>JALIGW010000001.1:105760728-106078228 GCA_023053685.1 Diadophis punctatus similis | reverse complement strand
AAATAGTTTATGTGATCCAAGCCGTGAGAAAGTTTTCCCTTTACAATCTTCTAATACATGTTTTGGATATGTTGTGTTTCATCAGAAACCATTTTGGCTATGTAACTATTCTGTGTGAGGAATCAAAACTCTGATTCAAATTAACTTGCCAAATTAACTTGACATCTGAATCAATTTGGATAATTTCAGATGCTGCTTTGCACATGTAGAAAGATATACCCTGAATATCTTTTCCAAATTGAAAACTGATACCAAGTCTCTTCCAAATATGAGGGCTGCATCAGCCTTAAACTAAGACCACCACTGTGTCACCATCATACTATAGGAATGGCATAATTCTTGGGAAATCACTACACAGAAAATAAATAGGCTGGAGCTTTGTGATGACTCTTGCCTTACAAAAATCTCTTACAGCAGAAGAACACTTTCTTATGTGACACATACCTTTGCAACACCATACCACCCAAGGTTAAGTTGGCCGATTTCACCAGGCCTTGTAGGTCTTTCAGAAAACCTGGCATGGGGATCAGGAGAATAGTTGAACCTGTACTATATAGGTTGCATCGTTTCCTTGATCACCATGGCATGCTCTGGTTGTTCCTAATTTAATATACTGATTTTTAATTTTTGTTAGTCTGCCTGAGTTGCATTTAGCAAGATATTTAGTAAGATGGGTGAAGATGGATGTGTCAATTGAAATCAATAAGTTTCCCTTCCTGAAGTCAAAGTGCAACTCTTCAGATGTGAATCAAGTAGCAACTGTGCCACTCTCCCTGCACAATCATATACAGGATAGTAGTTGTTTGTATAAACGTAAGTAAAAAGTACCGATAATAGAGGACAATAGGACAGGGATGGTAGGCACAGTGGTGCGCTTAAGCACGCCCCTTACAGACCTCTTAGAAATGGGGAGAGGTCTAATGTAGACAGTCTAAGGTTAAAGTTTTGGGGGTTTGGGGAGGAAACCACAGAATCAGGTAGTGCATTCCAGGCATTGATCACCCTGTTGCTGAAGTCGTATTTTCTGCAGTCGAGTTTGGAGCGGTTTACTTGAGTTTGAATCTATTGTGTGCTCGTGTATTGTTGCATATGAAGCTGAAGTAATCATTGACAGGAAGGACATTTTGATATATGATTTTATGAACTACATTTAGATCAGATCGGAGACGGCGTAGTTGTAAATTGTCTAATCCCAATATTTCAAATCAGTGTTATTTTGGGTGTTTTTTTTCCTCCCTGCCAAAACAATCAAATAGGAATTATGAGGCAAGGCAGTGGCTGCAGCGCCAAGTTTTCTGTTTCTATACTGTCCAACTACATAGCCATCCCATGATCCCTCTTCTTTATCATTCCCTAGCTTTAGGAAACAGCAGGGAAATATTTGCATACTGGCCAATCCTGCTTCAGAAGGTCATGGATGGTGACCTCCCCCACCCACCAGTGCCTCAACCAGAGTTTGTTGAATAACTCACATCAACTATGCTCATGTAACACACTGAACCCTAATCACATTTGGCTCAGCATGATGCCTGAACATAGCATAATTATATTAACACTTTTTAGAGTCAAGTGTTTTAAAAGAGAATGGAAGCAAATTTTAATCCCAGCTTCTTTATACTTCTGCTATAGAGCTGAAGTGGTGCAGTGGTTAAATGCTGCGACTGCAGGCTGACTGCTAGTTCAGCAGTTCAGCTGTTCAAATCTCACTAGGCTCAAGGTTGACTCAGCCTTCCATCCTTCTGAGGTCGGTAAAATGAGGACCCAGATTGTTGGGGGCAATATGCTGAACTCTGTAAACCGCTTAGAGAGGGCTGTAAAGCACTATGAAGCGGTATATAAGTAAAGTGCTATTGCTATATTGCAGGGGTGTCAAACTGGTGGCCTGAGGCCCGGATGTGTCACGTGCAGGCCATGCCCACCCCAGCTCCACGAAGGGGAAAAACATCACAAAATATGTGACGGCAATGTGACGCCACCGGTTTGACACCTGTGTGCTATTGGCACACAAGACAAGCGGTTATTTTAAAACTGTAATCACCTATCTCCTATTTTTTATTTCTATGAAAGCCAAAGTAATTTTGTTGCTACTTCTCCAGGGTCAATTACTGTTGCCTATCCTGTGTTTCCATGTTGCAACATGTCTGAAACATGTTACATACAACAGGCAAGTGGACTTGACTACCCTTTAATACACAAAGGTGTTAACTTTCCTCCCAGGACTTGTGCTCTTTCCGTACTGTAACTGGTGACCAAAAACAAAACTGCTTTTAAATATGCCCTTCTTTCGAAGAAGCTCCCTTTAAACTTCACACCATAAACAACCGCGTATTGATTTATAGCAGTGTTTTTCAACCTTGGCAAATTTAAGATATGTGGACCTTAACTCCCAGAATTCCTTAGACAGTATGGCTAGCTGGGGAATTCTGGGAGTTGACATCCACACATCTTAAAGTTGCCAAGGATTAAAAACACTGGTTTATAGTATGCTTCTGTGTATTCTTGATTTGTGGAGTGACATTTAAAAGCTTCAAATGGGAGATTGTGGCACTCAAAATGTGTCTTGTGTGTGTGTGTTAGTTATGTTACATTTGATCTCAGTAAGCCATTTAAGAATCTGAGTCCCTTTTCTGCAAAATAAAAATGTTGAACTTGGCTCACAGCACAAAGAACAGTGAAAATTGATATTTATAGCACATTTTATAGGATATACTCCCCTTAGAATATAACACTCGTAACTTGGCATGATTAATGATAATTAATCACATGTATAGCACTTTTTAATGTACCAAGTTGGTTTATTGTCTCTATCTGTATTTTTGCCCACATATAACAGCATGCTAAAATTCCAAGGCTATTTTTACAGATGGGTAACACAATTAAACCACCCAAAGTCACCAGGTGACATTTGAACTCTGAATTTGGAAGTCTGAATGCTAGAACACCATCAATTTTACAATTTGCCTGGCTGGCCTATGTGACACTACTGAGGTAAACCGATTACAATTGACCAAACATGTCTCCTACTGTTTTATTCCTTTAAAACCAAGGAGAATTAGCAGATATCATTCTACCCACAAAAAACACTGGTAGGTGTTGCAAGGGTGATCCATGTTTGACCATTTCTACTGCAACTAAGCACACATTTCTCTTTTTTTCCCCTTATCTGTATCAATGTAAACAATTATGAATGTCCAGTATAATGGTCCTTACAAATTATGGAAGAACAATGTCCGGACTTAAATTCGTAAAGTAATAAGCTGTAAACCATAAACTACAACCCTGCTAATTGTAATTTAATCAATAAAACATGTTCAAAACATGGCTTTCCACAAGGCTTAACCCCAGTTTGAGTTAATGATAGAGAACATGATTTACCTGAAGGAATCTACCAATCCAATCATTAATTATCTCCTATTTGTTACATCACTGGAGTTGGAGGGGGAAACTCTTCAAAAACCATGGTAAACTTTGGTCAATGAACAGAGGCCAGAAGTGAGCAACAATTTTGCATCCAAGGTCCATACCTGGTTGTAAATCATAGACGACTTCAGATGTCTATGACACCACAGGGACAAAGTTATAATTTCCACCCTACTTTTTGCATGTGGCTGTGATTTAGGATAGTTATTTTTTACACTAGTAGGTGTGATAAGTATTAACATGTCTTTCTTTTGGCAGGAAATACCATAGCTGCAATTTCTGCTATTAACAAAATTAACCCAAAAAATGAAAGTGCCTTTGCTTTCTTCTTAGCCATCCCAAGCGTAATTCCATATTTAACAACTTAAAATATGGAATTGTATCTTAAAGGATGGAACATTGTGTCCAAGTTTATGTTTTAAAAGTAATTATAAAGTCAACTGAAAATGCAGCAACACTGAAGTCTTAGGTTTGGGCTTTGCCTATCTCTGTGTAGGGGCTAGGAATGCTGTGGCTGACACACTCTGAAGCAGACTGACTTACATAACATCTCCCAGTCTTATGCAACAAGGTGGCACTGCAGATACTTCTCCAGAGTGCCTCAAAGAAAAAAAAAAGGACACAAACGGAATAAATAGAATTGTGCAAAAGCAAAATTCCAAAATCATTGATACTATCGCCCCATAATGTATTCAGGATCAGAAAATACATTTTCCACAAGGCAGCTACTTGCTGCTGGGAATCCTAAGTGTTCTCTCTGTATATATCATATATTTATATCTGAGTTAATTAAGCACTGCAAAACCCATAGGGAATAAGGCATGATACAATGCTGGTGCTTTTAACACATTTATTGGAGATTTGTAGCACGACTGTTAAATATTATGTTTAAGTGATCCTTTCTCTTTACCTTTCCATTTCAAATTATTTCCACCAGACCTCTTATAATATTGATACTCAATCTTTTTTAAAAAAAAGAGTTATATACACACATCTCTTTTCTTGACGTTTGGCAAAAAACCCTACTTATTCACTTGTTGCTAATAAATGTGCATAAGGCTGGAAACAAAATAGTTTTAGGGGCTGTTTTGGCTGGTAAAAATGTTAATCACATATTCCACTTGGAAAATATAATTTGAGAGTGAGAGTGGTGCAGTGCTGAAGGCATTGGATGAAGACAAAGATGACTAGGTTTAAGTCTAGCTTAAGACATGGATGCTCACTTGTCAGTTGTCAGTCATTTTCTAATAGGGCTGCTCTTCTGTGAGACAACTAGAAGAAAGGAGCACTGTGTATGCCTCCTAAATTTAAGGCAGGATATAAATCAAAACAGCAAGCTGGCTGTCTTAATTTATAGAAACCAATGGAGGCCTTGGAGTGAAGCAGTGGAACTATGGAATTCACCTTTCTCTTGAAGCAGTTATCTCACACTTCCTTCCACGAGAAATAGTTCTAACCTAGACTTTACTAAAAAAATATCTGCAAGAGCAACCTAGTAAAACATTAAGAGCCATTGGCTGGATTTTATAAAACTCAGGACTAGCCCTTGGTTAGTTTGTGACTCCACCTGCTGTGTGTGGATCCAGCCAAGCGTGGTTATCTGGTGGTTTAGCATATGTTGAGCAAAGCCACACAACTGGAGCAATTCATGAAACCATGTTTAGCTAGCTGCAGGTAAGCATGTTGAGAAACCACTTTAACTGGCGGATTCATATTCAAATCTTCATTCAACCAGTGTCTTTTGGTCAGTCTCGGGGTTGTCACTGTAAAGATAATAAGGATAATAATAATAATTAAAAATAGGAGTATAAGCTGCTTCAATGCTTTTAAGGAATACTTTGGAGCAGAGGTCTTCAAACTTGGCAACTTTAAGACTTGTGGACTTCAACTCCCAGAATTCTCCAGCCAGCATAGCTGGCTGGAGAATTCTGGGAGTTGAAGTCCACAAGTCTTAAAGTTGCCAAGTTTGAAGACCTCTGCTTTAGAAGAATACTTGTCTGCTTTTTTTAAAAAAAAGCAACTAAATTCTCTCCATTGCCAATCAGTAGCAGGCAGGCAGGAAGATGCAGAGATGACATCCAACTCAGGAAATTCCAGACTTCCCGAATTCGGCTTCTCCAGAGCAGCCACAGAATTGCAACAGAAAGAAGAGGCCCCGATTCTTCTCAAGTTTATCTAAAAAGATCTCCTGCACCACAACAGAAGAAATTGTGCACTAAACTGGCCAGATGTCTGAAGCCACGTAATTCCCACAAAGGAGAGGAATCTACCGCGTCTGAAAAAGCAGGCGTTTGATGAAAGACCGCCGTTTACCCTCTCTCTCTTTTCCTAATACATGTGTGGTTTTTGTTTTTTTGTTTTTAATCTTCTCTTTGCCCAGTTTTTCTCTCTTCCACCTCCCGCCATTTTCCTTTCATCTGCTTTGTTTCTAAGGCCTAGAGACAAGTCTCGTCAGCCGCGTCTTCTCTTACAGCAACCCTCCAAGTCCAAGACGTTATTCCTGACGATACACCCCCCCCCCCGCAATATGCGTTTCCAAGACGAGGCGAGGAAAACGAGCGAGCCATATGAAGAATCCTGTTCATATGACTGGGATCAACCGTTCCTTCGGCTCGCAACCGGTCCCTCTTGGAGTCTCCTCCCCGCCGCCTGGGGGTCAGCCCATCTTCCTCCGCCAGCCCTCCCTCCCTCCCTCCCTCCCCTTTAGGGTCCATCTGTTGGGCTTTTCAAGCAACCCGGCTCCTCTAGCGCCTGGCTCACGAGAGCCCCTCCCTCCCTTGCGAATCTTCCCCGGCCGTCACCTAGGAAACTAGCCGATACCGTGTAAATAGGCACCCTGAAAAAGCAATGCAGCCGGTAACAAAGAAGCAATAAAGGAGCCGAGCTTCTCAAATGAGACTAAGAGAAAGGAAAGGAAAGGAGGGAGGGCGGAAAAAACACACACAACCCAGACTAGCTCAGTTTGTCCTCTCCACCCCTTTTGATGCAGATGCTGGAAGAGAAGCCTCTCGCCGCCTTTTATAGACGGAATTCGCAGCAATTTGAACCGAGAGAGACCAGATAATGCAGATGGAACGTAACCGCGGTGGTGGTTTTTTTCTTTCTTTCCCCCAGTGAAGAAAATCAACAGGCTCCAAAGTGCATTTTACAAGCGCCTTGGATGTTAATGGATTTATCCAGATTACGTTTCGGTTCGGGAGTGCCACATGTTCACAAAAGGGGACGGTTTTCTTCCACTATAGCTCTGCCGAGTTCCCTAAAGGACGATAAGCCATGCTTGTTGGCACTAGGCATGTCTGCCCAAAAAAAAAAAAAAGAGGCAGCTTTAGGGAAAATAAGAGTGAATAATTCATCGAATTGAAACAGCGTGTTCCCTCCCCTTTCTAAAAAGAGGTGGGGGGGGATGAAGATGAGAATACAAGAAACGCGTTTTGCACGAACGGCTTTCCATTCCGGAGATCCATATTCCCGGAGTAGATTAAACTGAAGAAAGGAATTGTATCTGAAAGAATACCGAGGGGGAGAAATGGGAATGAGGAAGGAAGGAGTTTGATGTAAAAAAAATGCCTTGTGAATTTTGCCCGCTAGAAATGAAATATCCCTTGACAGAGTGCCATCTTGCTAAAAAAAAATACTCGAATGTTGGCAGTACCGGGGAGAGGGTGGGCTTGGGGTCTGAACAGCGGCAAATGCATAAATCTGCACTCATCACACAATGAAACAGAAGGGGGTGGGGAGAAGAGGAGAGAAAAAGTACATGCCATTAATCTTGAATTCTTCACCTTTTTTTTTCTTCTTCCCCCAAACAGCCCACCGGCTTCTTAACGTTTCCGGGGGAATATATGTAATTCGCTCGACCCCCTTGGTATGTGCTTTGCAAGCAACGAAGCGAGAGATATTTTTCCCCCGACATTTCCTATGGCTCCACTGTAGTGATTTAAACCCAAGGGATAGAAGAAGCAACTCAGCAAAGGATTAAGCAGTTAAGCGCATCTGCTCGCACTGGCATGGATGGGGTTGTGGGGAAATGAGAAACTCTTGATAGGATCCGGCTGCTTCTTGCTCTTAAAGACGACCCCCCCCTTTCTTTCGAAATCCAGAATCTTGGCATTGTCCTACAATACAAACCATCATGGCTCCGACAAGCAACATATAAAACGAGTTAGATTTGAGCTCCATTGAGTTGGAAGCCTTTTTCAGTTACACGTGGATGCTATTTAGACACACACGGAGAAACCGACATTCCTACGGTACTGACTTCCTCATAATAATAATGGGGGGAAAAAAGGTTTCGCATTCTCGGCAGTTTCCAAAAAAGATTGAAATCAGAACTAATCAGGCAGCGAAATTTAATTAGAGGTGTAGACTCCTCACATTCCCCCCCCCCCACTCCGTGTTTTTGGGGGAAGGGAGTAAGCGTTCTACCGCCAAGGTAACAGCGGCAGCTGCTTTAAGCATTTTTCACATCTGGCCTACAGACCTCATAATTTTCAACTCATGATCTCCCTTAGCGAAACTCGATCTACGTGGTTTAAATACCTTCCAAATTGGGAGAATTGAACAATTGCAACCAATTAAAGGGGGGGAAGGACCAACCCTCCCTATCTGGGTGGTTTTTTTTTTAAGAAGAAGCTGGAGTGGGCAGGAGGAGGAATAGAGGGGGCGGCAGCGGGGGCGAGAAAATGAAATCACAAACGCACACAAGTCAAACCATTGTCTGTAACTTAACAGGGGTGGGGAGGGGAGAGACTCAAGACACCAAACAGAGGCTACCAACCCTGCAAGTCAAAATCCTCCTCTCCCCCCCCCCCGCCTCACTTCCCCTTTATTTATTTTTTACAGAGCATTTGGCAGGGGGCAGTAAACACCGTGTATCCTTCGTTTTTTTTTCTTTTTAGCAAGAAATCAGAGCACAAGTCTTAATGCCACTAATTTATTTATGTTCTTCGGAGTATTAATTATCAGTCCAAGGCCGAATTCAAATTATTGCAATCGCAGCTCCATTGTTCGCTCCAATTGGAGGCCCCGCCCTCTCTTTTGTCTGGCGGCGCGTTGATTGGTGGACGGCGGGTGGGGGCTGCCGTCAGTGCTTGGGAAGCCCATTCATCTGTGCACTTGGGCGTTGGACTCCGCATCTTATTAGCGACCAGGGAGATTTCTCCATTTTCCCCTTGTCTACAGTACGGCTACAAATCTGGGATTTTTTTTTATTACTTCTCTTTTTTTTTGTACTAAAACTTGGGCTTCTGATATTTTTGCTCGACTATTTTCCTGCCTTTTTATCCCCCTTTCTTCCTCTGCTGCTGTCTTTTTTTGACCTCTCCAGCTTTATTAAAAAAAAAAAGGAGTGCATATATTTAAACATATTCGGCTCTCTTCTCTTTTTCCCCCCCTCCTCCCCCACTGGTGTGTGAGTGTGTGTGGCGCGCGCGCGCGTGTGTGTATCTCGCTGCTTCTTCAGGCTGCTGGTCGCCCAGCATTTTTATACGAACGAACCTACTGTTCTTTGTTTGCCTTCTTTTGGATCTGCCGAGTTTCTTTGTTGAATAAACCAGCATGGGCGCCCAGTTCTCTAAGAACGCTGCAAAAGGCGAAACTACTGTTGCTGAAAAACCCGGAGAAGCGGTAGCTGCATCTCCTTCCAAGGCGAACGGACAGGTAAGAAGAGGAGCGGCTAATGGATTGTTACTGGTTTCTGGGCTGAGTGCAATGTTTATTCTGTTTCCCCCTTTCTCTTTCCGGGAGGGGGGCGAATGGCTTTTCAACCGATCGCAGCTCTGTCTTTAAAAATAAATACTGGCTGTTTGTGGCACCGTGTTTATGTGGGATTTTATTTATTTTTTGAACCGGTTGTATGTGTAATGCAGTGGCGAGGGGGGTGGACAATGCGAGATGCTTGCCTGCTGGATGGTGTCTTTTTCCTAGCTGGTCTCCGCAGGAAGGCTAATTTACCACCATCCTTTTTTTTTTTTTGCTTGTATGTGCTTTGGTGGTCGCATTGAATGTGCTCTCCCGCGGTTTCCTGTACTTATAACAGGCTGTTTCTCTCTCTCTTCCCCCCCATCTCCGCCTTTGGCGCCTAGGGAGATCTAGTTGATCGTGATAGAACTGCCGGAGATACCTGAAAGAAAGATTGAGGTTAGGGGCGCTGGAGTGTTGTCCGCGTTATAGAGGAAGGGGCTGTCGTGCGTAAATTGTCCTTCTCCATCTTGCTTGGCTGGCTTTGCTCGTAGGGTAGCTTACAGCTTGGGCTCTGGTGGCCTCTTCTATATTCCCTTTCGCGGTGGCCCGCTTAACGCAGATGCTCTTCTAAAATTCGGCGATTTTGGGATGAGAATGCGGGGAGGCGTTGCGTGTGTGAAACGTAAATGGGCACACTTCATGGGAAACTGGCCCGCGTAGGTCCCTCGCCGCGGCTTGAACCTGGGTTAGCGGTGGATCTTACGAGGGTGTTGTAACCCGCCCCGTCTCCAGGCGCTTTTTCCAGTAGTGGGTCTAAGGTATGGGACTCGTCCCACCCGGTGCTGTCTGCCGGTGCCAGCTTGGCCCGCGATATGCCACCCTGTAGTTGCTCCAGAAAGAAACCTTTGAGGCGTGTTCAGCCCAGAGCCAGAGCGAGCAACAGATGTGTGAGTGGTTGGCAGCGCCTCTTGCCTCGATTATACCGAGGCGGAAAAAGGAAGGTTTGCCCGTTTTCTGCTTTGGAACTGAGGAAAGGCAATAGGAGAGAAAAGAAAGCGGGCTTGGGTAAGGAAGCGGACGGGGAGCTTTGTTCGCTCATTGGAGCCGATTCTGGCCCAGCTCGCTCCTCCCTCAGCGTTGTTCCCTGGGCTGTCCCACCGTCGGCCTCGAGGAGTGCAAGACGGAGCCACAGTGCCCTCTAGAGGCCGACGCTCGCTTGGTAGCGGCTTGGATCTGTCGAGGGAGGGAGAGCGAGAGAAAGAAAAGCGCGGAATGAGGGCCGGGCGATGTGTCTGGAGAACGATGACGCGGGCTTCTCGCCGCGTAGCGCCCCTTAAGAGAGTAGCTGGAGGAAAGGCGTGGGGGGGGAGGCGTGGCTCGGCTCTGGGTGGCGTGTTCTCCTTTCTTCGCAGCCTTTGGCGACACGTCACGCGCTTTTCCTCCCAGGAAAGCCGCGGGAAGGTCTGGGGCAACGTGCTGCCACAGACCACCAATTTGTGACTTGATCTTGCTCTGCCTCTCCTAACAGCTTGTAATCCTTGGCGGGTTTTTATTTATTTGTTTTGTTTTGTTGTTTGGATGCCTTCAAGTCAATCTTGAATCCTGGGGATAGCATGGACGACAATTGCAGCTTTCTTGGCATTTTTTATTTTGGAAGTGGTTTACCATTGGTTTCTTCCTAGGCGGGGAGAGAGAGCGAGTGGCCCAAAGTCGCCCAGCTGGCTTTCTGCCCAAGGCAGGACTAGAACTCTCAGTCTCCCGTTTTTTTTTTAAGCCTGGTGCTTTAACCACTAGAGTGAAGTGAGGCTGCTGTGGGACAGGGCTTCAAGACCCAAGTTGCTCCACTTTTGCTTTGGAGAAGCCGCAAGCAGTGTTTTTTCTCCCCTTGGTACCTTCTGGATTGGAGGTCACCTCCCAGAATTTCCCCATTGGGTAGATAGAGCTTCTGGGAGATGAAGTCTCCAATCGGAGGCTGCCTTGCACTGGGTCTTAAGAGAGCATGCCCTCCAATAATACAGTCATTTTCCTCTTCCAGGAGAACGGCCACGTGAAGGTGAACGGCGATGCCTCCCCAGCAGCTGCAGAGGCTGTCAAGGAGGAACTCCAAGCAAACGGCAGTGCGCCAGCGGAGGAGTCCGTCAAGGAAGAGCAGAGCCCATCCGAGGCTGCCTCCGAAAAGGAGACCGCCGAAGCAGAGAGCACAGAGCCTGCCTCTCCTGTGGAAGGGGAGATCTCCTCCAAAACCGAGGAGGGAGCAACCCCGTCTTCCAGTAACGAGACCCCGAAAAAAAAAAAGAAGCGCTTTTCCTTCAAGAAGTCTTTTAAGCTAAGTGGCTTTTCTTTTAAAAAGAACAAAAAGGAGTCTGGGGAAGGAGCAGAGAACGACGGTGCGGCTGCTTCGGAAGGGGGAAAAGCTGATACGGCGGCGGCTGACGCAGAGCCTGCGGGCAGCGAGGAGGCCAAGACTTCCCAGGAGGTGTCGCCTTCCGCCCCTGCCGCTGGTAGCAGCACAGAGGACGCCAAAGAAGAGACCGGGGGTTCCCAGGAAGCCCAGTTGGAAGAGACTGCCCCAGAGAAGCCTGCAGGAGAAGAGGCCAAGGCTCCTGAAGAACAGAAGCCAGAGGAGAAACAAGAAGAGGCGCCAGCGGCTCAGGTCCCAAGTGCTACCACCGAAGCCACCTCAACTGAGCCAGAGGCAGCCAAAGCAGAGGAGCCGGCAGCGGCGGCGGCAGCAGCAGCTCCTTCACAGGAAACTGCCTCCGAGTCTAGTCCAGAAGCTCCACCCACCGAGTCGGCAGAGTAAAACAAGGCAATGAAAAGAATGGCAATTTTGAGATGATTGAACTTTTCTTCCCCCCTGTTTGTTTGTTTGGAGTGGTGCCAGGTACTGGTTTTGGAGAACTTGTCTACAACCAGGGATTGATTTAAAAGATGTCTCTCTTTCTCTCTCTCTCTCTCTCTCTTTTTGTCTCTACCCACAGATCCCATCTCAAATCATTCTGTTACCACCATTCCAACTCGGGTAGAGGAGAGACTAAATGCCTCCCTTTGCCTTGTTCCTCCTTTTTTTTTACATCAGTATTAATGTTTATTGCATACTTCGCATCTTTATTCAAAATGTAAACTTTCTTTTCTTTTGTCAGTCTATGGACATGCCCATATATGAAGGAGATGGAGGAGTCAATAAGGGATAGCAAATGAAGTGATAGGGGTCACAATGGGGAATTAGTGGTGCAGATAATTTGCCAAGAAAATGTGCCACAGGAAATAAGGGGTTAGTCTTTTTTTAAAAAAAGAAAGTTATTACAATGTATTTTGTGAGGCAGATGTTCTATAAGGTTTACAACACTACAAGTCTTGATTAAGAAAGAAAAAAAATCCAATACTCAGATTTAAAAAAAATCATAGTCTTAGAAAACTCATTTAAACCATAGGAACTTTCACTTATCTCATGTTAGCTGTACCAGTCAGTGATTAAGTAGAAATACAAGTTGTATAGGCTTTATTGTTTATTGCTGGTTTATGACCTTAATAAAGTGTAATTATGTATTACCAGCAGGGTGTTTTTAACTGTGACTATTGTATAAAAACAAATCTTGATATCCAGAAGCACATTAAGTTTGCAACTTTTTGCCACCCTGCCCATTTTTTTTTTGTAAAATTGCAGTAATCTTGGACCTTTTAAAAAAAACAAAAACCACACACTATTTTAAACTCAACCAAGCTGTGATAAGTGGAATGGTTACTGTTTATACTGTGGTATGTTTTTGATGACAGCAGACAATGCTTTCTTTTTCCAGTTGTCTTTGAAAATAAAAAGAAAACAATTTCAGATGCAATGGTTTTTGTGTAGCATCATGTCTATCATGTTTTTTGTAAATACTGGAGAAGCTTTGACCAATTTGACTTAGAGATGGAATGTAACTTTGCTTACAAAATTGCTATTAAATTCCTGCTTAAGGTGTTCTAATTTTCTGTGAGCACACTAAAAGCGAAAAAAATAAATGTGAATAAAATGTAGAATTTGGCTGTGTTTCTTTTTCTGGATACTCTTGATAGCTTAGTTGATTACTTGTATTGTTTAAATTTGTATAAAAAAGGCACTTGTTTGCCCCTTAACATTACTCTCAATTTCTGTAGTATAGATTGCATGGCCTCCTGGCCTTATTAAAACGTATATCTGTAGACAGAAGATCTTTAAGGCCTTCTAAATAGATGTGTGAATTGGATTTTAAACTGGCCATGCCAGTGTGGACACCTGATTGACTAATACTGAGTTCTGGGGAGAAACTAGATTAAGAGACCAAATGTGTTCACAACATGTTTGCACCAGTTGACTTCAGCTAGAATGGGTATGTATGTAATCAAATCCTTAAGGATCGCCTTAGTATATTAGTTATTTCTTAGCTTGAGTTGACTTGACACTTTAGCTGTGGTTGTTTGGAATGTCTTGGGGGCTGAACCTGAGTTTTCCAACAGGGACACCAGAATTCAGGTGTCGAAGACAGCAAAAGGTCCAATCTTACATGCAAGTTCTTAACCATTTTCAACATTACTTCAGTGCCTAACTTGAACACAACCTTTTCTGGAAGTTTGGGCTAGAGTTTAAAAAAAAAAGTGTTTGTTCTACCAAATGAATGAGCAATACTTTTTGTATATTACTCCCAACTATACATTAACAAAAATTGCTATATTTGTCTATAAAAGTCACTTGGTGCTTGCCTTTTAACTGTTTAGACATTTGGGCTAATTTCCACCTTGCTCAGGGCAAAACAGGCCTTAATAAAACAGTAGTAGGCTTTTGTAAAAACAAATAATGGAGTATTAATGTTGTTGGAGGATGGAAATTGATTCAAAGAAGCATTGTTCCTAGGTTTATAGATGAAATTTAGTGTTACATTTAACTTGTCTTCCCTCTGTTTTCAGTTGTAACTTGCTTTAGAAGCAATTACACTTATTTTATGAGCGAGTGGCACAATAGCACCTTGTTCCCTAAACAAAATCTGGGCTGAATGAGGTTCAATGGATTCCATTCCGAATACATACTCTTACTCAGCTATCCATTATTATTATTTTTTGGCTTGTATATATACTCTGGTCACCCTGGTATTTCTCTGTAGTGTTAGAAATGTATTGACTATTATGCTTTAAATGGCCATGGGATGAAATAAATGGATGTAAAATCTTCCATACCAGTGTCATTTTTGGACTCCATCTGTGAGACACTTTCCTAATCGTAATTCTTGATAAGTATTGATGTGGTTGTACACCTGATCTGTGACTCTTGGCCCATCATGTGTTTTTAAGTCATTAAAAAATAATAAAACTAGCTGTCATTTACATCTGCATAGAGTGATTTAAATGGAATTATTTCTTTTATCCCTCCACCCAAGTTGTTTCAGCTGGGCCAAAGTAGGACACAGGCCAGTTTATGCATTGCAGATTGTGGGATTGTGTCCTGAGGGATATCCCAAGGAGTCATCATTTGCTGCAACTGTAGAGCAACATCATCCTAGGATTGGATTTGTCAGTGTAGAATATGTGGTCTTAAGTTGGCAATGTTTTGTTTTTAAAGATGGCATTACTGTTGTGCCAAATTCTTAAAATATAACCTCCCCAAATTTTCCAAATTGGTTTGCACATTTTTTCCTCTTGGAAGGGTATAGATTTAAGTGCATACATAATAAAGAAAGTGATTTATGCAAAGCCATGTATGAATGCACTGCTTTATTTCCATCAATACATCAAGTTCTCCAATAAGAAAGCAAGGTGTAAATCTAATAGAGTAGAGCTTTTAATTACACAACACAGAAACTGGATAATTTGTCTTGGTATTGGAAACTGGTTTTAATTTTGCCAGCTGCCTAGTGGATCACCTAATGTTTTGGGCTTGGCCTTACCCAGTATGGCCAGTGGTGAGAATGTTAAGAAATACCATGTCTCTTTACAGCTTGTCTATATTCAGGAAAGATTTGCTGCAAAGTCTAATCTTAACTCCATTTTAAAACATAAGGCTGTTACTAGTACAACCATCCCCTTTTAATGATTTTCTATAAGTTTAACACACTAAAATGAAAATCTCTGCAGCTTCTAAAGAATTGAAGCACTGGTTAATATTTTTGGATGGAGCAGACTAGTAGCAGATGCCTATTCTGTAGAACATATATGTATGCTTAAATGTATTTGTACATGAAAAACTTACAGGATATTTGAACAAAATAGAAGTTTTTATTATAACTTTGGAACACCGTAACTTAAAACTATTTTCCTAATTTACATGGAATAAACATTTCAATAATATTAACTATCAATAATACTTAATATTACTGAAATTTTAAGATCAGCTCTTAACAACAATACAGTCAAGGGCTATATAGACACCCAAGATGGGAAATCCAGTTTGTTGAAGATAGAAATAATGAGAAAAATATTAGAAGTCTCATAATCATGAAGTAGACTTCATGTATCTCTCAAAAGAAAACCATAAAGAGCTGGCTCTTTCTCCTAGCACTGAGCAAGATGGAGACATGTTTGATGAGAGGCATCCAAGGACATTAACTGAAGTGCTGGGGTTTTATTTATGTTTTTTATTGTGAGGTCCAGGCTTGTGTTCTAAGATGGGAAGTCATGCAAACCTTTTAAATAAATGAGTATAGATAGCCATCAAAAGCAGCAATGATTTATTGTAAACCAGTGGTTCCCAATTTTTTTCTTCATTACCCATAACCACAAATCAGATAGTCCTTTTAAAAATGTGGTTAAACCCTTCCAAGTCAATGTAAAGGTCCCTGTTGTGATTGTGCATTGGATTAAGGTCACCTGGAGGTTTATCTGTGTCCTCAGGGTCACCTGAGTGGTACAAATGGGTGTGGAGCCGCCTTGGAACTGTTGAAAGGGCTGTGTTGTAGACTGGAGATAGATAATGTCATATTTCCCCGCCCCCCTTTGTTGAGAGAGGGCTGTTCAATTTTGACATAGATGTCCTATTTGACCCCTTTTTTCAAACCAGTGGTCCTCTCTGGCCAAAATGTGGACTTTGCTGTCTTCAGAAGAGTGGCCTCTGTCTTTTAAATGCAGATGGACTGCTGACTCTAGTCCTGATGGGTTTGTTTTCCTATGTTGTGGCATGCGCTTATGAAGTGGTTGTTCCCCAATATATGTCCCCAATGTATGTCTTGTTTTCCCCTCTATCTCCAATCTACAACATGGTCCTTTGAACAGTTCCAAGAAGGCTCCACACCCATTCCATCCAGTCAGAGCTGAAGAAGCTTCTTGGATGAGAAGCGAAATGTCTTCAAAGAAAAAGCACCTTTGGGACAACCATGACCTGGATGGATGACTGAGAATCTTCATAGACATTGATTCAAAACTGAAATATGGTGAAGAAATAAAGCATTTTTTTAGAAACTTTTTTTTCTGATGCAGAGTGTTGCAAATAATTGTTTTTGTATAACTTTTTCTGGAAAGAGTGTAGAGAAACTGCTGTATAACTCTAGTGATAGTTACTTTGGAATGACAAAATAACAATACGTGTGTATAATTACAAAGGATAATGTAGAAATAAATTGTCAGTAATCAATGTAACTGAAATAATAGAAGTAGTAAATATCAATTTGTTATTGACATGCCTCAGAAATCTTTAAGACAGGGGTGTCAAACTGGCGGCCCACGGGCTGGATGCATCACACTCAGGCCATGCCCACCCTGGCTCCGCAAAGGCAAAAAACGTGGTATGTCATGTGATGTCACGTGATGTGATCGAGTTTGACACCCATGCTTTAAGACGTTTGTGTTTTAATATGGATATATATTGACTCCATTTTAAGAATTAGCTTGCATATGCAATGTGATCTGCATTTTTTTTAAAAAAAGAGACCCTAGTTCTACCTTTTAAGCTAAAAAAGAAATCCAAGTCATTGTTGTTTGAAGAGAAGACGAATTAAAGAAAGTTAAAAGAAAAGGATTCAATAGAAGTGGATTTTTAAAATGTCCTATCAGCATAAAACACCGGTATGTGTTTATAAATCTTAATGTTGATACACACTTTCAGAAATCCTTGGATATATACGGGCTACTGTTTTTGTTGGATCAGAGCCAGGGGTCTGCTTTTCTTCCACCCAGACCTTTGCTGAACTATTTTTATTTGTTCTTACTTTTGGATACTACAGACTGTTATTCAGAAATTATGCTCATCAGTATTTGAGATCTTTGGCTGATACCTTGATGGCTCTGAAGTGCCTTTGTCTCACTGGCTGGAATGTACTGTACTTGCTTATTATTAGTAGTACTATTACTATCAATCTGGAATGATGAAGCTGCAGAGACAATAGCAAGAAAGCAAGAGAGAGCAAATAGACTGGACCTGACTGGACACAGGTGAGAACAAATTTGGAATCTCTTCTATAGGAAGAATCACAAAACAGCTGATTTTTCTATTGCTATTTTATCGGTTCAACATCATTTGCATCTGTTGGAGTTATTCTGAGATGAAATGGTTATTAGCTATCGCCTTTGGAGGAAGCAAAAGATCCTGTTGGGAGCTATAGTGACATATAGTGAAAGTTATCAAAGGAATTCCAGTGCAGGGAATAATGCAAGCCGAATAATGTGAAAATAGCATAATGTCAAAATAGTACTAAAAACACCAGTTGGTTCCCCATCTCCCAGTTAGTTAATGATGGCCTGAATTGCAAGAGTATTAAATTAAGTCAGAACTGGTCTTGATCTTCCTCTCTTCCTCCCCATTCCTTGTATGTGATGTCTTTTAGATGCTGTATCTGGAATCCTGTTTTAAACAGAGAACTATACATATGTTTAACTCTTTCTGCATTTCACTTCAATGGAACTGAAAAGTAGAATACAAGGATTCAGTCCTTAATTTTGAGAGATTGATCCATAGTTTAGTGATTGTAGACAATTGTACAAGCACAAGCATATCAGTCACTAATGGACTGATATTATCTTTATGTGCAAATCAGCAGTGGGTTGCTCCTGGTTTGGCCCAGTTCTAAGAACCGGTAGCGCCAGTGGTGGGAGGCTCCGCCCACCCCCGCAGGCGCAAACCGGTAGTAAAGGGTTTTAGAACCCACTACAGTAGGGTTCTACTGTAGTGAAGTAGAACTGGTGCAGTAGTAGAATTCCCTGACCCAACCTGGTGACCCCATCAGTAATTACAGTATTCCTAACTTTTCATTCCCATAAATCTTTGCTAAAATACACTTCAGCTTCTATTTGCATTGGTATTATAGTTTTTTCAGGCTTGCTGTTGAAAAGAAGACGATAGAAATCTTCTTCTGTAATTTGCAGAAAACCAGTTAGAAGAATTCAGTTTCATTGTATAACTTTAAAAAAAATCAGTGTTATCTTTAAAATGCCAGTGGTAATTTACTCAAATCTAGCACAGCACTTGAAAGCAGATTGTGTTTCCCTTTGGATTAGAAAGCAGATCAGAGGTTTCTCTAAATATTAAATATCATTTTTTAAGAATTCAAAATGCTTTTTTAAAGCCGATGCCCATTTATGGAAGACCTAGTAGAGTTTGGACAGAGAAGTCACATTACAATTGAATATATTCACAGTACACTCTTAATTTTATTTACTGTTAAAAGATACAATAAATAGTCTGCTGTTCTCCCCCACCCCCACCCCCTCCAGCTCGGTCCTGGAATGTACAGTTCTTCCTTCTCTGTCTTCCTCTAGTCAAATCTTCACAATTTCTTTATCTTCCATGCTATCGAAGACCAGTTACTGAATTATGGAAAAATCTGTCAATAACAAATCTGAATTATAGAGGAGAGTGAGCCACACCTGTTTTTGCTGCTTGTAGATATGAAGGGTTAATGGCAAGCCATGCTTAATGAGCAGATTTGTGCTTACTCTTAAACCTTATACATTCTGGAATTATTCGATTTACATGTGTAGCCTGAGATAGGGCAAAATTGAGATATAACTAATTGAAAGGACACTAACTTGCATTGCAACCCATATCTGAGGTTCACCTGTAAAGTTCTTTGCTGTGGTCATAAAATGTATCACGTTGGGAACATAAGAAACTGTTGTAGATTTCAACCATTCATAGATTTGTTCTGAAAATTTACACGAGTTTTGCATTATACTGTAGTGTTTTGTATGCATGTATGTGTATCTGTAGGTATTTTTTTTTCCTATGGAAGATAAACAGAACTGCCCCAAGAGGGATATTTTCAGTTTTCTACATATGTTAATTCAAACTTATATTGGAGATTTTATTTACAATACTTCTAGCTTTTCAGAAAGCAGGATTCAATAATGGCTAGGCAAATACATTTTTATTAGATTAAATCTTTATACAGCCAAGGGAGGGGGAGGGCAGACATGTGTTTCACTGACAGCTCTCTGGTGCCATCAAGAGGCCACTGTGTTGCTCTGCTGGGGATTCCCATTTCCTGGTTTGATGATGCCAATACATTGCTGCAGAGGGCTGTGCTTGAATTGGGAAAACGTGAAAATAATAAGCTGGAATAGAACGTACCTTCTAGGTTTTCTCAATAACATGTTTTCTTATTGACATTCCACAGAGGCAATACTTTCATTAGGCCACTCAGAACTGTATACAATAATTTCTTTGGGCAAAATAGGTAAAAGTGCTGCCTTTACCATTCTCTGTAACTTTCTCTCACTGAGCAGAATCCAGAAAGTTATTTACCATTTGGTAAGATTGGCAGACATCCCAGAGATATTGCAGCTGTTGTGTGTAAAAGGAGTCATTACAGAGGAAATATAAGGCCAGCAGGAATGTTTCATATTCCTATCACACCCTAAGCAGAGTTCTTCCATCAGAAAAAAGCACAATGCCTGCACAAGTAAAGTTATCTAATATTCCATTCAAATCAGTGCAAGTAAAGTTTATTTATAGCCATTGATCAGTCAAATACAGTATATCCAGAGGTGGGTTCCTCCCAGTTTGGACCGGTTCACCCAAACCGGTAGCAAACCGCTGGTGACGTCATGATGATGTCATGGAACCGGTTCGGTTGGTGCCGGTCCGTGGCCACCGCCATCTCTTTTTCTTAATTAAATTTTTTTAAAATTTTTTTTAAATTTTTTTCCTGGTTTTTTTCTTCTGTGCATGTGCAGAAGCTGAGTTTTCGGCACTGCGCATGCATCACCATCTTTTTTTCGGCTTTTCTTTTGGAATTTTTTAATTTTTTGGTACTGCGCATGCACGCACGCGCACCCACGAGGCGCGGCCATGCGGCATGGGAGGAAGCGAACTGGCAGCAAGGTAAATTAGAACCCACCCCTGAGTATACCTGATGATAACAAAAAAAATTAGAAAATTAAATATGAGAATAACATCTGAAATAAAAACAGAATAATAACATGATCATGTTATTAAGGGATTAATTTGGGCTTTTATAAATTTTGGCAACCCTCTGGGTCAGTGTGAATTGAACTTAATTTTTTTAAACTCTGTACTTTAAATCCACTGATTTTTATGGGACTTTGTATTGCCATCCACTAAATAAATAAAGCCATATACTAAAATAAATGGGACTTAATTCACTTTTGATGAGCTGCACCCACAGTCTCTCTTTCAAAGACTTGCAGCAGGTCTTTATTTTAACTCTATTCTTAATATTTCATATACTGCTCGTTTCTCTTCTCTGCCTCATATAAGCAAACTTGTCATTCCAGTTGTACACAGAATTTGGCTTGAGCAATACTCTGTGGAATGACAGCTACCTTTTTGCCATTAAGCTTTGGGGTCCCACATCATGCTACGCCAACAAATGATTCACTTGGTTTGGGCTCAAGATTCAGTTTGGATTAGGCCACTGATTAAATTGATAATCCAATAACATATGGCTTAGCATGGGGAACAACCATCCTTCCTAGAAGGCACTGCCCAACAGCAGAGAAGTCAATGGGGAGCTGTCTCAGAACTTGATGATGCAAATTTAGAGATTGGGTCTCCAAAATCTTTACTTATGTCTCCATGGTTTGCTGCTACCTACTCAGTAGGTAACAGCAATCTACCTTTTGTGACCAGCTGGTAGCGTCAGTGCATTGCTTGACATCAGATTGCCTTTCCCTTCTCAGCTTTGCTATGCCAGCTCCCTATAATCATTTGAATCATAAAAGAAACAGAAAACTGATCTCTACCTTAATAACTTAGAACATATGCTACTTCACGGCATCTTCTGTTGTTCAGAATATGCTGGCAAAGATTTCTTTAATATTGATGTGAACCCAGAAGGTAACGTTTAGACATTCCTGTATTCCCATGGAATAAAGGCTTGATACATGCTGTTTCTAAGAACGTCTACATTTTTAGAAAGCAATGTGAACAAAACTGTCTTGAGAAGAGAACTAACACATAACCACAGACCCGCGGTCATAGTGACTGCAACTGTTTTCCAAAATGTTCGGAACACCCCTATTTTTAGAAATAGACCATTCCAGTTGCGAATAGCTTTTGTTTTCCCGCCAATAAGAGTGTATGCAGCATTGCGCTTGAGTGAGTTATTTGGTGTTTTCTGTAGCGGTGTTTGAATTTGAGTTGCGGTCATTTTGACTGCAGATTTTTGTTAACGTATTTTTTTTATTTATAATGTCGGGACCATGTTTTCCGCCAAAAAGAGTGTGATTTTGATGATCCAAACTTTTAAGAAACTGTTCTAACATGGTATGAAGAAGCAGAGAGTGATCTGAGTGAAGTGGAATCGGATTGCGACAAAATTTTTGTAATGGACAATGAGGAACCCGCCCCCACCGCCGATTCTGACATCAGTAATGATGAAGCCCCCCGATGAAATTGATGACCAGGTACAATCTACGTCGTGCAATAATTTATATGGCAAGAACAAATTCAAATGGTCTGCTGCACCTTTTGGAAGCAATAGATCCAGAACCACTAGAACCAGAACAATATTGTAATGCAATTACCTGGACTATGGCCAGGAGCTAGAGCGGTCATTATGACCTCATGTCTGTAATAGCTTAGCCGAAACAGTATGTCTGTGGTTAAAGGTTAAATCGAAATACAGCCTGTTAGGTTATCAAGAAAGTAAAAATGTCTCTGCAACTGCATTTATTTGCTGTAGTGGTATTTCAGTTCATCAAGTAGATAAAACATTTTAGACCTCTTAAATGAGCTGAAATTTTCCAGTGTAGATGGGCATGCTGACGAGGGATTCAGGAGCTCCACTATCCCACTTATCTGGTGAAAACCAGAGAGGAGAAAAGTGCTTTTTAGATTTCTGAATGTTGACTGAACAATTCTGTATAGCTAAATTGTATGTATTAAGGAGTTCTTGTGCTCTTGAGGAAGTGCACAGTGAAATGTGATGTTGCAGTTTGATATGAGTTGCTATGATTCAGTCAGTAAACAGATATGTTTAAAGTATATACAAATAGTCTACTCAAAGAAGTAGCAAAGTTCAAATAGGAAGTCCAAGTCATACATGGTAAGTCAGTCAATATGAAGAATCTTCTTCTTGCCTATCTTTGTTTTAACTAGCAAATAAAGATTACAGCTAACAAACAAATCTATACTATCACAGATAGTTACGCTTTACACAGCAGCTCTTCACAGTACTTTCACACAGTACTGTGTGAAGTCAATTACTCAACAGTGAAGCAGCAGAGACAATCAGCAGAGAGAGTCAGGAATCAGCAGGAAATCAACAGAGCACTGAACAAGCATGGTCTCTTGCTCCCTTTTGTAGTAATCAGCCTACAATGCATTTAAAGCAATATTCACATAAACATTGATTTGTGGCTTGTTCATATATTAGCAAACCCAATCGTTTGAACAGAGTCCTAACAGTGTGTATAACTCAATTCTATAAAACTTTATCCTATGTCTTAATATCCATAACTCTAATTATTTTGAAAATGAAATATTAAATTGATGGCATAGAACTTTTTTTAAAAAAAAGTAATAATAGGTATGAGCAGAATCATGTTATCTTCGAAATAAATTGCAATATTGTCAGTAGATAATATTTTTAATGATATCTCAAAGATTAGCAATAATTTCATGACATAATATTAGCAAGAGGAATTTCTAAGAATTCAAAGAGTTTAAGGCAAAGCGTAATCTGTATCACTTTATAATCTGTCAGATGTCCAGAGTCATCTTATAGGAGAGATGGGTGGTGTAAAAAAATTAACAAATAATAAAAAATAAGAGAACAGGTGAACACTGTACGGGAGGAACAATAAAGTCATAAACCAATCAATGATTGAAGATAATATTACCACATGCTAAGAAACTCCATACTAAACTGTATATGTTTGTGAGTGTGGAATGGATGTGCTTGGATTTATATACAATTGAATCTCACTGGCAGAGCGACAGAGTATTTAGATGGTTGAATTAATTTACTGATTCAGCAAAAGTTGCATTCTGAAAAATGGCATGTGATCGTTCTGCATTAGCAAACCTTTACAGCAGGAAACACCTTAGATCTAACTATGGAATTCTTTCTGCTTAGGTAATTAGATGTGTCATGCAACAGACAACCAACTCACTCATCAGCAAAAAGTTCACGGCAATGATTTTATCTTCCTGCACTAAAATTGGCTTTGTGATTTATTTACATCACATTACAAGATTTATCCGGCAGACTAAATTTGTATTTGTCCAATGAAAGCGCAAGGCCATTTACTAACCTGAATGAAGGTGTCAGTTTTAACTGTATCATAATCTTTGTTCTACAAAGAGAAAATTATTCTGATGTTTAAAAAGAAAACGAGAGAAAACTAAATGTATCATCCCTTGGCAAATGTCTCAGCACAGAGCATATATATTAGTTTAAACATAATAAATATAAATCAGTACCTTGTTCATGGATGTTTGTTCAGTATTTGTCAAAATTCAGAAACTCTCTCTCCCTTTTCACTCCCCCCCCCTTTAAAAAAATCCCTGGGGGAATGCCAAAATTATGATATAGTGGATATTAAATGGGCTAAGTTGGGTGGAACACACAAATATCAGGAGATAGAGCAGAATTACGGCCTTAGCATTTTGCTTTGTTCTTTGCTTTTTCTTCCTCTGTTCTTATGTCTTTTACTTATTTTAGATATAACCCTTCAGAAAAATGAACAATTTTGCTTTTTATCCCTGATTATTTCTGCAATCTCAGGACCTGGAATAGTTTTTAAAAGGATTTTCCCCCCAACTCAAGACAGAAAGAAAATGAAGGAAACTCCTGTTTTAAGGACTGCTTTGTAGATTATTTTCCTTATTATGTTCCTCTAATATACAAGCGCTTATAAAAAAAACTCTTTGGAGGATAATAGGCTAGTAATTTGCTGGCTTTATGTTAGGCACGAAAGACCAGATCCACATCCAGAAGTTTAATTTAATTGATTTATTACTAAAAGCCGATGTACAGGAATCTTCTCAAGTAACAGTACTTGAGCACTTGGTTAGGGTTAGATAAGGGTCACCAGCAATCAAGGGGAATTGGACTTTGTTTGTGACTACATAGATATTATACTTGAGTCCCTGAAAGAGGAGCTGTCATTGGTAGTATAGTTTCTGTGAGTGTACACATGTTGAAATACACAAGTATGAATAGCAATAGCAATAGCATTTAGACTTATATACCGCTTCACAGTGCTTTACAGCCCTCTCTAAGAAGTTTACAGAGTCAGCATATTGCTCCCAACAAGCTGGGTCCTCATTTTACCCACCTCAGAAGGATGGAAGGCTGAGTCAACCTTGAGTCTGGTGAGATTTGAACTGCCAAATTGCAGTCAGCCGGCAGTCAGCAGAAGTAGCCTGCAGTACTGCATTCTAACCACTGCGCCACCGAGGCTCTTCATGTTTGCATTAAGTCT
Organism: Diadophis punctatus similis; assembly: GCA_023053685.1. Classification (NCBI taxonomy): domain Eukaryota; kingdom Metazoa; phylum Chordata; class Lepidosauria; order Squamata; family Dipsadidae; genus Diadophis; species Diadophis punctatus. The sequence goes on along the minus strand of JALIGW010000001.1, from coordinate 106,053,295 downwards.
ACATGCCTAGTTATTTTTCTGCAACTGCATTTATTATTTATACAAGAAAAATCTACTAGATGTGTTATTTCTAAAGTGACATGCAACTTGGCAGAAAAATTACTAACAGAACCATGAAGCACTAACCAAGTCTTTGTACTAAAGGTTGTTGACATGTGTCACCTTACCTAACAAATACATTTTGGATGTCTTGGTGATTGGTATATGAATCAAAATTTTATATGAAAAAAATATATTATGAACCTTCAGGTTTTTTTTTAAGAATTACTTCAAAGAGGCTAACAAAAATGAATTAAAACTGTTACAATGTTTAAAAAGTTATAGTATTTTAAAGCAGTGATAACTCAAGAGAATGGGCTATAGTTTTAATTAAATAGTTGATTAAATAAAACCAGAGGAGGCAGTGGAAAGGTTACCTTTCATTTAAAACCTGCACATTTAAATCTAATTCTAAATTAGATAATTGGATAGTTAGGATTCTTTCCCACATGGCCAGTAGCTTAACTCAGAAGGAGGCATCATTCAGAGATGCCTACTTACTGTATTCAAATGGTTTAAGTTGATTTGTTAAAACATTTCAAGGTTATAATGAAGCTTCCCTATCTGGTCCCTAGACTCATAAGGAATTCTCCAACCACCATGGCTACTGCTAAAAATTTTGAGTGTTGAAGGCACATCTGGAGGGTACCTTGACTGAGGAAGACTATTCTATACCAGCAGAAAATGCTGGAAGAACATAGGTTCATCTGGAGAACTCAGTTATATTTTTTTTCTGCCTGGTATGCAATCTGAGAAGAGTTTAATGCCATATGGGCAACCTTCCCTAATACCACAGTAAATTATGTAATCTATCCTGAGTAGATTATTTTGTTACGACTGATAGCATAACTTTTACAATGGCAGGACAAACACACAGTCTGGAATGGTGCTAATCCAGTACTACAGTTCATTGCATAGGATCCCTGGACAAAATTAAATCACTTTCCTTTATTCAATGTTATGCAATTATAGGCAATATCAGGGTTTTAAAACTGTCTGTCTCTCTGTAAGGTCTTTCTTTGGAATGGAGGGGTTCATGTTTGTCTCCTATTGGGAGGGAAGACTATGGTCAAAGATGCTATGAGACCAGGAATGTAGCGACACAGACAAATTATGTATGGTGAAGATTTTAAATAGGTTTCCCCAGTAAGAGAAAAGTGCTCACTATTTTTTTAAAAAAATTCTCTTATCTAAAGGAATTCATAGAGTTCAAAAGGAACAGAGTTAACTCGAAGAACATTGAGAAGATGAGAAATAGTCACCAGTATTCTACAAACACCTGTATAAATACTAATAGAATAATTCATTCCATTGTAGAATAGGAAACCTCCTAGCCTTCCAATGGCTTCTAATTTAAATTGACATGCACTGTAGAATAAGCTAAATAATGTTTTAGGAAATAATGTCATTTTTTTTAATATGGTGTATTTTCCCCATTCCTTGAATAAAAAAGCATCTTCTATATGCAGTATTGTATTTTTGCATGCATCTTTATATTCTTTAAGCACCTTATATTTACTGTTTTTATTACATCTGAAGGGAGAGCCAGCATGGTGTATTGGTTAAAGGATCAGGCTAGGAACCAGGAGACTCTGAGTTCTAATCCAGCCTTATGCATGAAAGCCAGCTGGGGGATGTTGGTCCAGTTACTTTCTCTCAGCCCTAGGAAGAAGGCAATGATAAACCACTTCTGAAAAACCTTGCCAGGAAAGTTGCAAAGATTTGTCCAGAGAGTGTTTGAGAATCGGACGTGATAAAATATAAGAAAACAAAAGTAATTTCCTCTTCTTCCTTTTTCTTAATCTTTAAGTTGCAAATAAAGGCTTGATGAAAGATTTCAACAAACTCCACTCTTCTTCTATGAAGTGGAACCATCTGTTCTTTTCCCACAAAGTTTCTGTGAGCCCAGAGTGGAACAAAGTAGCAACCTATGCTTTAAAAATATAGTATTGAAGCAATAATGGTACAATAACGAAGAAAAAAGAAAAAAAAACCCAGAGGTTTCCCAGTACTGTACTGTGATGTGATGTGTGTTAAGGTATCTTCTCGTGTTTTGTGGGGGCTAATATCTAAATTGGCTCTGAGTGACAAATCTCTTTTCTACCATGAACACAATTAAATGGAAATTACTTGAGGCTCATTAGTTTGCTTTCAGTGAAATGGCTGCTTTTATCTGCACATTTTCAACTCAGTTCAAAAGAAGGACTTGGGGCAGTTATCTTGCTTGTGAAGGTTTTCCACTCTGGTTGAAGAATCATATTTCAAATTTCTACATTTCTGCTGCCAAATTGTGGCAGTGCATTATACATGGCTTTGGGACTACAAAGAAGGAAGGCTGGGGACCACATGTAATCTTTGGCCCAGAAGTTATTCTTTATTCTGATAACGAGTGACATAAACAAGGGGAATGTTTAATACTGGATAAACTGTATCAGCCGATTAAACTGTGTAGTTTTGCATGCCCAAGAAATGTCCCATATATTTCAGTGGTTGGAATGCATCAATGGGCTGTTGAAGAATCGGTATTTCTTAACTTGGGAGGAAAAGAAAATCTAAGGGTAGAGATGGGTAAAGCTGCCTCTTTCCTTTCGGCGAGTTTCAAGTTTTGGGAAGCTGAAGTTTGTTTTGTCTTACTCCAACACCAGATTGTAATTTGGGTGTTATGGGTATACATCTGGGTAGATGTATAGAGTTTTCACTCAGGAAACTGTAGCACATTATTTGGAGATGCATCAAAGCTGAAGATTACAGTTAATGTGGGTTGTATATTCAATTGTAAATCTCTCTCTCTCTCTCTCTCTCTCTCTCTCTCTCTCTCTCTCTCTCTCTCTCTCTCTCTCTCTCTCTCTCTCTCTCTCTCTCTCTCTCTCCTCTCCCTCTCCCTCTCCCTCTCTCTCTCTCTCTCCCTCTCCCTCTCCCTCTCCCTCGCCTGGCGACTACTTCAAACTATCTCTGCATTTTTTCTTGACAAGATTTCAAAAGTGGTTGGACTTTACTTCCTTCTTCCTAGGGCTGAGAGAGAGAGCAACTGGCCAAAATCACCCAGCTGACTTCACGCCTAAGATGGGACTCCCAGTTTCTACTCTGGTGCTTTAACCACTAAACCAAACTAGCTCAACCTTCCCCTAAAGACACAAAACAGGTTTTCCATATTAAAATGTGCATTAAATAAATATTCCTTCTGTATTTTTATAAAAGAAGCCCTGGGAACCAAAAATTGTTTATCAGCTCTTTTCTGCAATCTCTTGAAAACTGAAAATAAAATAATAACTTGTATTGCTATACTCTTCAATTGAAAGGATATTTCTGGATGGACAATCCTTCCTTACAGTTAGACCAGTGATGGCGAACCTTTTTTCCCTCGGGTGCCAAAATAGTTCGCGCATGTGCTATCGCACGCGTGTGCGTGCCCACACTCATAATTCAAAGCATCCCACTTGCCCCACCCCCCTGCGCATGCGTGTGTGACCCCTCCACTGCCCTGTTTCCTGACTTCCAGTGGGCCCAGTAGGCCCATTTTTTGCCTTCCCCAGGCTCTAGAGGCTTTCTTGGAGCTTGGGGAGGGCGAAAATGCTCCCCCCCCCCGCCACCCCAGAGGCCCTCCAGAGGCCGAAATCACCCTCCCAGAGCCTCCATACGAGCCAAAAATCAGCTGGCTGGCACGCACATGCACGCTGGCGCTGAGCTAGGGCAACGGCTCGCGTGCCGGCAGATATGGCTCTGCGTGTCACCTCTGGCACCCGTGCCATAGGTTCGCCATCACTGAGTTAGACCATAAAAATGAAGCTTTAAAGGAAAATATTTGTAGTTCAGGGTTGAAATGTGGGGTCTTTGCTGTTCTCTGAGCTTGGTTGTTTTCTTGCAGATGTTTCATTACCCAAATTAGGTAACTCTAGCACTGATGATGTTAACTATTTTGGGTAATGAAATGTCTGCAGGTAAACAACCCAGCTCCCTCAGCACCAAAGATCCCTCAACTAAAGCTTTGCTGTATTTTCAATATCATGTGATCACATTGCTGAATTCCGCCTTCAAGGCAGGTGACAGAGATAAATACAACGAGGCCAGGGCAAATCTAAGGAGAGCCATCAAGGTAGCTATACAAAAATATAAACAAAAGGTGGAGAACCATGTAGCAGACAACAACCTAAGGCAGATGTGGCAGGGAATGCAGCACCTAACCAACTATAAGAGCAATACGATGAAGACAGTCAACGCCGATGCCTCATTGGTGGACGAGGTGAACACCTTCTTTGCCCACTACGAGGTCAAGAGACCTGACCCCGTAGCCCCAGCCCACCGGCCCTCCAATTCCCAGCCACTCACCCTGCATGAACACCAAGTGAGAGCTGTATTGAAGGCCGTGAATTCCAATAAAGCTGCAGGTCCAGATAGGGTGCTGGGGAAAGTGGTAAAAACCTGTGCTGACCAAGTCTCAGAGGTCCTAACAAGGATTTTTAACCCCTCCCTGCAAACAGCCAGTGTTCCATCATGTCTGAAAGCAGCCACTATCATTCCAGTCCCGAAGAAAACAGCAATAAACAGTCTGAATGACTACAGACCCATTGCACTGACATCTGTAGTGATGAAGTGCTTCGAGAGACTGGTTCTTCAACACCTCAGGTCATGCCTTCCATCAAACTTCAACCAACATCAGTTCGTCTACAGAGGAAATAGGTCGACAGGCAATGCCATTGCTACTGCCCTACATTCTATATTGAGACATTTAGAGAAACCTGGAAACTATGTCAGAATGCTTTTCATAGACTACAGCTCAGCCTTCAATACCATTTTGCCGGGCATCCTCACTGAAAAGTTGACTAACTTGAATTTCCCCTCTCTCACCTGTGATTGGATTAAAGACTTTCTGACAGACCGTCCACAAACAGTGAGGGCTGGGTCTTACATATCCTCCTCCCTGAAGCTCAGCACTGGCTCTCCTCAGGGCTGTGTGCTTACCTGTACTCACTGTACACACATGACTGCATATCCATCTAATGCGATAATAAAGTTTGCAGATGATACCACCGTACTGGGTCTTATTACAGGAGGAGACGAATCAGCATACAGGGAAGAAGTCCAGAAGTTATCTACATGGTGCTCAGAAAACAACTTGCATCTAAACACCAGCAAGACAAAGGAGATGGTGCTTGACTTCTGGAAGCAAAGAGAGGAACCTGCCCCACTCTACATCAAGGGGGGCTGTGTGGAGAGGGTCTCCTCTTTCAAATTCCTGGGAGTGCACCTTAGCCAAGATCTCACCTGGAAAAATAACATCTCCCAGGCGGTCAGGAAGGCTCAACAGAGACTCCATTTCCTTAGGGTCTTGCGGAAAAATCAGGTGGAACAATGACTGATGACTTCCTTTTACTGGACTACTATAGAAAAAGCCCTCACATATTGTGTTACGGTATGGTATGCTGGCTTGACAGCTGCGGACAGAAAGGTATTACAGAGGGTGATGTGCACAGCACAAAAAATCATGGGCTGCCCCGACCCCCACTGGATGAAATCGCCAGGACCCACTGCCTCAGCAGAAGTGAGGAAAATCCTCAGGGATGATTCTCACCCTGGTCAGCACTTCTTTACTTTCCTACCATCGGGCAGGAGATATAGAAGCATAGCCAGCTGAACGAATAGGCTGAAAAATAGCTTTTATCCTTGGGCCTTCCGACTTCTGAACGCAACATAACACTACAATCGGGTTTAATATGATAGACTTGCAGGGCCAGCACAATGTGCAACATGTTTATACCAGTGTAATATAGTGTTATATACATATATGTATGTGGGAATGTGTGCTAGTTATTACTGATTTGAGTCTAGGGATTTTTTTCTTTTATTTATTGAGTTATTGAGATGTATTTTGTGTTTCCGGGGGGGGGGGGGGAGGGCTGCATCAAGGGAGGCTCATTCAATTTCACTGTAGACATGTTGTGCATTGACAATAAAGGATTCATTTGGTTTGATTTGATTTGCAGTTAGATTAGCTTCCTTCTTTGACCTTACTTGCAAAAGAGGAAAGGCTTTTCTTTCCTTGAAGAAATCTCATCAAAAAAAGTCTAGGAGATTAGGAATTGTGCATATGTTTAGTTCTAAGTCAAATTCACTTTGCTGTAAACAAAAGAATACCGTACCTTCTCTTTCTTATCTTTTTGCATTTCAACACATTCTTTAGAGTAGAGCTTAAAGAGATATGTAAGAGATTTTCAATAAAAAGAACAATTGACAGGTTTGTTTGAAAAGCTACCATAACTGCAATCAGTCTGAAATGATTAGAGAGATGTTCTTATCTAAGAAAAGGGGCGGGGGGAGAACTATTCTTTGAAAAATAAAATCTTTGGAAAGATTCCAAAACATTCCTTTTTAACCTCTTTTTTTTTTGCCTTTTGCAAGTATAACCAAATTCTTTAACACCATGGAGATCAAAAGCAATTCCTATACAATTATTGCATTTAAATTAAGCACTTTTAAAATGTACAGGAGATAGCTGCTTTTATTAAACAGCCAAAATTAATTAGGTGCATAATTCAGGCTTTTTTTTTCTGTCCACACAACCTGTGCAAATTTTCTAGGTTTTTAATCATAAAATTATGCAATTATTTTATTAACCATGTATTTGGTGGTGCATACACACACACATGCATGTGCGTGTGTTTATACACACACACACAGTACACACACAATCTATAACTTGCCTCTTCAAATAAACTATCAGACTGGCTTGCAATAAAAATGAATACATTATAAAACAATCCCATATAAATAGACTAAAATAGTCTATAAATCAATACTATAAATAAACCAGAGAAACATTTAAAATCCAAACACATTTGGGTTTGAAGAAAGAAACACATTTGAATTGGCAAAGGTTGAAGCTTAAATATAGGAAACTTAAAGCGTTAATTTTGTTTGTCCATGCAATTCCTGAAATTGAATTAACCCATTTTGCAAGAGGGGGATAAACTGGTTTGGGCCAGATTCAGACATGGTTGTTATGCTACCTTTTCTGATTTGTTGACTAGCATATTGTAACATCAAATCCAGGGATGGGATTCTACTGGTTTGGGCGAACTGGATGCTCCGACGATCAGCTGGGAGCAAACCGGTTCACTCCGACAATCAGGTGGGCCCGCCCGCCCCTGCGCTTTACTGACCTATATCTTCCCAACTGATTCGTGTGGCAGAGAGGATTACCGCGCCTCAGCTGTGTTTCTCCCCAGCAGTCATGCGGAAGGTACGTTTTTGTAAAATTGTGCACATGCGCGATCACCGAATTGGTTGTTAAACCGGCAGGATCCCACCACTGATCAAATTATAATACTGAATAGCACAGACATAGTCTGATTCAGCAGAATTCCACTTAACAGAGCCATTTCTGTGACTCTGGTAAAAAGCTTTATACATCGTATTTAGCAACTGCTTCATTTAGCCACCATGAGCAGTTACGACAGTAATAAAAAAGTAACTTTGCAACCAGCCCTCACATTTTGCAGGTTTGTAAAGCAAAATAACCTGAAATAATATTGTAAAATTGTGATGTTTCACTTAGCAGTCGCTTTGCTCAATGACAGAGTTGCTACTCCTAATTGTGGTCACTAAATCAGAACTACTTGCATAGCTTTTCTGAAGAGAAATTTCTGAAATAGAACTTGGATGTGAGAACAGATGGTCCCTGGGTTATGACTACTCATTCAGTGACTATTCAAACTATAGTGGTGTTACACGAGTAGTAGCTATGACCAGCCCATGAAGTCCCAGCTGTCACAGTGAGCAGCAATCACATGATCACAATTTCTAACATTCCCTGTCAGTTTCCCACAAACAAAGTAAATGGGGAAACCAGCAGGAAGTTGGAAGTTGTAGTCTCGTGGGGTCCTTGCTTAAGAATGGCAACAGGGATTGCTGGAACTGGCACAATCAAGTCACATTGTACTTTACAACTCTGTAGTTAAGTGTTGGTGATTCTGGTCCCTATTGCTGTTGTAAAACTGAGAACCACCTGTACTTATATCAGAAACAGTCTCCAACTTTTGTTTGCCTACTGACTTTTCCTAGGAAATGTAGAAAGTCTTACGACACTGATAGGGTTCAGCTCTCAATGTCCCACTGGACATACTGGATTGGGATCATAGGCTCCAAAAAATGTATAAAATACCACCCTGGGAAAATCAAGTACTGAGGGATTGACTCTCAGTGACTTTCAGTAATAGTTCTGGGAAGCTACTGTGGCCTAAGGATTAAATTGTAGGTCTAGGACAGTGCTTCTCAATTATTTTCTGTTACACCCCCCCAGGAAGAAGTAAACATTTCGCGCCCCTCCCAACTCTCCAATCTGGGCCCCAATGGAATTTTAGTGTTAATATTTATTATTTTACTTATTATAAGCTGCAAGCAAACTATTGGCTGGGGAAGGCTGCTCTACCCACTTACCTGGGAGTAAGTCACACTGAACTCAGTGGAGCCTGTTTTCGGTTAGGCAGGCATAAGCTACCGTGGTTAGGGCCCTCTTTTGACACGGGGCCAGGCCAGCTTAATCAAGCCGATGTTTTGGGCTCGCCGGCCTGGGCCATAAGTGCTGCCTCTGCCGGGCACTCACAGTGAATGGTATGGAAGGAGGCTTTAGGGTGCCGTTCGAAGCTTTCGCCCAGCTTCAGAGGATGTTCCTCCTTGTCCAGCAGCAGGTTTGCCACGCCGTTCATGGCTACCTCAGCCCCTGCCGAGAACAACAACCACCCATGCAGCCGCCCTGCCCCGCCTGGCGGCCTTCTCTTCCAGGCTCGGAGCAGCGTGCAACTGGGAAAACACTCCCCATCTGGGGGAATCGATCAAGAGGGACCACACATGTTCCCCGGGGTCACATGTACTCCCCTGGCATCGCTCCGCACCCCCCAAGGGGGGGCGCCCCACTATTTGAGAAACACTAGTCTAGGAATAAGACAAGTAGGTTTAGTCCTCCTTGGCTATGGAAACTCACTAGCTGATTTTAAGACAATCTGTCAAGCCTCACTTATCTCACAGGATTGGTGTTGAAAAAAAATAAGATGAAAGAACAGTACAGGTAGTTCTCGACATACAACAGTTCATTTAGTGACCGTTCAAAGTTACAAGGGCATTGAAAAAAACTGACTTATGGCCATTTTTCACACTTGCAATCATTGCTGCATCTCCCATGGTCATGTGATTTACATTCAGATGCTCGACAACAGACTCATATTTATGACGGTTGCTTCTATATTATGGCATGTGAGAGCTGGGAAGATCGTTAGCACCTGGTTAGGGCTAGAAAAAAACTTATTCGGAGCAAGTAGAGCAATGAAAAAAACCCTGCAAAGACTTGGGGCTGGAAAAAAATTCTTCTGAGAGAGTAACAATGAAAGAGCCTGCAAGCCAGTAAGAGCTGGGAAGATAGATAGTACCTGGTTACGGCTAGAAAAAACCTTATTCGGAGCAAGTAGAGCAATGAAAAAAACCCTGCAAAGACTTAGGGCTGGAAAAACATTATTCGGAGTGTAACAATGAAAAAGCCTGCAAGGTAAGAGCTGGGAAGATCTGTTAGCACCTAGTTAGGGATGGAAAAATAGCTACATTCGAAGTATAAGACGCACCCAAATTTTCAGCCACTTTTAGGGAGGAAAAAGGTGCGTCTTATACTCCGAAAAATACGGTAGCTAGTTTTTGTACCCGTTGCTGTTTTATTTCTCTTTTCCCACCAACCAACTCTGGAAAAATACAATGGCATGTCTCATTCAGAATTAATTGTTCCTTGGCTCTCTGCACAGCCATTCTTTTATATACATTAAAACAACAACCCCTGCTTGTTTGCTGTTATCTAGTATATTTGCTCAATTAAATTTAAGGTTGTCTAATTGCATCCAAGGATATATGCACAATACTATACATCATATGCCTAAAGCAGTGTCTTTCTTTCATTCGCTATAAGCCTCAGACAACCGCATTTTGGCTTGTATGTTGTGTAGACAAAGCTCGATTGATTAATGTTTGGTGTGTTAAACTCCGAGAAAATAGGCTAACTATCTTAACTATGAGAGACAATTGTGGCTACAGAGGAGTCATGAAGACTGTACCTTACACATAATATAAAGGAAAATGTTCCTTGTATACCACCAATAATAATATTCTGTAAATATTACGCAACACTGAAATTTCCCTATTCACTTTCCCCTAATTTTCTTCTCCTCTTCCTATTCTCTAGGCTTTTTACACAGCACCTACCAGTACCTATTAAGCTTTTCAAAAAGCCAAGTAGCTGTATACAAGAGAAGAAGCTTAGCTATATCTTTCCCATTGCAGCTGCTCTGAAATCTTACGACTTTTAAAAGCTCATGCTGCATGGAGGATTATTGATAGTTTATAACATGAATAATGAAGCCTTTTCTACAAGTAGCCATCAACCTGAAAATATTTCCTTACAGTTAGGTTTTTGAAACCTAACATTGAATCAGCTGAAGAACTTTAAAAACAATTATAATTTATTTTACAATTATATACATTTTCCTTGTATTAATAAAAGAACAAAAGATGAGTCCACTGGATCCACAAATTATACAGCATCATACATTAAAGCTCCTCTGTTTCTGCTAGTATAACTTCTGTAACAATAAATGTTATATTATTTGAATTAAACCCATTGGTTGATCTCTGACATTTAGAGGAGACTGAATTTGAACAAGGTACTAAATTCTAAAGGTAATTAGAAGGTTAGACAAGATTTAGACAAGTGGCCTCTCTGGGATCTCAGATCTTGGGAGTCACTGGTTTTTCTGAGAAGTCGTAGGGAATGATAGTCAAAAGACACGTAGAGCAATGGTAGCAAAAAACTAAGCCAAAATGCAATGAAAACAAATTGTATAATCATATTTGACAGTATTCCTTGGTGATAATGATGGTGAAACATCTATTTCTCTACACTTATTGAAACCTGAGCCTCTCAGAATCAAGGTAGGCATTTTCCTCCTCTCTCACTGCTTCCTTTCATGGCTAAGCTAATATTTACCTCATGGCTATTGATCTATAGTTCAAAGCTATCTCTATACTTGGGGTGTATAGGGTGCTCAGGGAGGGGTAGCACCTCTGGTGTAGGGAATGTCGTGTCCTTTTACGGCAGCTCATTTTAGGGCAGCTTTTAGGGCAGCTCGATCATCTTTGGTCCCCACCTGTCACTTTGCTCTAACTTGTGGCTCCTAGCAGCTGTAGCATGCGCAACGGCCACACCCCAGGCAATAGCTTCGACAGGCTGGCCAAACCAGGTTGAGTAGCCGTTGGGTCATCAACCTTCGGTGAGATAGGGACTTGTCTATCCCGAGCACGTGAAGACAGATTCCGGCGGACTGAGCGGATGAAATCTACTAGAATAGGACAACGGTCATGAAGGCGGTCTCTGCAAGCGATGTAGTATGCTAAGAGCATGGCAAGACATGAAAGACGCCCTGGTCAACCACTGCGCCCAGCCCATCTCCAACTGTCTTAACTCTTGTCCTGCTATTTGGAGCAAGATGGAATCTGGGAAGAGAGAGTGAGGCTGACTATGCACACCTCTCCCTCACTTTAATACAATTCACGCACAAGTCTTGACATTCCCCCCCCAATTCCTGTGAGATGTCAAGGTCCTCTTCGAATACGATGGACGAACATCATCTCTATACTTGTAACAGAGTTGAAAGGGACCTTGGAGGTCTTCTAGACCAACCCCCTGCTCAGGCAGGAAACCCTATACCATTTCAGACAAATAGTTGTCTGATCTGTTCTTAAAAACTTCCAGTGATGAAACATTCACAACTTCTGGAGGCAAGTTGTTACACTGATTAATTGTTCTGTCAGGAAATTTCTCCTTAATTCTACAATAGGTTACTTCTCTCCTCGATTGGTTTCCATCCATTGCTTCTTGTCCTGCCTTCAGGTGCTTTGGAGAATAAGTTGACTCCCTCTTCTTTGTGGCAACCCTTTAGATATTGGAACACTGCTATCATGTCACCCCTAGTCCTTCTTTTCATTAAACTAGTCATACCCAATTCCAGCAACCGTTCTTTATGTTTTAGCCTCCAGTCCCCTAATCATCTTTGTTGCTCTTCTCTGCACACTAATTTCTAGAGTCTCAACATCTTTTTTTACATTGTGGCGACCAAAACTGGATGCAGTATTCTAAGTGGGGTCTTATCAAGGCATTATAAAGTGGTACTTATACTTCACATGATCTTGATTCAATCCCTCTGTGTTAATGCAGCCTAGTATTGCATTGGCCTTTTTGGCAGCTGCAGCACACTGGTGGCTCATTTTTAAGTGATTGTCCACTAGGACCCCAACATCCTTCTCACAGTTACTGCTATTGAGCCAGGTACCAGCTATACCTGTGCATTTGGTTTTTTTCTTGCCTAAATGTAGAATGTAGAATGTTGCAGAACTTTTCTATATCCATACTCTCCTGGGTAAAGAAATGGAAGAACTGTCCAAAGAATACTGTGATATTTTTGCAAGCTTTTTTGCAGATAAAATTGCTCATTTTTGCTTGGAGTTTGATGCTACTTGGTCAGAAGGTGACAAGATAAATGAACATTTGCCTGCAGCCTAGCTCATTTGTGTGCTAGTCCTGGCAATATAATCAGGAAGAAAATATTGGCATTGAACATCAATGAAAGCTATTCGGCAATGCTCATTTCTGTCTGCCCATTGCCAAGTCAGATGTCCTGTTCTTGGCATCCACCGGATATATTCTCAGTGTTAATGCATTATTTACAACCCAGAATATCAAGCACTGTAGCCAAAAACTCCTGAAGATGGTGAACAGCCAAATGTTAATGTTGGCCACTGTATATTTTTGTACCATCTGTGCTGGAGTATGTGCCAATGAGGTTGGGCAGACTGATGCAAAGAATTTCCTATAAACAGAAATTTAAATATTACAAAATATTAGGGGGATACTTAACAACATCAACAACTACACTAGTCTTTGGATCTGTTTAAATATAAAACTCTTGCCATGCAAGTTATAGGAAATGCTTCAATATTCATTATATTTTAAAAATAAATCTCTAAAAATACTTGACATCTGTCTATGAAATCCTGTACAAATTGTGTATTAATATGGTTAACCACAAATGCTTGTCTTCAGGAAGAAGCTGTCATGAAAAGATTGAAGTTGGTCAAAGAAAGATAGATAATTCCTATTTTTTTAATTCTAAATGCTGATGCAATTGGCATCTGCATTGATTTATATGTTGCTAGAATAGTTTGGTGAAATTTTGAAGGCTGGTTGCTAGGAAATGATTGGTTACAAAGCTTAATAATAAATTATGAATACATTTAAACCATCATTTGCTATATGTAAATCACTTGTTAAAATGCAAGAAATATATTTCTGACCCAGTGCCATTCAACCTTGTTGGAAACTAGATTTTGAGAATTTCCAAGCTATTAAGATAGATTGGCTTTAGAAATGAATGACAGCAATAAACAGAAGTTCAAGCTATTGGAAGTGCTTTGGAGCCGTCTCCAAACTCCAGGCTGGCCCATGTTCCTCCCCAGCCTCCTCACTGCCCGACTCTGCTGCCAGCTCCGCAGGCCACTGGCAGACCATAACACTGGGGTCATGAAGCAAATGTCCTATAACAGGGATGTCAAACTCGCAGCATCACCATGTGATGTATTGGGACTTTTCCACCTTCGCTAAACAGGGTGGGGCCAGCACATGATGCATTTGGCTTGCGGGCCACGAGTTGGACACCCCTGTCCTATAATGTGTGAATGACACATTTTTGAATATAACAGACATTCAGAAATAACAATCTATTCTCCCAGTGATGTGTTAAAAGTGAGGATTCCTTACTGAAATCACTTTTAAATAAACAAATAAATAACTTTACAGTTAAACAAATTGTTAAAGTAACTGTTTTGGCTCATGTTTGCTGGACTTGGAAGAGGAGGAACCAGAACAATGGATTTCATTGATTTTATCAACTAGTTTGTTTTTTAATAAAGATATAATTACAAAAAGGGGACAAAATCCCTTTTGTAATTATTGGTTTTGTGAAGAAATAAAATAATGCCATTTATTTCAATTATGCCTCAAACAATCCTCCTATTAATAAAGATGCTACTTCTGGTTTGTAAAAGGACCATGGCATAGGTCATATTTAGATGTTACATCTGGAATGCTCACCTGATCTGCCACTCCCCCCCCAAAAAAAGTAGGCTGTAATTGTCAGCAGAAAGAAAGATACGGCTCTCCAGCTGTATTGTGTACGCTTCCACATAAGTAAAGACTGCATTGATTTGGGGAAATGGAAAACAAAACTTTCCTGCTAGAAGATAGATAAAGAGTTCTATGAATTATTGTATGGTCATAGATCTTTAGACCTAAGTGCAGAGTTTTATCCAATGGCAATTATTTTAAAGCCGGGGCATTAACCAAAATATTTTTCACCAAACTCAATTTCAAGGTTAATCAAGTTTTTTCATAACAGTAGTGTAATGCATACATTTATATATATTAGGTAATAATAGACAAATCAGCCAAGTACAGTTTGTTTTTTTAATAAAGATATAATTACAAAAAGGGGATAAAATCAATCAGGGAAAAGGGAAATTTTAATAGATCAGTTTAGACGTTTAACTGCATCTTAACTCACATCCATTTTAAATAGTATTACATAAAGCCTGGTGGAAGGAACAAATTTTGTATCATAATTGGGGAATTCACAATACAAGTTGCCAAAAATCAAAACATAGTTGTTTGAAAATAAATATGCTCCATGCCAAATTCTACTAAATGAAAATAAAAAGTCTCTTCCAGTACGAAAAGCTTCTCTTAGTATTTTTTTTTCATTATGGTATTGGGTCCTTTGATTGACATACTGTAAGGCTTTATGTTCAAGGATTACTTAGCTGTTCTGATTTTGTGCTGGGGAGGGGCAGAAAAAGAGGACAGTTATTAGTGTAGGTCACATGTTAATACTGTGTTCACTTATTATGCAAAAAATGCAGTCCAGAATCTGAATGCAGGCTATAAACATCCTTTCTGTACTCTCAAGAGCCCCACAAATGGCTTGGGCTGAAACCTAGACTCATTTTTTGATTCTGGAGAACTTTTATGTGCTTTAAGCTTGGCATATGTTTAAGGAATCTATTTCACCTTCAGAAAATTGTGGAAATTGCCTCCAAATGGGAATGGACTGGCCTCACCCATTCAAGCATATACTATAAACAAATGCAATTGTTATTAATACAAATTATTGTAATTTATAAGGGGCAGCAAGTAGATAATTAACATTTCAATAACATTTTAAAAGCAGATGTAGACTTTTCAGATGGAATATACTTACCCTTTGGTATCTACTTTCTCACTACCGTTATCTTTAGATTTGTCTTCTTCTTTAATATCTAGATATAAAAAAGAATAGCAGCAATTTGCAAAAAGAGTTATATGATGAAGAAATAATCTTCATTCAGCTTAACAGGATTCCCAGGCAAATAAATATAAGATTGCAGCTCACATAAAACTGAAACTGCAGCTCTGAAATTAGCTATTAATTTCACAATCAATTTATATGCATTGGGGATAATCTAGAAAATATGACAGCTCACTTTAATATATACTATTAATAGTATTACAAAATTTTTATGGCCGAAGCTAAATCTATGCACTTTTGGATCCCTCCTCTCGACCCAGGAAGGCAGCACTGCAGTTACTTTGCACATTAGACAACTTTCCCGGAAGCAGGTAAAACAGGATCTAAGACCATATTCTTATTTTTGCAAATATGAGCATAATTCTTTACATCTTTGTCTGAATGTGGGGTAGTTTAAGAGAACAGATAATGTGGCTCCATGCCTAGTCCAATTGTCTAGCTATTTATTCATTCAGTTGAACATTTGAAAGAGCTATAATTATATGCAAAACAGATTACAGAATTTGCTTACAAGCGAATTTGGCATGTTTAGCTTAACAGAAAATGTGTTTCATTTAACATTGACTTACCTGCTTTTTTGTCTTCTGCCTCTTTCTTGTCTTCTTCTAAGCGTGCTTTCTTTGCTCCTTTCTTATGATCTGCAACATTTCTGCGTCCACCTTCTCCTTCGTCTTCAGAATCAGAAAATTCTTCATCACAGGCTATCCTCTTATCAGAAGCACGAACTAGAATTAATATGGAAATTTTAAAAAGAGATTATTCCAAGATCTTTCATATCTCTTCAATATGTTACCTAATGACATAAAGGCTCAGCAATGACACAGTATTTAACAACAACAAAAAGGCATGGTAACCTGACACCTACTGATGTAGATAAATTCAGCTGTCTTGTACTCAACTGTGCTGTTACAGTTTTTATGTTCAGGCTATCCCAGAAGGTCTGAACAAACTGAATGAATTTTTAACACGTTACTATTATTGAGAAGGTACTTGTAATCTGTTCTCCCATGAAGCCTCATTTGCATAACCACTCTCCATCCCTATTTAAATGTTACATCAGTTAAGCCATTCCATGCATCTGATGTAATAAGCTGCAACTCATAAAGCTTATGTCTTATAATAAAATTTATTGATCTTAAAAGGTGCTACCAAACTCTAGATTTTGGGTTACCATGGAACAAATGGCTGTAAAAGGAAACAAAATGGGAATGCATTTAAACCAGTCGTGACATCTCATTAAAAAAAGCATTTATTTATATCAATTCACAAACAATTACAAAGAAGCAAGGTGACTTTTTCTTCAAAAAAGCAACTGCGCTAATTATTTTCTCCTCAAAAACAGGAAGCAAAATCCAAAAATTCAAGGCCAGCATTTTAAGCATTACCTATAAAATTTACTTACTAGAAATACGTTTGTCTGGATCTTCACCATCTTCATCACCACTGTCTTCATGAACAGCATCTTCTGGAATAGCTTGCATCTGTACACCAGGAGCATGGGGCAGCATGCGTAAGTTCTCAAATAAACGTTGCCTGCAAAGAAAGCAGTTTAGTATGAAACAACTTTGTTTGTCTTTGAATTTTTTAAGTATCAACAATATTAGCTTTCTGATTGCGAGAGACTACTATTAAAAAATTATATCGCAATAGTACTTCACAGAATAGAAATTCACAGAAAAACATGACTAATGTAACAAATGGGTCTTCTGTAATCATAAATACACCTGCATAAGTGTTCACACAATTTTAATACAAGCTTTGAACAATTATCCTGTTTTCAATGTTCAATGTAAACTTACTGAAAATTACTAATGTAACTTTATAATGATACCATATTCCAGTTTTCAAAATAATATGCAAACTATGAATGCTAATGATAAAAAAAGGTTACTGAGACTTACCTGTTTACTTTCTAAGCAAAAATGATTTTAATACAGGTAGGCCTCACTTTAGAATAGGAAAAGTGATATTTCTTCTGAATTACTAAATGGATAAACTCTCAGTTTTCATTTTCTATACTATTTAAGACCCCAGATGTAATTAGCAAACCCATTCCTTGCCTTCTATTATTACTGATCATTTAATAAAACATTTACAAATTTTCACAGCATTGTTTTTATTAAAAATAGGACATTAATACTTACTTAATCTTTTCCATATATTCTGGAGTGTTCTGATTTGTCATGTTTGATGGGCTTATATGCAGTTTGAAATCTGGTCCAAAGTACTCAAAGTAATCGTTATATGGCAATTCTGTTAAAACAAAATTGAGATATAACTTTTTTATTTTTATTGTTGAATTCCTAACAGACTTACAGATCTTACTAGTAATATTTGAAAATATTACTATAAAAATTTTCAGTTATCAAAACAATAAATACAATGATTTATTCTAGGAGAAACATAAGTAAAAGATATTATGGTTCAAACTTATGGTTTGATTCAAATACTGTTACGTTATTTACATGCAGAATACTTATATTCTGTAAAATAAAAATAAAAATAGGGTCTGCACTGTCACAGGAAGTGACTTCCTTCTGTTGTGTTTTTGTTTCAATGTTTGACACCTAGAATTTCAGAATGTATTTTTAAACACTAAATACATGTATTCATTTAAAGCTGTGCAAGTATAATATAAGGTAGGATAGGAAAGTTCTTCAAAAGAGATGCTTCCAAACATACGTCTCTTTTGAACTACTAAAGCTTGAAAGAATGAATCGGTACTGTATACGCCCAATAAAGACTTTAAATAATTTAAATAATTCAATTAAAATATTTACTTCAAAAATTTGAAATGTGCTTTATACATAGTACCACACACAGTCAGTTTGATGTTGCGGTTAAAAGTGCTGGTGTAAAAACTGGGAGGATAGCAGTGTTAATTCTGACTGAGGCATGGAGACCAGCCAGGTGACCAAGTCAGTCACTCCCAAAGAAAGAAGGCACGGACCAAACAGATCTGAAAATGTCATCAAGAAAAGTAGATGGCCATTTCTATATACTGACTGGAAGGACTAAATAATTAATTTAAATCACTGTCTAAAGTTAAACAATTTATGTACATACAGGGTTTTATGTGTTTTATTTATTTTCAATATTATTAAAATTATTTTTAATAAGTATTATTTTTATAAACTGTTGCATTCAAGAAACATCAGTTGAACTTCTACTTTTTAATAATTATTCAACCATAAGTAGAAACTTCAATAGGCAAGTGATAGTTACAAAAAGAATGTCTCTTAGTCAACAAAGGAATAATAGGATGCTATAGGCCTTATGATAATACACACACACACACATATCAAAATGCTAAGGATGCCTTTTAAACACTGCAAAATCCACTGGATTCAAAGGGGGAAATAAAACATATTTTGTTTGAGAACATATTATAAATATGTATTATTTTAAGATATAACATCCCTCACTCCTTCATTAAAAAAACCCTTACACTATAATTGTAACAATTACAAGTTATAGTTACACTGTATATACAGTATAAACTTTACACTGTAAATTTAAGGGTGTTTCCAGAGATTGAGATCACTGAGAACAGACAACAAATAGAGATTAACAGAGGTGGAAGAATAAGGAAGATGCAGCCAAAGCACTGTTTTTCCATAATATGACAGAGAGAGGTCAGCCCAATAAGACAGACTAGGCTCAAAATTTAATACCACAAAGGTCAGGACTACTTTCATTGTAACAGGTATAGTAACAGAATCTTGCAAATATGAATCCCCTCACTTTATCTTTGTGCAAATTAGGAAGGGGCTTGTTTGAGAAGTTTTCTTGGCCCAGGATGAAGACCCTCTTATATGGCCATTGCCTTGGTAGGAGCTCTTCCTCTTGTCCTTCAAGGTCATTCCCACTGCCCTCTACAAAACATTACCAACATTATTCAAACCCACCAACTATTCATTTCTTTTGATTCATATGGGGACAAATGGTATGGCCAAAAGAGATCCTGAAAGAATCTTTGGAGATTACAAAGCCTTCAGTTAGAAGATAAAGAAACTGGGAGTGTAAATATTATTTTTGTCAGGATATCCAATTGAGGATCATGGCCCAAGAAGAGAACAAGATTCTGGAAGATAATAACTAGCTACAGAGATGGTGTTTGGATTCTACAACAATGGTGTATGTTACTTTCATGAAGGACTCAGGAGAAGAGATGAACGTAGGAAGTTATGGGAAGGGTAACTTTGAAGGGTACCTTGCCAGTCCCTTCTGGACAGCATGAATTAAAACAAAAATGTTGAGCATAGCAAAAACCAAGAATCAAATATGTAACCAAGTTTTGGAGCTAAGAAACAAAAATACAGAAGGAGAAGCAGGGCTAGAATGGGGTCTGAAGAATTTTGCAAGAAATTAGAACTGTGGGGCTTTTGGGTGGTGCCACTCAAAATCACAATGTACAGAATTCTTGCTGGAATCAGAAATTTGTTAAGACAGAGAAAAGTCTAAGTGGACTTATATTAATTATAACTTAGATTATTAGACAATCTGCACTTTTTAGTATAATATTTACCATTAGGAATTTCGCAGTCTAAGGCAACAGCAGTCTCATATGTCCAACATCGAGCAACATTGCGTATGGTATATCCACCTCCTCCAAGCATCAAAAGAGGCAAGTTGAAAGTCTTTACAACTTCCACACATTTGGCATGACCTGCCAGAAGTCATGGACATTTAAAAAGAAAACATGCAGTTATAAAAGGCACACATGTTTAATATGAAGATTACCAAATAAGGATTTTCTACATTGAGAACTCATAATTAAACAAAGCATATCTGAAATGATAGAAGAGTAAAGTGGGGTGAAGCATATAGTACCATGTTTCCCCGAAAATAAGACCCTGTCTTATATTTTTTGAACCCTGAAATAAGTGCTTGGCCTTATTGCCATGCACTCAAAAGCCGGATTGGGCTTATTATCAAGGGATGTCTTATTTTGGGGGAAACAGGTACTTCAGTTTTAAAATACAGATAACGTATTGGTCTTAAGGAAAATAATCTAAAATTAAGATGATCAATACTATTATGATCACCTAAAATGTTTTAAGGTATTTTGCATTAATGCACTGAGCTACCTGTATGTAAATTGTTTTCCAGGTTTTAAAAAAGGCACAGAATTGCCCACAATTAAGTGTAACTAATGAATGATTCTCTAAGAACTATGTTCCATTAATGGGAAAACTTTTTAAGCATCAGCAACTTTAGATTAAGATAATGCTATATTTAAGGAAAGGCTGATAGACAATCCATAAATCATTGGGTCATTGTTTGAGGTATTTCCTTTCTTTAAAAAAAACAGAATGACCACAGATGGCAAAAAAGCAGTGGAAGCAGGCGCAACTTCATCTTTCTGTTGGCTTCCCAACAGACTTTCCTCGTTGGAAGCTGGCAGGGAGTGTCAGAAATGTGACTACAAGCAGCACAGTAACATAGCAGTAGTAAAGTGCCCACAACTTTGCCAAATTTCAATCTCTTAAGAGCCATGGGATGCGGATTTTGGACACATTCTGGAATTTAGCCCATTCGAGATATGTTGATTCAAAATCTGTTGCCCAATCACACACAGTTTTACCCAATTAAAGTTTATAAACAATCACATAGACATAAGAGTCTTAGTAGTATACTAGACAGCCTGTGACCTGTTGGGACATTATTTCAGAGACATTTCCTTAACTAAACAGAGAAACAGAATGACCATGGGAGGGCAAAACAGCAGTGGGCGTGGGAATGACTTCCGTCCAGGTTCCCCATTGAGTTTCCTTGTGAGAACCTCTCTCCCTCCCCTTTCCAGAATTCTGGACAGCTTATTTTGCTTGTGGGAAGGTTGCAGAAAAAACAGTGGGGAAGCCAGAAAAAATTGCAAGTCTAAGGACAGTGGGCAGGTGTCACAGAATATTGTGTACATGATTGCAGCAGCCACAACTTCCTTAAATTTAATTCAGTCATGTGTCCTAGATTTTGGATGCATTCTATAAATTAGCCCATTTGAAATAACTTGATTCAAAAAAGGTTGCCCTATGATGCACCATTTTGCCCAGTTAAAGATTATGGAAACAAGGGTTTTAGTAGCATATAGATTCTTCTGCATGTTTATGTAAATCTGTTTCTTCATATGCCATTTGACAAGCAAGTAGCATCAGTCTATTATATGTAAAAATGCTAAAATGGAAGAGCTTTCAGTTATTCCTTCAACTGCCTGCTCTATGTACAAGAAACTACATACAAGAACAAATGTCAATAACAGACATTTGAAGTTTTAGAAGGTGATACAAATTTTCTTAGAGGACCCATTAATTCATATACAACACATCACAATTTAACCATAAGTTATTTCATTACTATTTTTACTTCAGCGTGAATGAATAAATACTTTGAAAGTATCCTACCAAAACTCAATGGTTATATATAAACTGCTACATAAGCGTTACGAAATACAACTGAAATGGAAGAAAAATGTCTGGGATTGTTTAGAAATGGAAACCCATTGTAAGTGATAAAACTGAATTCTTCAGCAAATTAAAGCTCATAAAACACTTCCACCAAAAATTTATAGCAATGTTTTAAAGAATATGAAGCTGTGATGCTTCTGTAATGCTTTGTTCCCTTACCTTTAACCGTAAGATTAAAACATCCCAGTCGATCACCAGAGAGTGAATCGGCCCCACATTGCAATACTACTGCACTAGGTTGGTACATTTCCATCACTTTAGATATAATCTATAAAAAAAGCAGGATTAAACCTTTTATTCAATACTACAATATCTACTGTATTTCCCCGAAAATAAGACAGGAACCCGGAAATATGGCCATAGCATTGGGGGGGCTTATTATTTTGGGGGTGCAGTAGGCGGCGAGCGTGGGGCTGGAATACCCATCGCCGCTGCCTCCCCGCCCTGTTCTTGGCACC
This sequence comes from Diadophis punctatus similis, assembly GCA_023053685.1. Taxonomy (NCBI): domain Eukaryota; kingdom Metazoa; phylum Chordata; class Lepidosauria; order Squamata; family Dipsadidae; genus Diadophis; species Diadophis punctatus. The sequence goes on along the minus strand of JALIGW010000001.1, from coordinate 106,030,909 downwards.
GGCCGAGCGGCTGGCCCGCCGCCACCGCCTTGTGGAACAGGACTCTGCAAGGCTTGTTGTGCCGTTGCATGCACAAACTGCAAGACTGTTGTGAGCTTCATCATACACCACAGCTGGGGTCCTACTGCCATTCGTGCATGCAACAGCACAAGCCTTGCAGAGTCCTGCTCCACGAGGCAGCAGTGGTAGCGTGACGACTCTCACAGAGACTCATTTCTGGCAGGTGGGACATGTTGGGCCGCGAGGTGCGCGTCCTACCTGAAACTTGTAGCTCCGTCACGTTCTTCGGTGTTGTGGCCAGAGAAGCCCATTGTAAAAGAAAACGTCTCGCGAGTTCAATCAAACTTCTCAAACTCGCAAGAAGTTTTATTTTACAATGGGCTTCTCTGGACACAACACCGAGGAACGCGACAGAGCTACAAGTGTCAGGTAGGATGCGTGTCTTGCGGTGGGGCGCAATTTGGGGGAGGCAGGTCGGGTGGGGCAGGGTGGGCCACAAGACGCACGTCCTACCTGGGACTTGTAACTCTGTCGCGTTCCTCGGTTTTCTGTCCACTGCACTGACCCTCCCCCGCCTCCGGCTCTCGAGCGAAGCGGGAGGGGGAAAGAAACTCTCACGGGCTACCCGAAGAAGCCGAGCTGACAGCCAAACTTCTAGCTGGGCTGAGAGACAGAAGCAGCCAGGCACGCGCTTCTTTGTCTCTTCCAAACACGCCCCTCTCTCTCTCTCTTGGCGGCGGGGGGAACAGCACCAGGAGAAGGAACCTTTTGCCTGCACGCTGAACGCAAGAAATCTTTCCCCCCTTTCGCTCCAAGAGGCTGCGCAGGCGCAATGAGTCTCATGAAGACTCATTTCTGACGGAGTTTGGAAGAGAGAAAGATTTCTTGCATGCAGCCTGAAGCCAAAAGTTTCCTGCCAAGAGAGAGAGGGGGAGAGGGAAGGAAGGAGGAAAGGCAAGTGCTTTGCCTTAGGCAGCCCGCGAGTGTTTCTTTCCCCTCCCGGTTTGCTGGAGAGCTGGAGGCAGGGGAGGGTCAGTGGACACAACACCGAGGAACAGGTGGCTGTTCCTGCAGGGGATTCCCACGCACCGCCCTCGCCTGCATCTGCCGTCTGAAGGACGCGGCGAGAGCAGGTGCAGGATGAACGGCCCGAGCTAGCGAGGCGGGAGGCAGAGCTGAAGGGGCAGCGAGGCCAACCCGCGGCCTGGCGCTCTCTAGAGGACTGCAGGGCTCTGCAATGTCAGTAGCCGCAGAGGCACAAGCAGCAAGTGCCCGAGAGTTGCAGCACACCAGCACCTCCGCCGCGGGGAACAGCGGCAACTGCCAGCCCAGCACACGGCTCCCCTGGCAGTTGCCTGGAAAGCGTCAGCTGCTGCATGCGCGGCGACAGGGATGGGCTGGATGCGCCTGTCTGCTGCTCAAGCCCTGCGCTTGTGGGCTCGCTGTACCTGACTGGCCTCACCGCCTCCTCGCAGGCAGGAGTGCATTTTCATACGTTGCCGGAGGCAGCCCAGAGGAACTGAGCCAGTCCCACGGGGTGTGTGCGCACCCGTCTCTCGCTTGCTCTCATTCTCACGGCCGGGAGCCGCTCTTTCTGCGGCAGGCACTCTTTTGACCGGGAGAGAGAAAGAGAGCGAGCGCAAGTGAGAGGCGGGTACGCGCACACCCGACTGGCTCGGCTCCTCTGAGCTGCCTCTGACATGCTCGCCTCCTCTTCCTCGCAGGCAGGAGCGTGTTTCAAATTGCCGTAGGCACAGCTCAGATGAGCCAAACTAGTTCCACGGGCACCCGCCTCTCACTTGCTCTTGCTCTCGCAGCCAAGACTGCCCGCTGCAAAAAGAGCGACTCCTAGTATGTCCCCCGTTTCCCCAGAAAGTAGTTGGGTGGCCTTATTTGGGGGAGGGTGGTTATTTCAGTGTATGCGCTGAAAAGCCTGATTGGCCTTATTATGGTGACATATATTATTTTCGGGGAAACACGGTATTTTAAAAGGCGTTTAGAATGTACTCACTGGTTTAAATATTTGTCCATATGACTCATCATCTATTCCATCTCTCATTGGAAAGTTAACTGCATAGTATTTGCCTTTTCCAGCTCCAATGTCCTATAAGAAAAACACGAACAGAAGGCATTGCACACCAGTAGCCAAGGAGAGAAAACAGCATGGTATGCTGCGTTTAATTCCAGATCAACAGTGGCCATTACAAGTGATTTAAAAATATTGCTTCTATATTATAGCATGTGAGAAATATTAAATAGAAAATAAACACAATATATACCAGAGAGTATCAAACTTATTTTACATGAAATTTTTCATACACTATAAAGCATTTGATTAGTGCAATAGAAAAAAATGTAAAAAAGAAATATGTTCAGAGAAACAGGCTATAGACATGTGACCATACAGAAGAATCAGACCCAGAAGCAAAATTAGGATGCAATTTATCTCAGCAAAGCATGATTTGGAATCACTGTACAGGGTAAAATACAGTGTCTTTCACCAAGAATGAGGATGGTGTAAAATACAGATATTCAGGCAGTTTAGATTTTATAAAACAACCAATTACCTGGGGATAGGGTGTAAAGTCATGGGTCTGCTGTGTCAGATCCGTAAAATCACATGCTATTTTATCTACAAGAAATGTGTCACATTTCACTAAGCAAAAGACACAATATTCTTTTATGATCATTTCCTTTGCATTTTTATATAAATTCTACATCCTTCATTCAGTAATTTTAACAGCTGCACTCCTTTAAACAATGGGTTACTATTCATATTCACCAGAATGAATATGAATAGTATTTATTTCCAGTGGAAATAACTTATAATATAAAAACGGAGTGTACCCAGAATGATCAACTTCTCAAAAATCTTTGTTTTGAACATTATTGTCCCACGTCCAACAATTCCTTTTAAAAAAAATGTAGGTTATTGAAAAAAAATGGAAGAGAGTCCTCTAGAGGAAACAGATCATTTGGACTTCTTCCATCTGGATTCAGGCCAGGCCCTATGAAATTGGCTGCTTTGGTGGCTGATGTTGGCTGTGACCTAGATGGAGGAAGTGCAACCTTTCAGAACTTGTTAAAGTTCTCGATGGTATTTCATACCATCAACTAACCCATTTTTGATAGGCATTCAGTATAATAGTATTATACTCTTATACTCTTAATCATGTTATTTTTTTTCTCAAAATCACCTGTTATTAGCATGAAGCAATAGTACCATCTTGTGGTCAGACAGGTTGAAAAAAGTTTCTTACAGTTATTAAACTATTGTATTTAAAAAAGGTAAAAGAAACGGAATTCCACCTTTAAAAAATAAATTGGTATTAGTGTAAACCTCAAGTCCATTATTAGTCTTAACATTACTTTTTTTTAGGTTTTATTGGATTTTTATTTTTAAATATACATCAATATCAATACATTTTTTGTGTTAATAATAATAATAGTTACATTAATCAAACTTATATAATCCTAGTATTGATATACATGTTTGTTTTAGAATAGTTATTCAATATTTCAATGTTCCATTTTAATGCCAATATTACTAAGCGTAGATAGTAATACTATCTTTCAACCTCTAATCTTTTCATCTAATTATTACTTATATTCTATTATATAAAAATTATATGTGCTAATATTCCCTCTATTTCTTATTTCTACCTCTATTCTAGCTTCTAATCAGGCCACCATTACTAATCCTAGTGTTAATGCACATTATTAATCTTAACGTTTAATGACATCAAAAATCACCTGGTTTCTCTAATCTCAGAACACAGCCCTATTGATACTAAAGATTCAGCCAACCTAAAATGGCAAAATAAGAATGTGCCCAAAATTTTCAAAGCTTCTTAAAATATTATTCATTAACTACCAAGAAACACTGAAGCAATAGAAATTATCTCTGTTTTCTTAACTGTTATAGTTTAGACACAAGATTATGCACCCATATATATTATTATAGCTAGTTGCTCTACTCAGAAAACTTTATCAGAACCAGATTTATTATGTCTATTGCATTTATATTTTGACTTTCTTCTACAATTTTTAACATCGTGTACATGGGGTTTACCCCAATGCCCTTTCAAGTCAACTAATCAGCTTTCTGATCAAATGGGGACTTGAACTGAAGTCTCCTTAATCTAAGTCCAACAATTTAAAAAACTACGCTGGCCCAACATTATTAATATAGTATAGTATTACGTAAGAACAAGGCCATCGTAGTTTATTCAACAAAACAGTGCTTAAAACATTATTTCGTGCAATGTCTTAAGTTTTTTGTGAAGTATTTTTACTTGTTATTCTTTTAAAGTTTTTTTTAAAGCAGTATATTCAAAGGAGGCATTCAGTTTTTCAATGTGGGATTCTAAAAAAATAATAGCCAAGCATTGGCTTAGACTCAAATATGTCTAATGGATTCTAGTGATACAGTAACATTTGTCATGGATACATCCTTAAATAATTATGAATTAAATTGTGATTTGACACTGGGTAATTAATAATAGACCTTTGTTTTTCCCCGTATTTTGCCTTGCCTATAAACTCAAATTTCTATAGTTCCTTTATTGTTGCACAATGTAGCATTATTTCCAATAAAATATTACCCATTATACAACACAGTGAGTGTATTTATTCATGTTTTATAAGAACAAAATAAAGGCATATAATTTTTAATGCTAAATATTATGTTTGCTATCATACTAATCCTTGTAAATGAAGCAATGACACTGTTTGTATAGTTCAATTATAATTATTGAGAAATCTTAAAGGCATCTTGGTGTCAATTGGTTTTGACCAGCCATTTTTAGCTTTTCTGTATATTTATCTTGCAAGTGAAAATGGAGTCCAGATACTAGGTTGGAAGAACTTCACAATCACTCTAGAGCAGTGATGGCGAACCTTTTCGTTGTTGCGTACCAAAAGTGTGTGTGCCCGCACGCAACAGCGCCCGACGGCACCCATAATGCAATGCATGTCGCCGGGGGCGAGGGCGGCAAGGATGGGTGGGCCGGGGCTTCCCTCCCTCCCCGCCGGAGGGAGTAAGAAGCCCACTCGGGTGGGGAAAGTTATGAATTTGGTAGGAATCCCTGGTTTAATGTGGGGCATTTCTGCTACTTCACTAAGCCCTCTTCCTCTTCTTCTCTGCCACTCCATGAATGATGAAGAGCTCTGGAGGACTCCAAAGCTTGCCCATTCCTTTGGGATCGATCCTGAAGCAAGTCCTGCCCAACTCCTCTTCAAACACCGTCCCCTCCCCGGTCGAAGTGAGGGGCCAGAGCTCGTCTACTCTACCCTAGCCCTTTTGGACCGGAACATCCCAACGCCAGCACCATCCTCCTTGGCAAGGGGGCAGGATGCTGTGCCCGGCAGGGCAGCTTCCTAGGAGGGCAAGGGGAAAGGAGGGGTCCTGGCCCTCGCCCCTCTTCCATGAGCCCCTCTTGTCCCTGAAGCTCCCCAGCCCCAGAGACAGACCCCCTTCCCTCTGCCCCCACAGCACACCCGAAGTCCAGAAAAGTTCCTGGCGGGGGCGATGGGACCAGAACAGTGCATGCTCCTCTGCTCACCAGCTCAACCCGGCGAAGCCAAAGCGCCAGCGGCCAAGGCAGATCTGCACCAGCAACTCCCTGCCTGGGAAGGGGCAACACACCCCACATCAACCCCCCCCCCAGACAGGGGTGTCTCCCCTGGCTTGGAAAAGGGTTTCCCCCGGCTTGGAAAGTTGCTCTTGGTGGCGCACAGTCCTTTAAAAGGGGAGGGGGACAAGAGGGAGGCGTGGCTGTTTGGAGGAGGACCACCCTCCTCTTTTAAAGAAGAAGCCTGCTTGGGTGGGGAGACAGGGAAGCCCCACCCCACTCGTCCTTGCTGCCGCCACCCCCTCGCCCCTGGCGCCGCTTCCCTGGCAGTGGAAGGAGCAGCTGGTGGGGCAGAGGGCAGTGGCAGGCTGCGGGTGCAGGCCATTCGTGCCGGCTAAGAGGCAGTGGCGGCGGCTCCTACTCCTGCAAGCCTCACGCTCCGGGCAGCATCCAGCCAGCCATGCCTGGCCTTCCCCTGCGGCAGCCCACGTGGATCTCGGGCAGCGCAGCTTCGGGGCCTTTCCTCGCAGCGGCAATGGCGTGATGAGGCAGGCGGGCATGCAGGCGTAGGGGAGCAACTGGCAGCAGCGCTCCTGGCGGGAAAGGGGGGGATGTCCCGGGGCTGCCTGCGGGCATTGACGGCATGGCTCGTGCGCATGCGTACTAAGAGGAGCTACCCACTGGGCATGCGTGTGCTGGGAAATGAACTTCTGGGTTTCCAGCACACGCATGCCCACCGGCCAGCTAGTCTTCTGGTTACTGGCACGCATGCATATGTGACGAGCAGCTGAAACCAGCTGAACTTCCGGTTTCTGGCACTGCCGCACGTGTGAAGGCCAGCTGATCGTCGCACGCACATGTGCACCAGTAACCAGAAGACTAGCCGGAAACCCAGAAGAGAAATAGGCGACACAGCGCATGCCAGGCAACATAGCTCTGCGTGCCACTTCCGGCATGCGTGCCATAGGTTTGCCATCACGGCTCTAGAGTCTAGATGCTAAAATGACTTTTATTTAAAATGTTAGTACCCTCCAGATGCCACATCTAATATAAAAATGTAATTATTTTCAAAACATTACATTACATTACAGTACCTCTCCCAGAAATGTACGAAAATAAGCATCTGGACTTACATTAATGTAGACCGATATCATATTAACGTAAATCAATGTAAATCCTGATAAATTTTAAATGAACTTAATGGAAAAGATGGACAGAAACTAATAACTAATTTAACTTGAGAATGAGGCTTAAGAATAGCATTTCTAAAATGTTATCTTAATGAAATAAGCTTATAAATGAACTCACCCTTAAATCTCCTGTTCCAGGGAAATATTCACCATATTTATGGAATGATACTGTCATAACTCGATCTGTGGTATAAAAAGCTTCTTCAACACCATCACCATGATGGATATCAATATCAATGTAAAGAACTCTTTGATGATATCTGGGCACAAAAGAAAAAAAATAGTAAAGCAATAGAAAAAAATCTCACTACTCTTCTTCAGAGGAAAATGTGGCTAGAAAAATCCTTGATTTTGTTTTCCATCCCAGATTTAATCAATTATCTCTAATATGCAGATTTAAGTTCCACAATACAATCATATTTATCCTTCACACAATTCCAGTAATATTAGAACATTTCCAAATATTAGCCTAGATGGTGGCGTAGAATGCAGTACTGCATATGCAATATTATATGCATATTTAGTATAAAATAGGGAGTTCACAATGCATAACTATATTGACAGTTGCATGTTAAGGTTACAAAGATACAATTATGTAAGGTTCTTACTTTAACTGTGAGATGCCTATTTTAGGTTTGTATTACAGGTTTTATATTTCTACTTTAAAGTTTAAGGAAGCTGTGCTATCGATTTTCAGCAGTCGTTGTGAAAGAGGCCTTTTTTTCTTTAGGAAAAAAAAAGAATAAAGTGCTTCAGGTCATCTGCAATGATACTTGTTACCAATTTACAACCACCAACGATCATCATGGTGGAAAGTATCTTGTTTCAGGTAATGATTTATTTCTGAATTAACCCAAGATAATGGACTTAACTTTATAGGAAATCAGGATTACCCACTAATTATTGGCACATCACTCTCTTAAATGTAATTAACAAGCTTTATGCCAAACATCTATAAATTCAACTCTCAAACTGACCAATACAGAACATATGCTGGTAAGAAAAATAGGCAAGTTTTAGAGGTTATACATCAAGTTTTAGCACTAGCTGGAAAAATATATATCAAGCCAAAATTAGCGCTATATACTGCTTTTATTGATATTAAGCTTGCATTTCATTTCATTTTCATATTTTAAGTTGTAGTACAAATTAAAAACTATAGTTTAGATATGTTTTCTCTGTGAGTCTGGCATTATTTAAGTGGAGACCAATGTATGCTTATGTACTGTTTTAAACTACTACTTTTTACTTTGAGTGTAGGACTTCTGATATTGGTTAACAGTTTTCAGTTGATTTGGAGAAGATTGGTTTATTAGAAATTGCTTTTTACAAGGCACTTTTACAAGCACGCTGATCAGGTCTTAAATAAAATGTAAGGTACAGAAAAGGGCAATTCAATCTGTCTGCCTTAGAGATATGTTTCTGACTCCTCATTTTTATGGCCAGCAAAATATTTAAATCAAAAAAATCATAACCAATTTCAGAACAGCATTAACCTAACACATTTTGACACATTCTCAATGGCTGCTTTTGAGCGAAAATTCAGAAAATATAAATAAAAACTCTGAAATGTGATGAAAGGCAATTGAAAATATGGCCAATGCTTGCTGCTGTCCATTTTATAAATCCCCACAGCTATTTTAGTTTCTTTATAACTAATTTTTCAGGACATTCAAATACATTCTTCATACAGCTGCTGTTAGCTAACTGATGTGACTGAATTTGAATGTGGCCAAGTTCTAAAATTTATTTAGATTGAATCATGCAGTAAGTTGTTTTACTTTTTGGAAAAAAAATTACTTTACTTTGTATATTTTATTTGGCATTTAATGGACCATTGGTCAATTAGTACAATAAAGGCTGTTTGGTACTATACATAAACTCATGTCTTTTTCTTTTTGGTTTTCTTTTTAATGTTATTATTGTTCGTTATTTTATAGATGAGTTAGTAACATAAAAAGGTATCTAGCAAAACTATGGAAGCACAGGTTTGGCAAATTCTCCTATCAAGCTTGGAGGGGGGACTGGATAAAAAAATCTCCTATCACAAGATTCTCTCTCTCTCTCTCTCTCTCTCTCTCTCTCTCTCTCTCTCTCTCTCTCTCTGTGTGTGTGTGTGTGTAGAATTCAAAATATAGCATTACATTCTAACATCAATTCACTATTTGATTTTTTTTATTCTTAAAGTGGAAACTACTTTCTTGAATTCTGCATACAAAAATGCTACATATAACAGAAAGGTATAGCCACGTTATTTCTGCATGTAATTATGATAAATCTTACCAGAATTGTTACCCCTCCTTGTGTCACATTCATACAACTTGTAAACAGTCAAATTATTTTTTAAATTAATGGATTTAAATTAGGTAGTCCCATTTTTTTGCAGACACACCACTCTTTTTCCTCCTAATCACACCACCAACGTATTTGGCAGCAAAACACTAATTTTCAAAGGCATGAATTTTGCAGAAGGCTGTAAGAGTGATAGTGAAAATAAGGTAATGCAATTTTGCTTTCTTTTTACTTCCTTTTTTATTTTCTTTCTCTCTTCTTTACCTTCAATCTGCTTGCTGCAATTAGGTGTTCTGTGAATTTCAATTTTCCCAGTTATATTTTTTGTTTAAATGTATATATATTTTGCATCGTTTGACTTTAAAATGTAGTCCTGTTGCTATGCTGCTTCCCAACCCCCCCCCCCTGCTTTAATGTGAAGCTGTTGACATTCTAATTATATAATACCAATTAACCTTTCTATCTTTTGGAAGAGAAAATAAATGTGCATATCTACATTTACACAGAAACTCTTTAAGCTTCAATTTCTGGTTATGGGTAATTTCCTCTTGATATGGTGCCCATGAATATATTTTTAAGATCCTGAAAAAGTACTGTTTAAATATACACCAATACATCTGTGTTTATGACCATGTGTGAGTTTGGTAAGAGTTTAAGCATAGGATGATAATTTAATGGATAACTTGTAAATTCCACCTTTATTATGATTGCTCTACTTCTTATGATAATATTCATAATCTTAGATTTAAGGAGCTGGATTTTCCCCACTTGTATTTGCTAATCCAAAGTAAGTAAAATAGCTATTTTAAATTAACTAACAGATTAATCTTATAGTAACATAATTTTGCATTTTTATACAACTGAAATAAACGGACTTAGCCAATTTTGTTTGTGTTATGAATTCATCAAGAAATTATTACTGAAAATGATAACACCAAGTGCACAGATTCACTGAAAGACTTTACAGACATCAAGAAATATCTGAAACCAAATTTAGCTATTAAAATATTAAAATTATAATAGAGCTATTATAATAAATTAGACCAACCCATAATAGATTGGTCTAAAGATATAACAATTATCTATACTTAAAAAAACATTCATGCCCATAAAAGCATTAATAAGAATAATCTACTGTGAAAAATTACAGCTATCACATGATTGGAGATACAGGCTTCTTATAACTGTTCTTTCACTAATTATAAGATTACAGTCAGTTAGTTTTGGAGTAGAGCATAACATTTTAAAATTAAATTATTTAGAAAGAATGCATAAAGGAGAACTCAAACTACCCAAACCCCCTTTCCTAACTCTGCTATTTCTTTGCTCAACATACTCACTTTCAATGCAATGCTCATGTTTTCAACTTATTTATTGGGTAACTTATGTATATAACTGTACCAAGAACTTACTTCAATAACTCAAGAATGGCAAGCACAATATCATTGACATAACAGAAACCAGATGCCTCTGATTTCTTAGCATGATGAAGTCCTCCTGCCCAATTAACAGCCATATCTGTTTGTTGTCTATTCAATTTTACTGCTCCAGCTAAAGAAACATTATGAGAAAATTCAGTTAAAATATTTTGCAGAAATTAAAAAGACAAGGTATAGTACCTAGCAAGAAAAATAATAGTTTCACTTAACACATTTCTGTTCTGGTTTGAATTTCAACAGATTTTTTTAAGCACTTCTGCTGCTGTGTTGCAAATTACATACAGATTGTGGTTCAACAACCACAATTGAGACCAGTAACTCCATTGTTAAGCAATGAGGTCATTAAATGAGACATTACTTGACTGTCCCACTTAAGAATGACAGTTTAGTGAATCCCATATATCTGTTAGGCAATGTATATCCAACTTGATCCAAGCCATTTCCATTTCTGGTTTCATTCAGCCCCAAGTCTTCTTCCAACCCACTTCAACTCCCCACCACTATCAATCTCTCCCCCCTCCCCCCAAATCTCTGTCCTTTTGTCTGTCCTGCAAAGTGGCACTATTCAGAAGCATATATTGGGACAGCCTGCTGCTACAGCCTCTGAGCCTCTACTTCTACTAAGGAGTGCTACCTCAAGCCCCATTGCCCCTGCATTTAGTCCCATTGATACAGTGAGGACAGCTGCCCCAGCCCATAGTCAGCCATCCCATGAAGTCCCTTTGCCACACAGGAAGAACATGCCAATCACACTAACAGGGAGAAAGAGCAGCTGAGATTTTAAAAATCTACCCAGCGTAGAACATGAAAAGATACCTAAAGTAACACTGTTAGTGCTACTTAATTGACAAAACTTTGAAAAATCAGTAAGTAAGAAAAATAACTAAGGAGAATAAACTTACCTACAGAGCCTCCTGTTGACAGCTGACAGAACTCAAACAGTCCATCAAACACAGGACAATCTTCCCCAACATTAACTAATAAAGGAAACTTTCATTAATCATCTAAAGTTCTCTCTCAAGGTACATGTACATATTTTAGCTTTGTTTTGCTAATAATTTTTGACATTAAGAAACTAAAAAAACCAAATACTAATATTCCAAGTGAGGTCACATTACCGGTATCCATTTATTGTAGAAGTTAATTTTGTTTTGTAATTTTACTTCACTACCATAGATGCTGCAGCTGTTGATTACCTTGCTCTAACAAACTTAATATATCCACACTCAGAAGTTAAAGAATTGCAGCTTTCCTCCTCTGATGCATATAATAATCCTAAACGGTAGAGTAGAAATCTTCGTTTTAAATGAGTTGAGTTTCATGCATTTGAAACTTTGTAATTAACAAAGATTCAAACTGCTAATGCTGCTAAATCCCATAGTGTTGCCCTTTATTTATTATATCCTTTCCTGTTCAAGCTGGTGCTAGGGAAATAACTATATGACTAAAGGAAATAGTTGCTTTCTGCCTCTGTTAAGTTAACGGTGATTAGAAGCAATACGGTTATTCCAACAGCAGTGCATTATTGCTTCAAAGCTCTTTTTAACTAGAGAAAAAGCTGTGAATCCCAACTGAATAACTTTCAGTCCTTAAACTACAAAATGGTAATTAGGAGGATTTTGTTTGAACAAAGTTTTGATTATTCTCCATATAACAGGCAAAGAAATAAACTACTGAAAATGCAAACAATCACACCAAAATTCAATATGTAATAAAATATTTTGCAAGTTTCTTCCTTAAATCAATTCTATAATATTGAAGAAAGATTAACTGCTTTAGAAACAGAGCTCAGATTTTCTTTGTATGCAAGACATAACATTTCTTATGATATTCTTTTATTTAAAATCAATGGGAGACTTACATCTCTGCATTTGTTTGCTGTACTCAGACATATTGTCAGGTCTTATCGAACGAAGAAATTTGATGTATTCATCGCTGTGATATTTAGTCATTTCTTCTGCTGTAGCTTTGTGGGGGCGCTAATAAGCAACAAGATTGACATGGCTGTACTACAGGAAAAGAGCTAGCAGTATTTTAAGTAAAGACATATTTCATCAGACACATTAAACTAACACAAAGAAGTAGATTAATAATTTCAATTTTGTCCTTGCCACTTAAGTATAATAGTTGCTGTACGTATTTTATAATATAGTACAAAGTAAGTATAGATTAAATACAAAGTATTTTTGATCATAAAAGAAAAGATACATTGTATCAAGTATATATCAAATAATTAAACTCAAGTTTTAGAGAACAAGCCCACGAAGTCCATAGAAAAAAAATTGTTTTACTTTCTCCAGAAGGGAAATCATTCCATGAAGTGTACAACCTACAATTACCTCCTGCACTACATTGCATGGGATGCCTTTATCTTTTCAACCTGATACTGGGAGTTCTTTTTCCAAACCCATTTTGATTCATTCAACATGGAACATCTTCATCTCCCCTGCCCCATCAAGAAAAGTATAAAATGTCCAGGTATAGCTGCTTCTGAGGGCCTTTTAAATGAACATGAACAAAGGCAAATATACATATCCATATATTTTCTCTCTCCAGAATGCGTGCTGCTATGCAGCACACCTCCTAGGACAGTGATGGCTAACCTTTTTGTCATTGCGTGCCAAAAGCGCGCACGCGACAACGCACCCGCACCCCTAATGCAATGCACGCAAAACACCCCTCTTGCACCCTGCCCCCCGCGCATGTGCGCGTGGCCCCATCGCATGCGCCCTGCCCCCCTCGCCCATTTTTGGCTTCCAGGTTAGTGCAGGAGGCCTTCCAGGCCCAAAATGGGGTGTGGGAGCGCGCCCCGTGCCCCATTTTGGGCCTGCAAAGCCTCCTGCACCAACATGGAAGCCAAAACGGGGCACGGGGACACAGCGTGAGGTCCCAAAATGCAATGCAAGCTTCCCCCGCGCACATTCCCTGCATGCGCCCCACCCCTCGCGCATGTGCAGCAGAGACCTGAAGACCAGCTGGCCGGCGGGAGGCTTGCATGCATGCGCGGTGGAGCTAGGCTATGGTTGGCGTGCCCTCAGAAAGGACTGTGTGTGCCACGTGTGGCACGCGTGCCATAGGTTCGTCATCTCAGTCCTAGGAGCACAGTTCCAACTTGGGTGCCTCTTTTCTTTCCCTGTCAGAGAGTATGCAGAGTAGCTGAGATGGACTTTACCTATAGCAGTGATGATGAACCTGTGGCATGCAGAGCCATATGTCAGCTCCAGCATGCATGTGCTGGCCAGCTTATTTTCGGCCTTCTTTTCGGCTGTTTTCGCTCTCCCCACGGCGAAAACGGCCCAATGGGCCAACCGGAGGTTCACTTGTGTGCTCACCCTCAGCCTCCTTTTCTGTCCGAGGTCTTCAGGAACTTCTTCGGCTTTGGACAGTTGCAGCCAGGCCTCTCACATCTCGGCCCATGTCTTCTGCCGCCGGAAGGCTTTCCTGAAGGCCTGTGTAGCCGATAACAGAGCTCCGGATCGATCCGGAGCTCTGTTATCAGCTGCAGAGGCCTTTCCTAAAGGCCTTTCCTGAAGGCCTCTGAAGCCGATAACAGAGCTCCAGATCGATCTGGAGCTCTGTTATCGGCTACAGAGGCCTTCAGGAAAGCCTTATTGGCTGCAGAAGAAATGGGCCGAAGTGTGCGAGGCCTGGTTGCAACCATCTGAAGGTAAGTAGTAGGGCAGCTCCACTTCCTTTCGTTTCCGAACTTCCAATTGGCCCGTTGGGCCATTTTTTGCCATCCCCAGGCTTCAGGAGGCTTTTCTGAACCCTGGGGAGAGTGAAAAACAGCCCAACGGGCCTACTGGAAGTCAGGAGGCTTCAGTGAGGCCAGTGCGCATGCGTGGGGGGGCAGCGTGGGGGGGTTGTGCGCATGAGCAGGGTATTGCATTATGGGTGTGGCCACGCACATGCACGCTATCGTGTGTGCGCGCACCCTTTTGGCACCTGAGCCGAAAAAGGTTTGCCATCACTGACCTATAGTGTTCACCTAAAGCATTGTGTCAGGACAGATCACATGAGTTTGAAATTTATGTCCCAACAGATCATAGATTTCTTATTCTGATGTGATATCATTCTAAAAAAGACTCCACATGAAGTATAATGTTGCACGGAGTTTAAAATTTCAAGATGTACAGCCTATTATTTGTAGGGCTATATTCTTTTCACTGATCACCGACTTTTAAGTGATAGCAATAAATGCATACTTACATAGATTTCCATTTTTCTGTATAAGCCATAATTTAACAATAAATTGTGTGTCATACGGATTCTGTGAGGCTTCATTGGGTGTCCCTGGCCATAATAATAGTTTCCAATGTCACCTAGAACCAAAAAAAACAGTCCTGTTTATTACTTTTTTCTAGCTTTGAGTTTTATGATACATTCACCAGTCATCTCTTGACTATCCCTTTGTTAGTGAACATTCTTTAAAACAAAACTAAAAACCCACTGGGGTTTGGAAGCCTTCAGAATTTATGCAGGATTGTAAACATTGCAACTCATTTACATATTCTGGACACTGGAAGAAACAGTGATAGCTACCAATAATTGTTTGTTTAACAGTGTTTGAAACAGAATTATGGCACAAGTTATGTTACTACTTGCTGCCATCAGCATCTTAATGCAAACTAAAGCTATAAAACTTACATAACATGTTCTTGACATTCCCAAAGAATCATACATTCTGAAAATGCCCATGGAGTACTCTCTCTCTAGTGCAAAGCTGATAAATGAGCTGTGTGATCTGCATGTGCAAAATATTATTTGAACCTAAGGCAAATATTAATCCTGGTGATATTATTCTCATCTCACATTCAAAACAGGTATGTTTAACAAAAGCTGTGAAATGCATTTAGTTTCTTCAATTAAATAATAAGCATATTAAATGAAACAATAAATTGATGAAATATACTATTATCCTTTTAATTCTTAAGTCCTAATCAATACAGAGAGTACTAGGTTTATAATTGATTGTTTAACAAGTGTTTGCAGTCACAATGGCTTTGGAACAGATGCTTTATAGCCTGTAAAGCATTTCCAGGTGTGATAAAACATGGAGCTGCCTTCCACTCAAATTACTACAATTTAGGGACTTGGCAACCTGTTCACATGTACAACTGATTGCCTAGTGTCCTGTGATCATAAGAATATTTGCAATCTTCTCTGCTGGCTTACCCAGAAAGGCAAACCTTTCACCTGGGAAGCCAGCGGGGAAGGTTGCAAGCATAAGGGACATTGGATACAAAGTGTGTTCCCTTAACATACTGAGGGATGTTCCCTTCTCTCCATGCAGAGGGAAAAATCATGCTGTGCAATGGGAGAAGAGACCTCAAATCTGGCGAAAAAGCAACAAAATCCAATGCTCTGAGCCTTTCAATATACTGGTGTTCTCTAGCATTTTCCCCTCTAGAGGGCAAGCAACCAGCCTGCAAATATTTTTATTAGTCTGTCAGAGAAAGGATAGAAAGCTGAATATGCTGCATGAGAGAGAAACATATCTTTTCTAGCCTTCAGGCAGTCCTTGATATATGAACACAATTGGGACTGGAATTTCAGTCACTATGCAATGGAATTGTCAAGTGAATCACCATGTGAGTGGAGCCATTTACAATCATTTTTACGGTGGTCATTAAGCAAACGGGGCTTCTCCTTTGATACTGCTTGTCAGAAGACAGCTGGGAAGATCACAAATGGTTGCATGTATCGAGACTACGATGACCTGATGAAGGGGGTGGTGCAACAGTCATAACTTTGAGGAAGATTGTTAAGTCATGTTTTTCAGTGCCATCATAAACTCTGCACTGTCACTAAATGAATAGTCGTAAGTCAAGAATTAGCTATATTGTATTTGCAAATTTTTGCTCAGTGATCTGCATGGAATTCTTGGTTTTAAATGCCTACCAAGTATTTATTTGAATTGAAGCTAACTAATTCATTCTAAGTTCTTTAAACAAAACAGTGATTTTGAAAATAAAGACAATAAAACTGTTTTATTATATATTTAGGAAATTACTGAAGGGAATTTTAAGCGAAGAATAGAAAAACAGGTCAACTTTCTTTCTACAACTTAGCATGCCATTCCACATCACAAGTACAACAATGTATTATTATTTTTACTGTTAGAATGGGCGAAATATGCAATGAATCAGATTCAAAAAATCTATTATTATTCTGATTCTCAATACCCTAATACGGAGTCAAATGTAACATAAAATGTTAATTTTTATATAAAATAGTTTTTTTCTAACTTCTGCTCCTTTACTTCTCCAAGAATTCTTATTATGTGCCATCAAATTAGCAAGAATTCTTAGCGACACTTTCTCCAGGGCAATGCCTTTCAATCCCAGCCTTCAGGTTTTCCAGTGGTGCAGCCACTACTATTGTAATCAGCTCCTTCTACCTTTGTGCTGATTACCCTCTTCTTTCCTTCCACTTTTTCCAGCATTATGGACTTCCCGAGAGAGATGAACACAGTGCATTCAGAATATGATAATTTGTGGTCATTTGTACCTCACATAAGAACTCAAGATGGATTTGTTCTATGACAATTTGTTTGTTTTCTTGACAATACTGGGGGTTGGACTAGAAGACCTCCAAGGTTCCTTCCAACTGTTATTTTGTTACACCAAAGTTCAAAAATGTCAATACTCTTTCTATTCTGCTCCTTCAAACTCCAAGTTTTACTTCTGTATGGAGTCAGAGAAAACCATCATCTGTAGTTCTGATCTTTGTAAGTACATACATGTCCTAAACATCTGATTATCTTTTCCAAGGTTTTCACTGGAAGTTTCAACTTGCTATAGCAAGTTCAAGTACCTATTTCTTTACTATTGGCTTCTTTACTATTGATCTTTTTAAAAATATTTTTAAATTGCTTTTAAAGTAGTAACAGAAAAAGCAAAATGGTTAAATCTTTTTTTGATATTGGTATGTAGACTGAACTCTTCTAATCTCCAGAGGTGCTGGCATTGTTTAGTTAGAACAGCGGTTCCCAACCTTCCTAATGCCGCCCCTGCGCCCACACCGCGCCCCATCCCGCCACCACCATTTGGGTTCTTTTACCCTTTGCGCATGCGCAAAGCGTTCTGCGCATGCGCAGAGGGTAAAAGAACCCAAATGGCGGCAGCGGGGTGGGGCGCGGTGGCGGGTTGTGGGATGCGATATGGCCAGGCTTGTGGCAGTGGGGGGGAGCTGAGGATGCCGGGGTGACCCCTGGGAAATGGTCGTTTGACCCCAAAGGGGTCGTGACCCCCAGGTTGGGAACCACTGAGTTAGAATATTTACTGGTCTTGTTGTGTAGGTTGCCATATTTTTGTAGATATTAATGTGGTTCAAGACTTCAAAGCAATCCCACATATTCTTGAAAATGGTGAGTATATCTTCAAGATTCTACTACACTTCTCATTCGATCTAGTTTCTTAGCTAAAATATTAAGAAACCACTAATCTTATCGTTCCAAACTGCACAATGCTGCCTCAACAAACTCTTAAGCGCACTATAGGATATTTTACTACCTAATTAATGAGACTTTCCTTACCTTCCTTGAGGCACCACAGTATAGAGTTTGGGAACCACTGTGTACCATGAAAATATTATTAACATATTAAGGGCACTGTGAATTGAAAAGTAAGGAAACCTCTGCAGTAAGGTAAACTTTTCCTCCCCTAAACAGGAAAGGTATTTTATTTTTCTACATTAATAATTTCAATATTGACACATTATCCTCATTTTTTTAAATGTTCCCTGTCATTTACAATCTGTAGGATTTCATTTGGCAATTATCTCTACTTTAAAGAGCAGCATAAGGCTGATTCTCATTTCCCTTTCATCATTGCATGAACATGGATCATTGAGTATTTTTAAATGATATGCTCTCATGACATTGCATGTATCTCATCTCTAGCCTGATATTTTTTAGCTGTCACAGTTTCAAAGTAGAGCAGTGATGGCGAACCTATGGCACGGGTACCACAGGTGGCACGCGGAGCCATATCTGCCGGCACGCGAGCCTTTGCCCTAGCTCAGCTCCAGGGCGCATGTGCATGCCCGCCAGCTGATTTCTGGCTCATGCGGAGGCTCTGGGAGGGCGATTTTGGCCTCCGGAGGGCCTCCGGGGTGGCCGGGGGGGAGCGTTTTCACCCTCCCCAAGGTCCAAGAAAGCCTCTGGAGCCTGGGGAGGGAAAAAAAACGGGCCTACTGGGCCCACTGGAAGTCTGGAAACGGGGGTGAGGGGGGGTCATGAACGCATGTGCAGGGGGGTGGGGCAAGTGAGGGGCTTTGAATTATGGGTGTGGACACGCACGGGCGATAGTGTGTGCGTGCACTATTTCGGCACCCGAGGAAAACAAGGTTCGCCATCACTGAAGTAGAGGATGCCTCTTCTTCTGATACAATTTTCACTGTGGACATATCTGTCACACTTCACTAACAATGATTGCTGATGTGGTCAAGACTTATGATCTGCTCAACTCCTATTAGCTCTTTTAGGCTGCTGCAAGCATGCTTCCTACCAATTGGTTACCTAGCTATTTTGGCTTTGGCTGCATGATAGGCATACATCAGATTTCTGAAGAGATTTTAAAGTTTTATATATGCTTCGTTATGAACCAGTATGCTAACCCTGAAAGAATATTAGACATTTATTCTTACTCACTTTTGAGTGACAGAGAAAATGGATTATTCAGAATGAGCAAGTAGTAATAAACACCACAGAGACAAGGAGCAAGAATAACAGTGAGTATAAAAGAAACAGTGAATCCTGCAACCTGTTGTCAGGGTTATTTTAACATAGGTTTAATGTACTTTCAGAAGAACCATGTTCACAATAGTCCAGCGTAACCAGTCACAACCACAAAGAACCAATAACTCAGGCAATATGAAAGATAGCCAATTACATCCGCTGTACCCATCTATGCTCCCTCAACCCTGCCCCCCACCCATTAAGAGGAGTATTTTTCCCATTAACAGCCAAGAGGAAAAACGAAGTTCTGAGAATCTACATTTGATTTTCTTGAAGGTATAAGGGCAGCAACACTTGTCAGTTTGATTCCTGAGGCAGAATAGAAATCAATAGTCAGGACAACACAGTTTATGGCAAAATACTTTTCAGAAGATTCAAGGACTGGAGATAACTTTTCAGCATGATCCTTAGGAACAGTCTATTTTAATTTGTGCCCTCCCATCATTATTCAAACAGCAGTTATCTGTATCTCATATCACTGTATTCATATTGTGAGAATCATTCTATTCTGAGAATATTTGTTTTCAATTAAGATTTTAACAATTCTTCTAAACAGACAACTTCTCAGTAATTTCCTCACAAAAAACACTTTCTGTTCATTCTTGGAGTCTTTGCAAGCAGTTTTACTCTTTTACATAGTTTGCGAGGCTTGATCAATTCATCTGAGAGAAAAAAATAGCTATTGGAAAAATTCAAATGGAAATATTTGATCTATTGATTAGCTCAGAAGTCCTATTATATATTCTAATTCACCAAAAGCGTATATTTTTTTATTTTGGGTTTTAACATAAAAATACCTGGAGTACATCATTTTTAATTTTTGAGTTTTGTAAATGCTGTTTTGTAATGGGCTTGCTCTGATGCTTTCTCTTGTACTTTTTGATGGGGAACACAATCTGACATTTCTCCTTTCAATGGGAATTAAAACCTTTAACCTTCCTTTTCAAAAATAATCTGAAAACTTTTAGTTTTGCACCAATCAAATTAACTGCCCAAACATTAAAACGTTATTTAATGACCAGGAAAATATCCTGTTAATTAAAACAATTCTCACTGCCAGTGGTATTTAATTTGCATTCTATTGGGAGGGGGAGGGCAAGAATCAGGAAAACCAACCCCTTCACAGCGTTTCCGAGTATAGAGCTCTGCGTTTTAATACGGGTTTATTTCTGCAACCTTGAGTTCTCAGTCCCACACACCACAGAGAGCAATTCCCATTTACAGCAGTGAACGCGTTTATTTCGGAGTTAGAGTCAAAATGGGATAACGACAAAATGGAAACGGGGGGGGGGGGATGGCAAAAGAGCCACCGGTTTTCCATACAAGGATATGCACGGACTTTGCAAAATAGCTATTTAGTTGAGGTGCAGATTGGAAGAAAGATTGCCAGAGTTAAAAAAGAGCGGGGTGAGCAGAAATCACAAACGAGACGAGCAGCCAGCCGCGTCCCACATCCAAATGCAAGCTAGGCAGACACAATAGGTAGAAGCAACAGTACCAGACAAACTAGGGGGAGGGGCTGCCTGCGGCGCGTGCGCCGGAAAAAAAAAGAAGGCGCGCGAGGACAGGGGGGTATATGGGAGGGGCGACGCGAGGAGCGCAACCAACGAACACCCTTCAACGATTAAAATTGGTGGGGGGGGGGCGGAGGGGGTTTGAAGTGGACAGACAGAAGGACAGCAGCTCTTGGGCATATTACACCCCTTCCCTTGCAGTCTCGCCCCACTCAGCCCTTCTCACCGTCATAGTAGTAACAGACTTTCTTCTTGCCGCCTCCCTGACTATACGCCATGAAGCCGTCTGAAGGAAGCTCCCTTGTGGGGGGCGGGAGGGATAGATTCGATTCAACACAGGACCGAAGCCGAACTATCTGGGAAGACAGCGACGGCACGGCAACACGGATGCCGGAGCCGGGGACAGCGTAAGGGAGCTAGGGCCCCGCCTCTTTCAGACGTGACTGCTGTCAGCCGAAGGAACCATTGAAGAAGAGGGGAGGAAAGAAAGTTTCGGCCTCGTTTCACATAGTTTTATTTTAAAAAGTTACTGTTTGACCTCAAAGTGCACAATATACATGGTCACGTTAGTTTGTGGGCGCTACAGAAAATGAGATGGGACGACTGACGCCCAGTAGAAAAAAATGTAGGTTACTCATCCCCCTTCTCCACATAAATATATTGGTATGGTCTGCGTAAAGAAGGAGGCCGCTCTCCTCGCTCTGCCCATTTTAAACAGAACGCTTGTAAGGCGCATGTGCAAAAGCTTCTTTGGGTGGTAACAATACTTGGGCCCTATATTGTAGTAAATAAAAAGTTAATCTTTCCCCCTGCTCATCAGATAGGAAAGAGGAGGACTCTGTTTTGAGCTAAAAGGGAGTGAGAATTAATGGGCAGTTTATGCTCCAGCTGTGATGGAAAAAAATAAAGTTTCGAGGCATGCATCTTTACTTGTGCTTTTTTTTTTAAAATCCATTTATGGACTTCATATTCTCTTAAAGCTTCAGTCTATAAGTATTTTTGAAAATGCTCATCTTAGAGCTAGTCCTTTAAGAATCAGGCCCAGTAAGATCTGATATATGTAAATCCAAAAAAAACAGTACACCTTTGAATAAAATAAGCTTTCCTGCTTCAGCCTATAAATAAGAATTGCCTCTCATCTGAATAACAAGTGGCAGAAACTTACAGATGGGGAAGGCTGCCTATTCTGTTACTTGGCATCTGATAGTTGGCTTTATGAAAGAAAAAAGGAGTCTGTCCTGGGAACCAAGGGAAGGGACGAGTCAGATTGTGAAGTGACTTATTTCTCTGATTGTGAAGGTCTGTACACCCTACTACAACCCTAACTGCATGGCTTCACTCCCTCTACTTTTAAAGTTTAGCCTCCACATCCTTACCGAGATAATCTGAAGTTACTAGGAAGAAATATGCCAATTTCTTGTTTATAAATAAGTTTTTCTTGCAAACTGGTTTGGCTTTTAGGAGCTCCCTGTAAGCATCCTGGTCCTGGAAGAAATGAAAAATGGCATAAATGTATTGATGAGTAATGTTATTTACTTACCATTATTTATTTGTACATCATTTTAATAGTGCCCGCTCAAAAGGCTCTTGGTAGCTTACAAAATGAAAACCCTGAATACTTCATAGCAAATGAACCTATAAACGCTATGAACCTATAAACTCTAAAATATCACATTTTCTGGGGAATTGCAGTAATATGGCAATGAGTCTAACGAGGCAAAGGCAGTAATAAGGCAAGAAGTCCAGCAAACTCCAGACGTCGGCAACGCCACACAAAACTCCACGAATTCAGCGTTTGTTCCTGACAATGCCCCTCCCCACAGCATCTCCTTAAGTCTCAGTCCTCAGGTGTGCCTTGTGAAGAGGGGCGGGGCACTCTCCTCCCAAGTCGTCGGGTCTGCGCTGCTCCCACCTCCTCTCCACTCTCTGTGCTCGGGGATCAGGAGGGAGCGGTCCTTTCTCATTGCCTGAGCTCTGTAGCTCCTCATCTCCACTGCCTGCCCTCTCTTCCGCCCTGTCTCGGTCGTCCTGCCCCCATTCTTCCCTGCTGGCAAGCCGTCCCAAGTCTGAGGGCCCCGGGGCTGCCTCGTCCTGCTCCTCCCCGCGTTCCTCTGAAGCCAACAAGGTTGTCCCCTCGACCTCTGTCAGCCCCAGCTCATTCTCCACAGACTCAGGCTCTGACGGGGCCATGACAGTTATGATGAACCTCCCCAGAGCCACTTAGAACTTGGTTTCAAAGTTCTAATGCCCTCCCCTCCATCCCCATGGTCACGTAATCACATTTTGGTGCTTGGCAACTGGCCCACATTTATGTTTATTTCTAGTTTCTGGTAAAAAAAAAGCCTATTGGATACAGTGAGTTTACCTAATGATAGTTGCATTTGCTTAGTGGCCACTGCAAAAAAGATCATAAAATCGGACATAGTCACTTGATGACCTGCTTAATGTCTTCCACAACCATAATTCTGGGTTGTAAATTATGGTCGTAAATTGAGGACTATCTGAATTTTACAAATAATTTAAAAATAAAGTATTAGAAACATTTCATAAATTATTTGTATGGGATTGCCCATGAAGAAAGGAAGAGAACCAGTGTAAAACACTGCAGCCAATCCAGAAGGATACTGTGATTGTATTAAAAGTTGCAGAGAGATGAAGGAACATAACAACGGCTGCACCACCTCTATCACACCTCCACCAAAGGTCATCAATAAGCACAGCCAATGCTGTCTTCACACTAAATCATGGCTTTAAAGCTGACTGAAATGGTTCCAGATCATCTGCTTCCTCCAAAATTATCTGTAATTGTTATTCAACGCTCTACCAACAACATTCCCTAAAAAGGGAAGGCTGGAGACAGAACAATAATTGGCCAGAATTTCTTGATGTAAAGTGACTTCTTGAGGAGGAGGTACACTACTGACTCTTTCAAAGCTGAAGCACTATCCCTGTCTCAAGGAAGCTGACACCACAGCATGAGGCATCTAGAGCTTTTTAACTACCTTAACAATTCAAAAGAAAGCTAGATCTAGTAAACGATATGGAGAATCCTGTCTACTTCCTCAAGAGTCATCTCAAGTAACACCATAATACTGAACAAAATGAAGGCAATAACTGATTTGATCATCAAAATTATTTCTCCTTGAGGAACGAACAGTTTGATACAGTTGGTAAAACATTGGTTCAATGTGATGTTTTTAAAAGAACATCAGACAATATAGGAAAGATAATTATCAGTAATTGTTAATGAGGTGGCACTATCCTCATAGAGTTTAAAGTATAGAAACAGTTCATATGTTTCTATATATGTTTGGTTGGCTGTTTTTGGGAATAAAATAGTGAAGTTCATTTATCCACTGGGGCTGAATTGACCTGATCATATGGTTAAATTACAAAGAGATGAAATTATTTTTATATCTTTTTGTTATAGTTACATTTTTATTACAGGTCTATAATCTTCAAAATGCAGTTCATATCATTGTCATTTGCTCAGTTGCATTGTCCTTTTAGAACTAGAATTGTTTTCAGAAAACCAATTCTGAAGTATATAATACTTGTGGTCCACCAGCGGCTGTGCAGCTGGCAGCAGAGTCGGACAGAGAGGAGGCTGGGGAGGAACCTGGGCCAGGCCTGGAGTCTGGAGTAGGCTCAGTGCCAGAGGCAGGGATTCAGCCAGGGCCATTGGGGAGGTCTGTCCCGCCTCCAGAACCTCAGAGACATGAGCGAGGAAGAAGAACAGGAGGAGCCTGTTCTCAATGCGTGCATGCGCAGAGCTGCCAAAGGAGAAGGACTACTCAGGAGTAAGGCTTGGGGATAATTGGCCCCTCCCATAAGCTATATAAGTCGAGAACACAACAGGGTTTGGTGCAAGAAGCAACTCCGTTCATTTCAGATTTCGTCTTTGCAACTCAAGCCTCAGTTTTGTTCCTGTTTGAATTTGGCAAAGTTTCCTGCAAACTGTTCCTTGTCAGCTTGCCAAAGAAGAGCAAGGTTTGTGTGTGTTATCTGCCTTTCCCTGAAAGACTTTTAGTCGGACTTGTTTGATTTTGCTTGGACTTATGCTAATGACAATAATTAGCAGTCATTACAAGAAAAGATTTGCTTTACTTTATTTGAACTTAGGATGACTGCTAATGAAAACAATTAGCAGCCGTTTCACAATAAAAAGAGGTTTGTGAGATGCTGTTTGTGCCGTGTTATTATCAGGAAGCCTAGGTCAGAACAGTACTTTAGATCAGGGGTGGGTTCTAACTTACCTCGCTGCTGGTTCGCTTCCTCCCGCGCCGTGTGGCCGCGCCTTGTGCATGCGCAGTTGCAAAAAATCAGAAAAAAATCCAAAAAAAGAGGCGAAAACAAGATGGCAACACATGCGCAGTGCCGGAAACTTGGCTTCTGCATATGTGCAGAAGAAAAAAAAACAGAAAAAAATTCCACAAAAAAAAATCCCCCCCAAAAAATTCATTAAAAAAAAAAAAGATGGCGGCCTCCATGGACCGGCACCGACCGATCCGGTTCCATGACGTCATCGTTACGTCACCAGCGGGTTGCTACCAGATCGGGCGAACTGGTCCGAACCGGAAGGAACCCACCTCTGCTTTAGATTAATTCTTGGAAATTTATAGACTTCCGGATGCTGCCCAATTATAATTCTCAATTGTCCCGGCCAACATGGCCAGTAGTGAAGGATGTTTGAAACTGTAATTTAGCAACATTTGGAAAGCCATATTCTTCCAGCTTGAATTAAAGGAATATTTGGACTGCTCGATTATAAAGTTTGAAGCAGTATTTATCTCATTTTTGTAATGGTATTAATGGTTGCATTTGTTTTCACTTAAGTAGATTATTCATGGATTTAACTTTATTTGGCCATTATTCCTTATGAGTGACGTTCCTACTGTAAAAATATTTGAAATTATTGTAAATGTTTTCTGTCAATTAAAGCATATAAAATACAGAGGTTTCAAAATTGGGAGTAAATGTTTTTTCTCTTTCTATGAAACACAAAAGAACTGGATGTATTTTTCACAGAGAGAAATAATGTATTTTAGCATAGGTCATAATTAGAAGAATTATATATTCTATGGAATCGTGTCTTGATTTGGGAATCTGCCAACAGTAAATAGCTTTTATTGCTAGATATTGGGGATATAATTCTTATGCTGCTGACTATTCTCATCTAATAAATGTCCTCTCTCACTGTGTGAGAGAAAAAAGAGTGCAAAAAGAGCTACTGTAATTTTCATGAATTTACACCAAACTAATGTTAAGGAAGGTGTTACTGTAAAACGTTGATTTTGGTTAGGTTTTTTTAATAATAAGCACTTTTAAAATTTTCAGATGTTTGATTAGTTTTTTGTTCTTTACAGGGGAAAAAATGACATTATTAGTTTCAAAGGATGTCCTTTTAAAAAGAACCTGTATTTATAAGGACTGTGCCAAATGTCTCTCCCTTTTTCTGTTGAGAAACAGATCTAGTTCTAAATTGATATGTAGAACAGATTGATAAAATAATACACTAGTGCATTCAAATCAATTCTTTTAAATCATGTTCTAGAGCAGGGGTCGGGAACCTTTTTGACTAAGAGAGCCATGAAAGCAAAAAATTTGGAAATTTATTTCAGTGAGAGCCATATAATATATTTTAAAAGTGAATTCAACTAAATGTCAGTATAATAAGCCTCTGAATTTATTCTTTTAAATGATGAGAGGTGTGGTCACAGCCTCAGCTCTGCCCTTTTGTGTATGTATGTGATGCTAATTAAATACAGTAGCCAGCATTTTGCAAATTATGATTTCCCCTAAGGATATTGTTGTAGAGAATCATAAAAGGAAGATTAAAAAAATAAAACTGTCCATTATGCTATCCTGTTCTATTTCTGGAACTTGCTGCGGACATTTCAACAATCTTGGAGGGGACAGAAAGTTGCATAGATCAACCTTTTACCCTGAAACAACAGCTTTTCAAGGTTGAGTAGAAGGGATAATGGATAATGAAGGTGAGTGATCCCAGTTGAGGTCTTCATATATAGATGGGGAGGATTTGTGGGTTGGGTGCAGCTTATAGGCATGGAATTCACTATCCTAGCGTCAAAAAATATAACTGCAATCTAAAATAAAAAAAATCTTTACCTTTTATGAAGTTATGGTGCTTCAGAGATGCATCCTTTTCAGGCAAACTGGTTCACAACTATAACATTAATCCAGTGGTGAAATCCTCCCGGTTCGCCCTGGCCCGTCCTTCGGCGTATAGCCGATGGAACTGGCGGCGGTTGCGGCGCGGAGCTTCTTCCGCCCGCTTTCCCGTCCCGGCTGAACGCCGCCATTTGGGTTATTTTTCCCTCTGTGCATGCGCGCGCATGCACAGAGGGAAAAATAACCCAAATGATTGTGGTCAGCCGGGACGGGAAAGCGGTGATTGTGTTCAGCCGGGACGGGAAAGCGGGCAGGAGAAGCTCCGCGCCGCAACCGCCGCCAGTTCCATCGGCTATACGCCGAAGGACTGGCCCGGGCGAACCGGGAGGATTTCACCCCTGCTGCGAGCCATATGCAATCATCAAAAGAGCCACATCTGGCTCGCGAGCCATAGGTTCCCGACCCCTGTTCTAGAGTTTGCCAATAAAATTTCTCAAACATTTAAGTCCACATTACATATTAGTGTTAGCTATTTTTTTTAAAGTGCTTTCAAGTCAGTGTTGACTTCTGACAGCTGCCAGGACAAGTCCCTGCAGTTTTCCTAGTAGCATTTTCAGAAGTAGTTAGCCACTGACTGTTTCCTTCCAAGGCCTGAGAGAGTGATTGTCTCAAAGTCATCCAACTGGCTTTGTGCCTATGGTGGGATTAGAACTCATGGTCTCCCAATTTCTAGTCTGATACCTTAACCATTACTGTACACCAAACTGGGTCTCATTGTTAGCTTTATTCCATAATAAACATATGGATTTTGCTTCTCCATATCTGAAAATTACAGAGGTATTATTTGGCAGGTATTCAAAATTCTTTGATAATAAAGCCTATCCTTTTCCCCTAAGGACAAGTTTGAGAGCTCCTTAAGAAGTGACTATATTCACAGACTTATTTCCCTTTGATCCTTATCAATTCTTTTCCTGATATTTCTCATATATTATCCCTATATCTGAATGTGCATCATCATCATCATCATTATTTTATTTGTCAAGCGTATATGATAACAAGCAAAGTATACACAAAGTATAAACATGAATATATATATGATTATGAGTACAAGAATTATGAATATATGGGTGCAATTGGACAGGAATGGTAGGCACGATTGTGCGCTTATATATATACCGTAGTACTGCATAACATGAAATGATACTTATATAATAAAAAGGATTTGTCTACTATGGAGACTTACTAGACCTGGGAGTTAGGGTATTGAGCCTTGAAGGCATTGTTTCACAGTGGCTCTCTTTCTTATTGACATCCAGTAGGTGGTGCTAGAGAACCATTGATCAGGTCCTATGATTTCTGTGACAAAAGGCAGCAGGTAAGCACTGCCTACCGTTCTATCACACAATTACTCAACATATATTGTATTGTAATATTCTGATATATAAATTGGAAAATAAAGGACAAAAAAAGTTTTCACCCAAACACATAACGATAAGTGGGGAGAGCAAATGAACAGGGGCTGATATGCTGGCAGGAAGAGAGACAGGTTGGATTTGAGGGGGGGTTGTGGGGGGGGAGAAGAGGATAGGTGGCAAGCCATGGTGGAATGGGCTGCTGAAGGCTGCCTATTCCACAGCAGGGCTGGGAGATATCTGAAGGAAGACATGGATAATTGGAAAGGAGGACAAAACTGCTTAATTTTCTTCACATCCTTAACAAAAATTACAATAAAAAAACTGCACAAAAGGGTACCAAGTCTTTATGTATATGAAATAACTTTTCCCAGAACCAGAAAGACTGGTTTTTCAATCAGATAAAATGTGCTATACCTGGTTAAGGCAAAATGTAACTGATTAAAGACTTATCAATTGCAGACAGCAGGACAAGCTGCCCAGGGGAGTGTGTGTGTGTGTACATTTCCAGTCAGTCTTCTGACTCCTGGCAACTGCCTGCAGATTAGTCTGCAGTTTTCTTAGCAAGATTTCAGAAGTGGTTTTCCATTGCATCCTTCCAAGGCCAGGGATAGGCCCAAGATTACCCACATAGCTTTGTGCCGAAAGCAAAACTAAAACTCAGGATCTCCCAACTTCGAGTCTGGTGCCTTAACCACTCTACCATACTGACACTAGGGTTCTTAGTGGCTGCTAAGTAGTACTAACTGGCTCTAGAGAACTAACTATCTACCACGCCAAATTGTTGAGGGAATGACAGTAATTCAATAATTAAAGTCACAGAGGTGAGCTTATTAACTTGTGATTAGCACATGAGGGAAATTCTGTGCCACAAAGAAGATATCCTCAAAAAGTTATAGTTTGTTCTGTTATGGACATACCTATCACGGATTTGCATGCACGTCGCTGATTGGCTGAGCTAGCGGCGGGAACAATAAACCACTGTCAGTGGCCGGCTAGCCTGCTGGAGCTCCTTAAATAGAGAGCCCCGGCAGCCTGCCGGCAGTTCGTACTTCGTGGCTAGGGGAATAAAAGGTGCTGAAGGATTCCTGTGTCCAGCCTCTTCTTGTTGCACCCCCTATCTAACATGTTTGATACTCAAAAGCTTCACAATGTTTAATTTTAAACATGCCATGCCTGCTAGACAGAGAACATGAGGGAAAAAAAGGAGAACAAATCCTCCTTTTGCTGGACATCTAGTAAACGTACCCAAAGAACGCTAAAGAAAGAAAGGTCAGCTGTTGTACAAACTGATCCAGAGGGGCAGAGATCATCCTGTATAGAGTCCTGTTCCAAAAGAAGCTCAAGGAAGATAACATCCCACCAACTTGGGTGAAGAGATCACCACCCAAATATAACTAATGATTCCTGCTTAAATCTATGAAGGTAGATGTGGTAGAATTAGCAATTTTTAAAAACTGATTATGTTCCATCAAGTTACTTTCAACTTCCAGTGATAGGTCTACGACATATAGGCTTAAATTAGTTGCATTACAAGCACAGAAATAGTTCCTCTGGGTTCTCCAAAGAGAAAAATGTATGTGGGGGTGATTAGTGATTCACTTCTCAGAGGAACAGAATCAGCAGTTTGTAGATTGAACAACCTTTTGAGGAAGGTTGTCTCCCAAGTGCAAAGATAAGAGAAGTTTCAGATAATCTTACTCAAATAATCAAGTCAACTGATTATCATCCCCTTTCCTCCTCCATGTTGAGGTGAATACAACAAAAATACCTCCCCCCCAAAAAAAGATCAACATCCAACGAGGGAACAGAATATTCTAGAGTTAAAATGCTGTCTCATGGGATGATGCTATTGAGAGAACTTTGGATATATGGTTTACATTATCTACATGATAGACTTCTGACAAGAGATGGGCTGAACCTCACAAGGACTGGGAATGTGTTTGGAAGGCATCTTACTTGTCTCATCCAAAGGGCTTTGAACACTGGAGGGAGAAGGAGGCCAATTTTTACACCTAAACCCAAAGCGTAAGCCCAAAGACAATAACTTAGACAACAAGAAAGGGGGTGGTGAGATGGAAAGGGCATTCAAGTATAAAACAGGAGATACTGCAAGCAAATGCAGGCTCACATTCTTGTAGACCAGTGCTTCTCAATTATTCTCTGTTACGCCGCCCCCCTAGGAAGAAGTAAACTTTTCGCGCGCCCCCAACTCTCCGCCGGGACGATTGTTTGCAATATTCGGCACGTTTTCGCTGAAAAAACTCAAGCGGCTTATCAGCGTGATTGGGGTGTGATGTGTTTAAGTGACACCTTAATTTATTTGGCTTCATGCTGTCCGCTGCCAACATTTTTAGACACAGTAAACATACCGGTCTTTCCTCGTCTCCCACCGTAGTCACAGTGAAGCCAAGCGCTACATACGCTTCATCATATTTCCTCGCCTTAGCTTTCAGGAGACTTAGGTTTGTCTCATTATCTTCTCTCTCCTCCTTTCTTTTCATCCCTGTTAAATATTTTTCCATGGTGTCTCTTAAGGGTTTGTTATCTGCACTTCATATCTCTTGCTCTGTGCTCTGTGCTATTGTTCGGTGCAAAAAACCCCTACTTCCTGCGGCAAAAAAAAGCACGTTCTCCGGGGTCATGCACCCCCCCTGCATTGCTCTGCGCCCCCCAGGGGGGCCAGCCCCACTATTTGAGAAGCACTGTTGTAGACTAATGCTCAAAGTATGGGGAACAAGTAGAGAAAACTTGAGGTCCTAGTACATAAGGACAGGTAAGATATTGTTGCTATTACTGAAACCTGGTGGGATGGAACCCATTATTGGAATATGCTACTAGAAGGATATAATTTGTTGAAAAGAAAGAGACCCAACAAAAGATGAGGAGGAGTTGTACTGTATGTAAAGAATTTCTACAGCTGTATAGAAATAGGTGTTACCAGCATGAAAGTCTTCCTGAAAGTGTTTTGGAGAATATTAGGGGGAAAAGAAATGACATTGCTATAGGTGTGTACCATAGTCATTCAATCAAGCAGAAGAAATAGGTGAACTATTTGCAAATCGGTTAACTGAGATGTGCAGGAAACACACCACAGTAGTAATAGCACTTAGCAATAGCACTTAGATTTATGTACCGCTTCATAGTGCTTTTACAGCCCTCTCTAAGCGGTTTACAGAGTCAGCATATTGCCCCCAACAATCTGGGTCCTCATTTTACCCACCTCGAAAGGATGGAAGGATAAGTCAACCTTGATAATGGGGGACTTTAACTAGCTGGGAAACTAGGAAATAATCTCTGCAGCAACTGGGAGATCAAACAGTTTCCTGATGTGCCTAGCTGTCAACTTTATCAACAAAAAGGTGGAGGAGGGAGCTGGAGGGTCAGCTATTAATTCTTAATAATAGGGATGAAATGGACATAATTGAGGAAAAGCATTCCCTCAAATGCCATGAAGAAGTTTATAAATTATGAGGGAAGCCCCCCTCCTAGAAGAATGAAATATTTTGGGAAATATTAAAAAGGGCAGAATATTATATTTCCCTAAATGAGGAATGGAGAAATGTGTCTTTTTAGAGACAGAAAGCAGACTCAGTCTCCCTGCTCCCAACAGATACTGAGGAAGCCACCTTTTTAAAAAAATGCAGATTTGGTAATCCATTCAAGACAGGATTAAAACTCCAAGGAAGCCAGCATCTAGGATTAATTACATTTGTTAGACAGGGTTAAAATCCAAGAAAGCCAGCACTTTAGACGGTGCCGGCCTTCGCGAGACAAACTAATTAAAAATCAAATAATAAAATACACAAAACAAGCCTCTAAATTACAAAATGCTGTAGAGAAAACTGTATAAAAATCCATGTACTGTCTGTTGATTCTGTTCATCCTTAAACTTTCCAACCAGCCTCCATGTTTCCAGTGGTCTCTCTCCCAGCTTGGAACTGAACCAGATGGATATTTCTTCCAACAATTATAACTAGGATCTTGAATTGAACCCAGAAGCAAACCCAGTAGAACGCAGGAAGTAAAGGTGTAACATGCTGATCGAAGAGTGCACATTGGCAAAAAATATCAGAACACCAAACACATGCTGAACAGACAAGACCTTGCAGATGACCCTCACCCTGTCAAAGACCTTGGAATACTCATATCAAATGACCTAAGTGCCAAAGCCCACTGCAATAACATCGCCAAAAAGGCTTCAAGAACTGTTAACCTAATCTTACGTAGCTTCTTCTCCGGTAATATCACACTACTAACCAGAGCATACAAAACATTCGCCAGACCAATCCTTGAATACAGCTCATCTGTCTGGAACCCACACCGCATATCGGACATACAGTAAATACATTAGAAAGTGTCCAGAGATACTTCACAAGAAGAGTCCTCCACTCATCTACTCGCAACAGAATACCTTACGCAACCAGACTTGAAATCCTGGGCTTAGAAAGCTTAGAACTACGTCGCTTTCAGCACGACCTAAGCATAGCTCATAAAATTATCTGCTACAACGTCCTTCCTGTCAACGACTACTTCAGCTTCAACCACAACAATACACGAGCACACAACAGATACAAACTCAAAGTGAACCGCACCAAACTTGACTGTAGAAAATACGACTTTAGCAACAGAGTGGTAAATGCCTGGAACTCACTACCTGACTCTGTGGTTTCGTCACCAAACCCCCAAAACTTTACCCTTAGACTGTTCACTGTTGACCTCATCCGATTCCTAAGAGGTCAGTAAGGGGCGTGCATAAGTGCACCAGCGTGCCTACCGTCCCTGTCCTAATGTTCCCTCTTATCAGTACCCATCTTATGCAGGGGCAGGTTCCTAATTTTTTTACTACCACTCTGTGGGCATGGCTTGTTTTGTGGGTGTGGCTTGCCAGCCATGTGACTGGGTGGGTGTGGCTTGTCAGACTGC
Organism: Diadophis punctatus similis; assembly: GCA_023053685.1. Classification (NCBI taxonomy): domain Eukaryota; kingdom Metazoa; phylum Chordata; class Lepidosauria; order Squamata; family Dipsadidae; genus Diadophis; species Diadophis punctatus. The sequence continues at coordinate 105,997,691 of JALIGW010000001.1, read as the reverse complement.
TGAAGGGAGGGGAATAGCTCCTGCTGCCCGTTCTTTCAGCATCTCACGCGCACCCTCAGCCATCCTCCCCTGCTTGGACTCACTGTGGTGTAGGAAGGCAGCGCATGCGCAGTGCCGGAAGCTCGGCTTCTGGGCATGCACAGAAGAATTTTTTAAAAAAAAAATTTAAAAAAAATTTAAATGGCGGCGCCCAGGCACCGGCAACCGACTGCACCGGTACTGTGACGTCACCAGCGGACCGCTACCGGTGCTATAGAGTGGACCGCACTGGTAGGAACCCACCACTGATCTTATGTATATAAACAATGTTATATCTATGTATATTACCAACACGTACCTGACAAAAATAAATAAAATAAATAAATAAATAAAAACTGTAGCTTCCAGATACTCTTCAAGGGCAACTCCATGTAGAATGCTTTGGTCCATTTGGGAGATGACTAAAGCATGACTAACATGAGTGGGGCCTTGGTCACATGTGTAAATGTACATTTGTGGTAAATATATGTATGCTTGTGATAAGGAACCTGGTTAAATCTTCCATATTTAATCATGCGTCTAACTGCTCAAATCTCAATAAGTAAAAGTCTCCTAAAATATTTGGGCATTTTTATTTAGGCATTTCCCAACTTGGAAGGTGCATTTATAGTGCTCACACATTTCAGCATGGCAGCCTTATGAGTTTCTATATCCAATTTTTTTTGTCTTTTTGCTTATTATTCAGTCATATGTGAATGGAATAGGCCTCAAAAATGTGGTTGCTCTTCTAGAAATGCTCGCTTTGGGATCTGATGGTTTTTATATTATTTTTATTTCTCTGATTAAAAGATTAATAAAAAAAAGATTAAATCAGCATTGATGGCCAGCTGCAAAATCAGCATTACAAAAGACATGAATCACACTGTTGCACTTCTCTCTTTCTCACATGGACCGAAACATCGGTTGAACAGGGTATTCAGATATCTGATGATGGGCTGCTTTGCTGTTGGTAAGGCATTTAATCGGCCAGAATAAAAGCCAGATAGTATGTTGCTGTTATGGCTTGGGAGAGGCAACAAACAGATTAAATGTATTAAATATACTACATGGAGATAATTGGAAATTTGGCATCCGTCTCTTTGTAGATCTGGTTCCTAGATCTGCTATTTAATGGATTTTCTAGCATAGTCAAAACTTAGTGCAAGAGAAATCTCAGATGAGAAGTCATAAAACTGCAACTTTTATTCCAACAATTTTCCAAATTAGTTTAGCATTAACTCTTACCAGTAGTGATGCTAGATTTTTTTTTTAAATGTAATGATGCTAGATCAGTTTTTGCAGCACTACACTTTAATTATACATTGAAATATAGGACATTTTATTGCCAGTCACCTAACCCTAGACCAGTGATGGCGAACCTTTTTTGGTTCGCGTGCCAAAAGGGGGGGGAATGCGGGGGATCACGTGTGTGCGTGCCCACACTCATAATTCCATGCACCCCCGCACATGCACGCATGACCCCCCCCTGCTCCCAGCATGCAATGGCACGCCCATTTTTCGCTCTCCCCAGGCTCCAGAGCCTTTCTAGGAGCCTGGGGAGGGTGAAAACGGCCATCCCCACCCCCTCTGGAGGCTGTAAACAGCCTGTTTCCCGACTCCCAGTGGGCCCAGAAGGCCCGAAAATCAGCCGGCTAGTGCACACACGGACCTGAGCTCACGTGCCCACCGATATGGCTCCGCGTGCCACTTGTGGCACCCGTGCCATAGGTTCGTCATCACGGCCCTAGACAGTTGTGCTATGTTGCTATTTTTCCAAAAGATAAAGTAGATTTCATTAATAAAAAGAGTCAGCTAGTAGAAGTTTTGAAAGCAAGGACTGGTGAACATCATCCCAACGTCTGATTTGTCAAGAGGGAGATTTCTTGAATACTTGAATAGTATGGATGCTATTAGTCACTAAAGAAGAAGAAGAAGAATGTCAGTTTTACAACTTCACCAACAATGGAAAGAAGGCAACTGCCAACATGTCACCATCAGAAACAATACACATTTCCCCTTCCTTGACAATGGATTCTAGACTCTGAGAAATCTTCTGTGAGCATCATGTACTGTAGATACAAAGGAAGATGACCTTGGCAAAAATATGCAAGCACTCTTACCAAAGCAATGACCTAATGATCTGACCTAAGTATAGCTCACAAAATTATCTGCCACAATGTCCTACCTGTTAATGACTACTTCAGTTTAACCGCAATAATACACGAGCTCACAATAGATACAAACTTAATGTAAACCGCTCCAAACTCGATTGCAAAAAATTCGACTTTAACAACAGAGTGGTCAATGCCTGGAACACATTACCTGACTTAATCGTTTCTTCCCCAAACCCCAAAAACTTTAACCTTAGATTATCTACCATCGACCTCACCCCATTCCTAAGAGGTCTGTAAGGGGCATGCATAAGTGCACAATCGTGCCTACCGTTCCTGTCCAAATGCACCCATATATTCATACTTCTTGTACTCATAATCATGCTTGTACTATTATATATATATACAATCATGTTTATACTTTGTTTATACTTTGTTTGTTATCATATATGTGAATAATAATAATAATAATAATAATAATAATAATAATAATAATAATAATAATAATAATAATAATAATAATAATAATAATAATAATGATAATGATAATAATGATAATAATGATGATGAAACAATTGATCATATCCTCAGCGGTTGCAAGAAAATCGCACAGACGGACTACAAACAGAGACACAACTACGTGGCCCAGATGCTTCGTTGGAACCTATGCCACAACTACCACCTACCAGTGGTAAAGAACTGGTGGGATCATAAACCTGAGAAAGTAGTTGAAAACAAACATGCCAAAATACTTTGGGACTTTCGAATTCAGACTGACAAGGTTTTGGAACATAATACGCCAGACCTCACAATTGTGGAAAATAAAAAAGTGTGGATCATTGATGTCGCCATACCAGGTGACAGTCGAATTGATGAAAAACAACAAGAAAAACTTAACCGATATCAGGACCTTAAAATCGAATTACAATGACTCTGGCATAAACCAGTACAGGTGGTCCCAGTGGTAATCGGCACACTGGGTGCTGTGCCAAAAGACCTTAACCGGCATTTGAAAACAATAAACATTGACCAAATCACGATCTGTCAGTTGCAAAAGGCCACCGTACTGGGATCTGCGCGCATCATACGAAAATACATCACACAGTCCTAGATGCTTGGGAAGTGTTCGACTTGTGATATAGTGATACGAAATCCAGCATATAAATCTCGTTTGCTGTGTATTACATTTTTTGTGAATAAATAATAATAATAATAATAATAATAATAATAATAATAATAATAATAATAATAATAATAATAATAATAATAATAATAATAATAATAATTATAATTATAATTATAATTATAATTATAATTATAATTATAATTATAATTATAATTATAATTATAATTATAATTATAATTATAAAACTACAGACCAATAACATGCTTGCCAACAACCTTCAAATTACTCACCGGGATAATTGCAGATAACATAATGGATTATTTGGAAACAAATAACATCTTGCCAGTAGAGCAAAAAGGCAACAAAAGAAGGAGCAGGGGCACAAAAGATCAGCTCCTAATTGACAAAATGATACTAGAAAACTGTAAGAACAGAAAAACGAACTTGAATATGGTCTGGATTGATTACAAAAAGGCGTACGACTCACTGCCACACAGCTGGATCATCAAATGCTTAGAAACTATTGGCATCAGCAAAAATATTACATCATTCACTGAAAAAGCGATGAAACAATGGAGAACTGTGTTGGCAGTAGGGAATGAGAACTATGGAATGGTTAATATCAAGAGAGGAATTTTTCAGGGAGATTCACTTTCACCCCTCCTCTTCATCATCGCAATGATCCCACTATCAGTAATCTTAAAAAAAATGAAACTTGGATACCAAATAGCCAAAGACGCTGAAAAAATTTCACATTTATTGTATATGGATGATTTGAAACTGTATGGAAAGTCAGAAATAGAAATCCAATCACTGACCAACACAGTCCTAATATTCAGCACAGATATCTCAATGCAGTTTGGCATGGAAAAATGTGCCACTGTATCTATGAAAAGGGGCAAAATCACTACATGTGACGGAATTGAAATGCCCAATGGCCAATTAATTAAATGCAATCAAAATGAAGCCTATAAATATCTGGGCATTCTGCAGTTGGATAACATCAGACATGGAGAAGTGAAAACTATCATTAGAAGAGAGTACACCAACAGAGTTAGGAAAATTTTGAAATCTAAATTAAATGGTGGAAACACCATCAAGGCCATGAATACCTGGGCAATACCAGTCATAAGATACACGGCTGGTATAATTAACTGGACACAAGCTGATTTGGACATTTTGGACCGAAACACCAGAAAACTAATGACAATGCACTACAGTTTACATCCACGTAGTGACACTGATAGACTTTACCTGCCCAGAAAATCAGGTGGCAGAGGACTACTACAAGTAAAGCAAACAGTTGAAGAAGAAAAGCATGCATTGGCGGATTATTTAAAAGAAAGTCAAGAACATCTATTAATTGAAGTAAAGAACAAAAATCTACTGAAGGTCCAACAGACGAAACAAGAATACAGAAAAAATGTGATAAAATCAAGAATGGAGAGTTGGCAAAATAAAGCATTACATGGCCAATTTCTGGAAAAAATAAAAGACAAAGTGGACAGTGAAAAAACTTGGTTATGGTTAACATCTGGTACTTTAAAGAAAGAAACAGAATCATTGATCCTGGCCGCACAAGAACAGGCAATTCGTACAAATGCCATAAAGGCCAAAATTGATAAATCTTCAAATGATGCTAAATGCAGATTATGCAAGGAAGCTGATGAAACTGTAGCCCATGTGCTCAGCTGCTGCAAGAAAATCGCACAGACTGATTACAAATTACGACACAACTCTGTTGCACAAATGATCCACTGGAATTTATGCAAAAATTATAACATCCATACTGCTACAAACTGGTGGGAACACAAGCCTGAAAAAGTCACTGAAAATCAGATGGTCAAGATCTTGTGGGATTTTCGTATACAAACAGACAAGGTACTGGCGCATAATACACCAGACATCACGTTGGTCGAGAACAACAAGGTGACTATAATTGACATTGCAATACCAGGAGATAGCAAGGTCGATGAAAAGGAACACGAAAAAATTGCAAAATACCAGGACTTAAAAATTGAAATCCAACGATTATGGCACAAACCAGCAGTGGTAATTCCAGTAGTGATTGGAACACTGGGTGCTATCCCAAAAGCACTGGAATTACATTTAAAACAGCTCAAAATTGACAAAATCACCATCAGTCAAATGCAGAAAGCCGCACTGCTCGGTTCCGCACATATACTTCGAAAATACATTACGACTTCCTAGGCCCCTGGGTGGGGCTCGACTAGTAATCAATGCCAAATCCAGCGAAACAACTGGCCGCTGTGATACAATTGTATAATAATAATAATAATAATAATAATAATAATAATAATAATAATAATAATAATAATAATAATAATAATAATAATAATAATAATAATAATAATAATAATAATAATAATAATAATAATAATAATAATAATAATAATAATAATAATAATAATAATAATAATAATCCCCCCCGATGGGTGCCACCTTGCCGTGGTGGGGGGGGTTAACTGCTCCAATGATGCTGAGAGCTGTGCTGACGGTAGTGTTACTACCAGAAGGTTCAACCAAGTCAGAGTGGTCTCAGCTGAGGAATAGAACTAAGAGCACCTAACCCTTTAGTATTATGGAGAAACAAACAAAATAGAAGTCTATACTGGCTTGGCCGTCGCCCAGGATAAAAAGGTCCGCGGCGGATGCTGCTGATTCCGGGCATTCACCGAAAAGTGGTTTACGGAATCAAAACTCAAATGAGAAGAAAAACATGCATTGGCAGAATACATCAAAGAAAGTAAAGAACCTGCATTGATTGAAGTAAACAACCGGAATCTTCTGAAAGTGCAGCAGACCAAGCATCAGTATAGGAAAACTGCAATGCAAACTAGAGCCGACAGTTGGTGCAATAAAGCCTTGCATGGGCAATTCCTCAACAAGATTGAAGGAAAGGTTGATAAGGAGAAGATCTGGTTATGGCTCACTAATGGAACACTGAAGAAGGAGACAGAAGGCTTGATTCTTGCAGCCCAGGAGCAAGCAATTAGAACAAATGCAATCAAAGCCAAGATTGAAAAATCAGCTGATGACCCAAAATGCAGACTTTGCAAGGAAGCTGATGAAACAATTGATCATATCCTCAGCGGCTGCAAGAAAATCGCACAGACGGACTACAAACAGAGGCACAACTACGTGGCCCAGATGCTTCATTGGAACCTGTGCCACAACTACCACCTACCAGTGGTAAAGAACTGGTGGGATCATAAACCTGAGAAAGTAGTTGAAAACAAACATGCCAAAATACTTTGGGACTTTCGAATTCAGACTGACAAGGTTTTGGAACATAATACGCCAGACCTCACGATTGTGGAAAATAAAAAAGTGTGGATCATTGATGTCGCCATACCAGGTGACAGTCGAATTGATGAAAAACAACAAGAAAAACTTAACCGATATCAGGACCTTATAATCGAATTACAACGACTCTGGCATAAATCAGTACAGGTGGTCCCAGTGGTAATCAGCACACTGGGTGCTGTGCCAAAAGACCTTAACCGGCATTTGAAAACAATAAACATTGACAAAATCACGATCTGTCAGTTGCAAAAGGCCACCGTACTTGGATCTGCGCGCATCATACGAAAATACATCACACAGTCCTAGACGCTTGGGAAGTGTTCGACTTGTGATATAGTGATACGAAATCCAGCATATAAATCTCGTTTGCTGTGTATTACATTTTTTTGTGAAATAATAATAATAATAATAATAATAATAATAATAATAATAATAATAATAATAATAATAATAATAATAATAATAATAATAATAATAATAATAATAATAATAATAATAATAATAATAGGAGAAACAGCCCACAGCAGACTGAAAATATTTGGAAGAGGCTCAGATAGACACCTATCTATTTCACTGAAGGATGAGAAAGACATAATCAGACTTGAAAGAATCTATTATTATATCCACTTGTAATAAAACTAGTTTAGCCTTCCTTCACAGCTTTGGGGAGGGAAGGAAAGGATGAGGGATTCTGGAGTCAGGAGTCTTCCATCATCATACTGTATTAATCAGAAGGGATAAAGAACTCTTATAAAAGGAGATAAAAGAAGCCTCAACAATGAATAGTTGTAACTGAAAGTTTAAAGGGTTCAGAAATTTGCTAAAAGACTAATTCCGCCAAATACAAGGTGTCAGATAAATTTATGATTGGGCTGGTTATAATGTTCTCTTATAAAAGATTGAGTTGAGAACTAGGGGATCTTCAACTGTGCATTTGATTCCGACTAACAGGGACGACTTTATTAAAATATTAAAGTGGTGGAAAATGGGTAAGTGACAATGTATTGTTTGAGTTCTTAATTTTAACATATGGTCAAGCATAACCTATGGTTTTTAGAAAATTTAATTTTAATAAACTAAGGAAGATGCTATGGGAACAGTAGCTTACAGGTGAAGGTGCTATAGCCATATGGACCTTCTTGAAAAAGAAATTAAGAATAGCATAGACTCAGTCAAAGCAGTGAAGAATGGAACTAGGACATCTAAAAAGGCTAACACAGTGATTCCCAAACTTTTTCAGTCCACCGCTCCCTTGGTGCTACAAACTCATCCTCACTGCCCCCCCACCCCACCCCCTCAGCTGGGCGTGGCTTAGTGGTCAGGTGACCGGGTAGGCGTGGCCAACTTGTAAAGTGTGGTGAAACTCACTTAACAACGCTCTTGCTTAGCAATCAAAATGTTAGATTCAATTGTGGTCATAAGTCTTTCTTTCATTCTTTCTTCTCTACCTTCCCCCTTCTTTCTTTCTTTTTCTTTCTGTCTTTCCTTTCTTTCTTTCTGTCTGCCTTCCTACCATCTCTTCTTTCTGTCTGTCTGTCTGTCTTCCTACCTACCTACCATCTTTTTCTTTCTTTCTGTCTTCCTACCATCTTTCTTTCTTTTTTCTTCCTCCCTCCCTCCCTCCTTCCTCCCTCCCTCTTTCTTTCTTTCCTTTTTCTTTCCTTCTTCCCTCCCTTCCCTTCCCTCCCGCCAGCCATGGCCAGGCCGCCGCTGCTCACCCAGGCTGATGGCTTGGTAAGCGTTCTCTGGGTCGTACACCAGGTCGCAGATCGCCATCAAGGCCAGCTGCCACGTCAGCAGCTCGGGGTGCTGCAGCTCTTCATTGAGCTTGGGGAGGCCTCAGCGTCCGAAGGCCACAGGTGCCTTGGTGGGGTCGATGTCAGGGGGCAGCTGGGCTGAGATCCGCGGGTGCTCCATGCCAAATTGCGCGCACCGGGTTGCTAGGCGACAGGGACACTGGATTGGAAAGTCCGCGCATGCGCAGGTTCTGCAGCAAGGCCTTCCTGCGGGTCTGCGAGCGCTCGCCCGAGCAGCTTCGGGAGCGGTCAGCTTCCCTCGTCGCTGTGCCGTGCTCAGTACCTAGGACTTGTAACTCCGTCGCATTCCACGCTCTTGTGTGCAGGGCAGCCCATTCTGAAAGAAAACATCTCACGTTTTCTTTCAGAATGGGCTGCCGTGCACACAAGAGCGAGGAACGCGAGGGAGCTTCAAGTGCAAAAGCATGGCAAACCACCTACCACCCCCCTGGCCCCTCTCGCCGCCCCCCTGTCGCCACCCTTGCCTCTCACCGCCCCCCTAAGGGTTCCCACCGCCCCCCGGGGGGCAGTACCGCCCACTTTGGGAACCACTGGGCTAACATGATTGAAAGTAGCCCACAACAGAGACTAAAGAAGAGACTTACTGGAAATGGAAGAAAGAGCTAATTACAAGGACATCTATAAAAGTTAACTTTAGAAATATAAGAATGAAGTCAGAAAGGAAGGGCCAAAAATATATCAAGAAGAGTTTCTTCAATGTATCAGCAGTAATAAGATGACAATAAGATGAGGGCTCATTGCTTACTCCAAATGGAGAATTTTAACAGATGGTCAAGAAAGAGCAACAGAACTAAACTAAAGAACTCCTATTCTGCTTCTGTCTTTATATCAAAACGGAATAATAATTTCAATAGCAAAGATTAGGAACAAACACAAGTAGGAAGGATACAAGACAGTAAGGATGTGGGAAAGGAAATTTCACCTAATTTGCGTGCCTTTAAAACTCCAGGCCTTGATGAAATGTATTTCAAAATATTGAAATAATTGGCTAAAAAGCTATTGGGACCGCTGTCAATTCTCTTTGACATAAATTGCATATGTCAAAGAGCAAATGTCCAAGTAAAAAATTAAAAAGGATCCCCATAATTATTTACCAATACTTAGATAGAACCAGAACAGATAATAAAGCAGTCTATTTGTAAGAATTATGGGGAGTGTGTATGAATTCTCAGGATTACCTAACATTACCTGTTACAGATTAACAGAGTTGGAAGGGACCTTATTACCTCCCCTCTGCAGTAGTAATGCTTCTACTACTATATCATTGCACCTAACATAAGCTATTGCTAAATGTGTAGTTATTACTAAATTCCTCAAATAGCTAATCAAAGTCTTTATTTAAAAAAATTTGACAACTTCTCACAATTAGCAGAATGTCTGTCTTCTTTGGTTTTTGGATTTGGAATCTGTATTGAGTAAAGTGATCCCCATTGAGAACAAATTGCACATACAATATCTTCCCTTAAAAGCTTCCTGACAGGGAGATCTGTCAGGAAGAGCAACAGATGCAGATTGAGAATTTTTGGTCTGCAGAAAAATTTAAGATGTTGAATAACCATTTCTCAAGGATGATTTAATTAGTTTTCCTGCATATTGTTTTAAATTATTCTTGTGGTTCTTTCCAATTTCAACCTGATAATTCTATATTTCTATAAAAAACAAATCCAAATATCTTCGAACTCTGACTCTGTCAAAATACTATGCTTGGAATACATTTGAGGGTAGCAAATACAGATTATACATTATTGGACAGAAGCAGTTTGGACATAGACTTGAAGCAATAGGAGTAAAATTCTATTCCATTGTAATGAGCTTCTCTTTCAAGGTAAACATCCAAAGAACCTGTTAGATGAAAACATATACTCACTTAATATGAAATCTAATCTCTTTTATCTCCAGTGCAGAAACCCAGGATGCCAGCTGGCTTAGTACCCCTTGAGGCTAAATAGCAAGATAGACCTTTGAATTACTTGGAATAGTTTTAGACAAAATAGGCGAATTTATATTGGAGATCAACTGCAAGGAAATTCGTGTTAATTTTTTTAAATTTCTAAAATCTGTTCTACACCCTACATATTTCAGTTGAAATTTCTGTGGAATTATTTACATTAGAGAGTGCTGCATTTACATTTGCATATAGTGGAGAACAGGGGTGGGTTCCTGCCGGTACGCTCTTACCTGTTGGTCGCCGCAGAACCGAAGAAGCCGGTGGCGTTCGCGGCGCGGGGCTTCCCCCGCCCACTTTCGCCCACCCGCCTGGATGCCGCCATTTGCGTTCTTTTGCCCTCTGCGCAAGCAGAATGCTTTGTGCATGCGCAGAGGGCAAAAAATGCAAATGGCGGCATCTAGGCAGGCGGGGGAAAGCGGGCGGGGGAAGCCCCGCACCGTGAACGCCACCGGCTTCTTCGGTTCTGCGGCGACCAACAGGTAAGAGCGTACCGGCAGGAACTCACCCCTGGTGGAGAAGATTGTGAACACAATTTGATACATTTTTAATGAATTTGTTAGACAACCTACAGTGTACTTTTGGTATGAATTTAATGTTGAGACTGATTTGGTCATCTTGATATATTGAATGAACAGGAATGCAATCCTGCTAAGTCTTCTACCTCTTTGACAACTTTCAGTTCCACTGACTAGGGTTTCCTTTTCAACTTTTAGTGGGACACAACTGGAGACATTCCATTGGATTGTTGTTCCATGCCCTTAAGATGCTGCTGGTAGACTACTCTTGTGTACCTGAGCATCTGATTTAAGATCTAAGAGTGTATCTATGTGATTCAGTTCTATTGTGAACAAGTTGTTAAATTCTGGTGGAAAGATAGAAAATGGGAAAAAGCTACATTTCTCTCTCCCCTCCCTCCCTCTCCATTTGTCTCACACTCTTACACAAACATAGGTCCTGAAGTTATCAGGGTGAGACTACTTAATTGGTCTGTTATTACTCTGCCCTACTATACAAAGAATCTCTGGTAGATTGAATGCCCCAGCGAGCTCCAAGCCCTCAGACCCAATTAAATCCCATTGATTCTGTCCTTTTGTGATGTCTCTTCTACTGTTGTTTGCACCCAGGCAAATATAGCTGGAATGCTTCTTGGAATATAGTTTATTCTTCTAAGCTTCCATTGGTTTGATCCCAGAAGAACAAGTTATTTTTCGGTAAGGAAGTATAAAAATATTTCTGTACATGTGTTCAAAAGGCTCTGCTTGTGCATAGGAGTATGTTTTTCCCAGCATAAAGTAAGGGAATCCCTTGAAAATAACAGCGGCCTGTTTCCAAAAAATTCTTCCTTAAAATTGGTGTTGAAAAGTAAATTGTTGAATTGCAGAAGTTGAAGTGCAGAAAAGTGTAGCAAAATCTCTTTGTATTTCTTTGTATGTTCCTAAATTCCCTAATCTCATCTTTCCTCATGTGTTGTTTAATATATTAACACATACTCTTTCTGAATGTTGGATTTTGTCAAGAACTAAAATATAAATAAATATAATCAGAACTGCAGAAAAAACAATTACTGCCAACCTGTCTTCCATTGAGGACCTGTATACTGCACGAGTCAAAAAAAGGGCCGTGAAAATATTTACTGATCCCTCGCATCCTGGACATAAATTGTTTCAACTCCTACCTCAAAACGATGCTATAGAGCACTGCACACAAGACAACTAGACACAAGAACAGTTTTCCCCCCGAACGCCATCACTCTGCTAAACAAATAATTCCCTCACCACTGTCAAACTATTCACTAAGGCTGCATTACTATTACTATTAGTCTTCTCATCGTTCCTATCACCCATCTCCTCCCACTTATGACTGTATGACTGTAACTTGTTGCTTGTATCCTTACGATTTATATTAATATTGATTGTTTCCTGATTGCTTATTTGTACCCTATGACAATCATTAAGTGTTGTACCTCATGATTCTTGACAAATGTATCTTTTCTTTTATGTACACTGAGAGCATACACACCAAAGACAAATTCCTTGTGTGTCCAATCACACTTGGCCAATAAAGAATGCTATTCTATATGAGATCAGGCTTCAGATGAAATCTGGTAAGACAGAGTGACTGTGGGTGGGAGGGCCCTCTGCATTCAGGATTTTTATCATCTTTGACCTGGCTGGGGTAGCACTACCCCAAACAGATTCAAAGAGCAATCTGGTTTGCTTGTCAAAGAGCAGGTGGCAGTTGTGGCTAGGAGGGACTTTGCTCAACTTCCTGTGGTACACCAGTTATGCCTTTTCCTTGAATAGGGAAGGCCTTCTGTCAGTCAGTCACATTTCCCATCTGGATTATTGCAATGTGCTTTATGTGGGGATACCCTTGAAAAGTATCTGGAAACTTAGCTGATACAGAATGCTGCCGGATGAGCAATTTTGGGCACCTGCATTGGGTGCCAGTTTGCTTCCGGGTCCAATTCAAAGTGTCAGCTATGACCTTTAAAGCCCTACATGGCATGGGGACAGGTTATCTGTCGAGCCATCTTGTCCCCATTACATTGACCCATCTCACTCAGACAGGCAGGGAAGGTGTGCTACGAACCCTATCAGTTAAAGAATTTCAACTGGTGGTCCAGAAGAGAAGTCTTCCCTGCCATTTGGAATATTCTCCCTTCAGAGGTGAGGCAGGCCCCCATTCTCCTGGCCTTTCAGAAGCGATTGAAAATATATATTACTCCTTAAGAAAATTGGATAATTGGAATTTGAGAGCCTAATATATAATAAACAAGCTAGTGAAAATATTTTGATGTATGAGCCAGAAAAATACTATAAACATTTCCCTTTCCTGGCAGCAAAATGCAACATAACATAAGCAACTAATGATTTGCTACCCTTTTGGCCCACTCAGAATTTGAAGTCAATACAACCTGTTTCACTAATGCTGGACGGTATGGCTCCCTTGTATTATCTGACAATCTGTCAACATGTTTATTTTTAAAAATAGTCTTTTAGTTTAGGCCAAATGCTTATTCAACTGTATTTTTCTTTTAAAAAAATATTAACATTTAACTAAACTTAAAAGCTACCGTATGTACCTATTACATATCTAATAACTTGTTTGTTTTCCAGGCTTTCTAGGAGGCACAATTTTAGAATTCGCCTCCTATTTCAAATGTGCTGTTTTATCCAGTACCACTTATATAGAGAGCCGAGGTGGCGCAGTGGCTAGAGTGCAGCACTGCAGGCTACTTCAGCTGACCGCTAGCTGCAGTTCAGCTGTTCAAATCTCACCGGCTCAAGGTTGACTCAGCCTTCCATCCTTCTGAGGTCGGTAAAATGAGGACCCAGATTGTTGGGGGCAATATGCTGAACTCTTTAAACCGCTTAGAGAGGGCTGTAAAGCACTATGAAGAGGTATATAAGTCTAAGTGCTATTGCTATTGCTATATTTTTTTAAAAAGATCATGTAATTATGCAAAAGGGAGGTTTCAGGGACTGAAAAAAGCCTCTGAAATGGAGGTTTTCAGAGGCTGGAAAAGCAAAGCGCAGAGCTCACAACCAACAAACCTCTGGGAACAGCTGTTTGGGGATATTCCAGGAGGCCGATTCACCCACCAATCATCTTTTTTCTTATTTTCCTCCCCTGAAACCTCTGTTTCAGAGGCTTTTTCAGTCCCTGAAACCTCCCTTTCAGAGGCTTTTTTCAGCCCCTGAAACCTCCGTTTCAGAGGATTTTCCCAGCTTTGGAAACCTCAATTTCAGAGGATTTTTTTTCAGCCCCTGAAACCTCCATTTGAAAGGCTGGGCGGGGCTACATTTGGTGTATAAGACACACCCAAATTTTCACCCTCTTTTAGGGGGGGAAGGTGCGTCTTATACTCCAAAAATACGATAGATAGATAGATAGATAGATAGATAGATAGATAGATAGATAGATAGATAGATAGATAGATAGATAGATAGATAGATAGATAGATAGATAGATAGATAGATAGATAGATAGATTTTGCTGCCTTTGAGTCAGTTTTGACTCCTGTCAACTGCCTGCACCGGTCCCTGAAGTTTAAATGACAGCATTTTCAGAAGTGGTCGAAATGCATCCTTCATCCTAAAATTGGACTAGAACTCATGATCTCCTGATTTCTAGCTTTCATCAGTACATCAAGATGGCTCGTAATGTTACAAAGATTAAGACACAAATGTCTATGGAGATTCTCAGTCATCCAGGTCATGGTTGTCGCAAAGGTGCCTTTTCAAGAAACAACTGGGCTTTTGTATTTTTTCTTTGAAGACGTTTCACTTCTCATCCAAGAAGCTTTTTCAGCTCTGACTGGATGGTGGGGAATGGAAGGATTTATATTCCTTGCAGACAGCTGGTCATTTGCATTCTTTTAGAGAGTCATTGAGGCCATTTGGAGGTTTGTCTGTGTCCTCAGGCTTACCTGAGTAGTGCAAATAGGTGTGGAGCCTTCTTGGAACTGCTGAAAGGACTGTGTTGTAGTCAGGCGATAGATGATGTTGTATCCCTCCCTCAATGTTGAGCGAGGACTGTTCAATTTTGACATAGATGACATAGATGATCTCTTTGACCCCTCTTTCAAACCAGCTGATTTGAAAGAAGGCTCAAAGAGACCATCTATGTCAAATGATTCTCTAAAAGAATGCAGATGATCAGCAAAACATCTTCAAAGAAAAAACAAGGAAGTCCAGTTGCCTCTTGAAAAAGCACCTTTGGGATTTAGACACAACCCCCCTGAAAATATATACCATATTTTTCAGAGTATAAGATGCACCTTTTTCGTCCCTGAAAGAGGTTGAAAATTTGGGTGTGTCTTATACTCCGAATGTAGCTTTTTCGAATCTTTTTTCCCCAGCCCTAACAAGGTGCTAACGATCTTCCTGGCTTCCTACTCCGTAGTTTTTTTTCAGCCCTAAGTCTTTGCAGGCTTGTTTTCATTCCTTCTCCCTCTGAAAAAAGTTTTTCAGCCCTAACGAGGTGCTAACAATCTTACCGGCTTGCAGCATTTTTTTATTCCTACTCCCTCAAAGTAGTTTTTTACCAGCCCTAAGTCTTTGCAGGCTTGTTTTCATTCCTACTCCCTTCGAAGAATATTTTTTTTCAGCCCTATCCAGGGGATAAAATAATGTGGTGAAGCTGAACAGACTAAGGACGCTACCCAAATGAATACCTGGTAGGTAGATTTTTTTCTCTATTTTCCTCCCCCAAAACTAAGGTGCGTCTTATACTCCAGTGTGTCTTATACTCCGAAAAATATGGTAATCTTCTGGCACCAAGATTAAATAATAACCCCACTCAACAACTCCTTCCCGTCCCAGTCAACAACACCACAAATTAACATCTAGTACACCTGTAACATTCCACCTAGGCAGGTCTGGCTTGACAAGTTTTCTCCACATTTTCTCCACATTCTACTTTCACGAATCTGCTCTACTACCTGGGACTATCCTAAAATGTTCACAGAGCTGTAATTGACGTAAAATGCTACAGCTAGGATGCTAACTGGTGCCGCTTCGGAAAATCTGCATTGTTGCCAATTGCATTTCAGGCAAAATTTCATTGAAATTGCTATATGTAGCAAAATGTGTGGGAAGAGAGAGAAATTAAAATAACACAACAATTCACAAAAGGGTTTCTGGAGACAGGTGCTTATTTTGAATAGGAAATTACATTTAGACAGAAAGCCTAGGTATCTGATATAGCTGAACTCTAAGTTAAAGAATAAAAAGATCACACGGTGTTGGCACAATGACTATTCCATTAGCAGAGGAGAAGTTGTGAAAAAGTGTGGGAAGGAGAAGCAGGAGCTCTGGTCATTTCTCCATAAATAACCTTAAGTGATGGGCCAAAATAACAGTTATAAAAACAAGCTTTATATTCCTTTAACACTATTGTGATTCTATAAAACACTATAAGACATTAATGGAGAAATATTTTTTTAACTACACTTACTATTCTTAGTGAAGAGTAGCTGGAAAAGACGCAGCTAGAGCTACTTGTAGAAACTCTAACTCTGAATTAGGGGTCATCTAGATTTTTGCAGCTCAGATTTGGTAGCTGTATTGCAAGAAGGCAATGTATAGATCTTGCAACCAATTTTGAAGCTCTAAATAATGTAGTCCTAAATGGGGATAATCTCTTCGGTTATACATCTATTGGGACTTCAAGATCTTCAGGAGAGACATTCAGAGGTCTGTTTATCAGGCACATGGAAGTGGAACTTATTTTGAGTTACTCCTAGGTCTCAGGAGTTGAATTTGGTTCTTATTCTCTCATTCTTTGGAAATCTATAAAGACACATCTGTTTCTTGACTAATGATTTTTTTAAAAAAAAATCATGTTTGTATTTATTTATTGTAAAATTAAGCTTTGATTTTTCTATGTATGCTATTGTAAGCAATAAGCTCTTTAATTATCCTTTTTGAACAGAAATGAAGCATATTACTCAAGCACTGTATATATTGTAATATACAGTAGCACAATAACAATAGCAATAACACTTAAACTTATGTACCATTTCATAGAGCTTTACAGCCCTCTCTAAGCAGTTTACAGAATCAATATATTGCCCCCAACAATCTGGGTCCTCATTTTACTGACCTCAGAAAGATGGAAGGCTGAGTCAACCTTCAGCCAGTCAAGATCAAACTTCTCGCAGTGGGCAGAGTCAGCCTGCAATGCTGCATTCTAACCACTGTGCCATCCCAACTCTTTTTTATTGTCTTTTACAAACAATAACGTTTGTAAAAGTTTCACAAACTTTCCATCTCTGAGGGAAGGACTGTCCTCCTTTTTTCCTTCTTTTTTTCCACAAGTAAGTGGAAATGAAACCCAGAATCCTGTACATTTAGTTTTTAATAAGACATTCTGGAAAAAAATATTGGTTTGTGCCTGTGTTTTAAATAAAGTATGTAAGCCGTTACACTGAAATGAATGAGGATAAATCTGCAGGAATAATTTTGCACATTGCAAACTAGTAAGAAGTAGCTGAAATGACCAAATAGGTTGGTTTTATTTCTATTCCACAAGATTACTTATTTTATAATGTTTTCAATGAAGGGTCCCTTGTAGTTCTGCATGAATACAGAATCTATATATTTTCTACAGTGATTAAATATAATTCAGTAAACATATGCTAAGTCTCTAATATAATTGTGGGGCAGCTGCTTTTATGGTATTATTGGCTGAACTTTTAATTTAGCCTTGAGAGGGAGCTCTTGTTCATACCATGAATTCCTTCTTAAATTGACTTGGAGAAAGCTATAATAAACCATGTTTTTTAAACATAATTTATATTATGGGAAGTTTGTAGTGTATTTACCACTAAAACCCAATTTTTTTGAATTAAGCTAAGCGTACACAAGGATATCATTTAATCAAATTAACCCATTTCATTTAGAGGAAATCCTACCGCTTCTGGATGAGGATTCAAAATACAGTACATATATTTTGGTGTATGTTTTCTAATGCTGAAGGCTGAAGAAATAGCAAAGGCCTCTATAGAGTGGGAATTCAATTGGAACAGTTGCTTTACAATAGGACATACATATCGCTATTACTCGCTATCTTAATAGGATGACAGCAATACGAGCCAGCTACATTGAAAAGAATTTCATTGATTGTAAGAAAGATGAGCTGAGTTAGAGACGAGATATTTTATTTGGGTTATCTGGTTTTAGAAATTTAGTTATTGAATTTTGACATCGTTGAATTTTGATGTCATGTACCATATATATTTTTGTACGGTTGTTTCTGTACCTGTTTGTTCTGTTTTTCTTTTTTTGAAAAGGCCTTCGGGCCTTTTCCAAATACATCAGCTGCGCGAGCTGTGGTGGGTATGCCGAGATACACCCACGTAACACCCATTCTCCGCCAGGTGCATTGGTTGCCTATTAGTCTCCGGTCGCAATTTAAGGTGTTGGTTTTGACCTTTAAAGCCCTACATGGCTCAGGGCCAGGCTACCTTCAGGACCGCATCCTACCACACACCTCCCTACGACCAGTTAGGTCCCACAGAGTGGGCCTCCTCCGGGTCCCATCGGCCAAACAATGTCGGTTGGTGGGGCCATGAGGGAGAGCCTTCTTTGTGGGAGCCCCATCCCTCTGGAACCAACTCCCACCAGAGATCCAGACTATCCCCACTCTACTGGCCTTCCGTAAAGCCATAAAAACATGGCTCTTCTGGCAGGCGGGGTGAAAAAGAAGATCAGATTCCCCCATGAATGAATGTTTTTTAAAATAATGTTCTGTTTTTAAACTGTCATGTCTTTTTATTGCACTGTTCTTATCCATGTTGTACGCCGCCCTGAGTCCCACGGGATTGGGCGGCTTATAAGAACGCTTATTAAATTAAATTAAATTAAAATTAAATTCAATAAATGTACTGTACTGTACATACATATCCAAATCAGAACAAGTGTGTTTTGAATCTTTTGGTCCATACACAGAGCAAATCAGGGATGTTTTGTTCTGGATAGGAACTTAAATGCAGTTGTGTTGGGCAAAAGTGATTTGAGGGATATAAGAACAAGACAAAGCCAAGGATATTGGCAGCCAATGGGGCAGGGAGGAGAAGGAAAGCTTGGGGTCAGTGGGATATGCTGTAATGGGAGATGCTGAGGAGAGGAGAGAAAGGAGAGTGACTTGCCTATTTTTATGAAATTACTTAAATATTCCTCAAATGTAAAAGTGTTGGTGATCACATTTAAAGTCCTTCAAGGCTTTATGGGTCCAGGTTACTTCAGGGACCATATGACCCAGTGGTGAAATGCTCCTGGTTCAGGCGGGCCAGTCGGTTGTTGTAGAGCCGATAGAGCCAATAGCGATCGCAGCGCGAGCCTTCCCCCACCCGCTTCCCTCGCCCGCCTGGATGCCACCATTTGGGTTCTTTTACCCTCTGTGCATGTGCAGAACGCTTTGCGCATGCGCAGAGGGTAAAAGAACCCAAATGGCGGTGTCCAGGCGGGCGGGGGAATTGGGTGGGGGAAGGCTCATGCTGCGATCGCTATCGGCTCTATTGGCTCTACGACGACAGACTGGCTCGCCCGAACCGGGAGCATTTCACCCCTGATATGACTCCACTGAGTTTGGCCTGTCCCAGTCATACTGGCCAAAGGAGGAGGCATGCTGCTGGTCACATCAGCCCAACTACTCTGCCTGGTGGGGTCTAGGAGGTGAGGCTTCTCTGCTGTTGCTCCTGCCCTCTGGAACATCTTGCTCCCCGATGTGAGATTGCATATTAGATTAACAGAGTTGGAAGGGACCTTGTACGTCATTTAGTCCAACCGCCTGCCCAAGCAGGAGACCCTACACCATTTCTGACACATGGCAGTCCAGTCTCTTCTTGAAATCTTCCAGTGATGAAGCTCCCACAACTTTTGAAGACAAGCTGTTCCATTGGTTGATTGCTCTCACTGTCAGAAAATTTCTCCTTGTTTCCAGGTTGAATCTCTCCTTGTTCAGTTTCCATCCATTATTCTTTGTCTGGCCTTCAGGTGCTTTGAAAAATAGCTTGACCCAGTGGTGAAATCCAATTTTTTTACTACTGGTTCTGTGGGTGGGGTTTGGTGGCCGTGGTGTTGGCTTGGTGGGCGTGGCTTGGTAGGCGTGGCAGGGGAAGGATACTGCAAAATCTCTATTCCCACCCCACTCCTGGGGGAAGGATATTGCAAAATCTCTATTCCCACCCTACTCCTGGGGGAAGGATATTGCAAAATCTCCATTCCCACCCCACTCTGGGGCCAGCCAGAGGTGGTATTTGCAGGTTCTCCGAACTACTCAAACTTTCTGCTACCTATTCTCCATAACCTGTCAGAACCTGCTGGATTTCATCCCTGGCTTGACCCCCTCCTCTCTGTGGCAGCCTCTCAAATATTGGAACACTGCTATCATGTCTCCCCTGACACTAGACTAACTAGCCATGCCCAGTTCCTGCAACTGTTCTTCATATGTTTTAGCCTCCAGTCCCCTAATCATCTTGGTTGCTCTTCTCTGCACTCTTTCTAGAGTTTCAACAACTTTTTTTATAGTGTGGTGACCAAAACTGGATGCAGTACTCTAGGTGTGGTCTTACTAAGGCTTTATAGAGTGGTATTATAGATTGGCCCCCAACCTTCCTACCCTTTTGTAAGGACAAAACCTGGCTCTTTGGGCTTCAGTTTACAATTTTGAGTATTAATCCACTGAACTATAATAAAGGATATAACATTTTATGCTACTAGGACTACAAACAAATCCATATTAATTTACATTGTCAGCTCTTGTATATCTTTCCTTCCTTCCAAAATGAAAAGGGATTTATTTTTATTGAAATTAGTTTATTCGTCCACAGTTATTTGCTACAATATATTAAATGTATAACTTTATGTTTCATGTAAACAGGTTTATTCCAAGAGCAAACATTTTATGATTAATTGTTTGAATGAGCTACCAGAAAAAAGTTGGCGCACCTGGTTATATATGAGGGCTTTTTTTCATAATTTATGATACTAACTTCACCTTCTTTCAGAAGTGTGTTATTTTGTTTTATTTCTAACACAATACTTTCAAAACCACTTTAAAATGTTCCTTTGCTGTCAGAACAGCTAATGCTTCTTTGAAGATTAGCACTATCTGCCTGAGTCTTTTCGAGTTTCCTCAGTCATAACATGTATATTTATAAATAAGCAGATATCACACAATATCCTTTTTTCCCCATTACCTACATTGGCACCATAAAACAACCTGCCACTAAGGGAAAGAGTTGTGGTGGAGTACTCTATACTTTGCTTTGTTCTCCCATTCAATTGATGCTTTTTTTCCTATGAAGGATCATAGATCTTCTGCATCCCAACCTTCAAAAGCTGGCTGTTCTTTTTCCATATCTTCACTTGTCTTAAATCAGCAAGAACTATTGTGCTTTCTGAAAAAAAAATTGTACTTGAGCCACTGTGGGTCATCTATCTGTCTTGTTGATCTTCAGGATTCTTGAACTGATGGGGTTTTTGTTTTCTGAAAAATCACACTACGTTGCCTGATGTATTTGGAATTAGTGAGATTAAAAGGAATAACAACTTAATAGAATACCACGTTAAGAGAGATGGAATTCATTAGGATCACTGGCACCACAAATAGGCAGCGTCAATAATACAGATGGCTGCCTGATTTTCTCGGATATTTTAATTGAATTATAATTTCATTGCTTTATTTGCAGTGGACAAAATTCAGTTAGGTCGTACAAATGGGTGAGCTGAAGATTGTGAACTTTCTAAAGAGGTCACATTTTGCTGGAAAGGCAATCTTTCTAATTCTGAAATATTATTTTTTTTCAAATCACAGTGTTTTTTCCATTTCAGAAAACCTTTAAAATCTATTATGAGAATAGAAAGAACGTGGGTCCCAGATCTGGTTATGTTGGTAAGGATTATTATTTATTATATGTCTGTATGTATTTATTTTCCTGTCGATATAGTCACTATAAGATGAAGTCTTCTTTCCGAAACACATTTGGAATATCAAAGAAAATGCAGTGTTTCTTCTTTCTTTCTAACTATTCACATAGAATACAATTTTTGTCCTAAAGAAGCCTGATTCGGCTGTTTCTCTTAATATTTGTGATATGGCACTGATACAGCAGATAAGATGCTAAATAGATGATAGCTCACAATAGAGATGTTTGCATGCAGATGTGCAAGTTCACCTATGTCCCAACCTTAACAACAAAGGCAAAGCTGATTCCAATTCTTTCTGTTTCACATCTATCCTTTGACTCAGGCAGGGGTGAAATCCAGCAGGTTCTGACAGGTTCTGGAGAATCGGTAGCGGAAATTTTAAGTAGTTCAGAGAACCGGTAGCGGAAATTTTGAGTACTTCGGAGAACCGGCAAATACC
Source organism: Diadophis punctatus similis (assembly GCA_023053685.1). Classification (NCBI taxonomy): domain Eukaryota; kingdom Metazoa; phylum Chordata; class Lepidosauria; order Squamata; family Dipsadidae; genus Diadophis; species Diadophis punctatus. The sequence continues at coordinate 105,975,467 of JALIGW010000001.1, read as the reverse complement.
ACCTCTGGCTGGCCCCAAAATGGGGTGGAAATGGAGATTTTGCAATATCCTTCCCCCAGGAGTGGGGTGGGAATGGAGATTTTGCAGTATCCTTCCCCTGCTACGTCCACCAAGCCACACCCACAAGCCACACCATGCCCACCAAGCCACGTCCACAAAACCGGTAGTAAAAAAAATTGGATTTCACCACTGGCAGGGATGGGATGGGCTACAGTGGGGAACAACATATCATAGGTTTTTCAGATTGGTTCAGAAGAGCTGATATTTTGCATCTGTTTTTCTTATTAAGAAGTCATTCTGGCAGAGGTGTGACAGAAAAGCGGGGCCAGCAGTTGGCTGCCCTTAGGCCTAGGGTTAGGTATCTCTTGTTTGATACTAGGAAGGCTTGAATAACTTTTCTACTATATCCCCTAAATAAGTTCATAATATATTCTTCTTGCTCCCTGATGTATTCTCACATCCTGCTTAGCCCTGGTGTGCTTCACTAAATTTGCTATATAAATTGATTGAGTAGATATATACCATATTTTTCAGAGTATAAGACGCACCTTTCCCCCCTAAAAGAGGCTGAAAATTTGGGTGCGTCTTATACTCCGAACGTAGCTTTTCGAATCTTTTTTCCCCAACCCTAACCAGGTGCTAACGATCTTCCCGGCTCTTCCCGGCTCTTAGGCTTGTTTTCATTGCTACTCTCTCTGAAGAAGTTTTTTTTCCAGCCCTAAATCTTTGCAGGCTTTTTTTCATTGCTACTTGCTCGGAAGAATGTTTTTTTCCAGCCCTAATGAGGTGCTAACGATCTTCCCAGCTTGCAGGCTTTTTCATTGCTGCTCTCTCCAAATAAGTTTTTTTCCCAGCCCTAAGTCTTTGCAGGCTTGTTTTCATTCCTATTCCCTTCGAAGAATATTTTTTTCAGCCCTAACCAGGGGATAAAATAATGTGCTGAGGCTGAACAGACTAAGGACGTTAGCACGATAAATACCTGGTAGATAGATCCCCCCCTATTTTCCTCCCCAGAAACTAAGGTGCGTTTTATACTCCGGTGCGTCTTATGCTCCAAAAAATACGGTAGTAATTAGCCCAATATGAACATCTGTCTATCTCTCTCCAAAGAAAGATAGGTCCATCTGATGTAAACTAATGGTGCTTATAGGTATGGACAGGCAAGTGTATGATGGCATTCACCTGAAAACATAGTTCTCCATGTTCATAATAAAGAAGAGGTGCAGGATATGATTCCTTTGGGACACGTAAGCATTGAGAATATCAAGAGAATGTTCTTCCTTTGCATTACCAGCAGGAGCTCATTTCTTGAGTTGCTCTGGGTAGATCAGCTCGTCTTGGTAAAAAGCAGCCAAGTCACCATCTGGTTGTTGATCTGACTGAAAATAGTGTAGGTGCTGTTATTTTTACTTTCTACATCTCCATTCATAGCTTTGGATCCCTCAGGCTCGAAACTAGATCATCCCAGTTGACCAGATTGTTTTCTTTGAAACAACACATTTTGCAGCGTTGTTTGTCTCTTGCTGGATGATAACTTCCCAGACAAATCTTTCTTTGCTGAGACATTTGTTGCTGACCCTGAATGTAGTAATAATAATAATAATAATAATAATAATAATAATAATAATAATAATAATAATAATAATAATAATAATAATAATAATAATAATAACAACAACAACAACAACAACAACAACAACAACAACAACAAAGTTGGAAGGGACCTTGGAGGTCTTCTAGTCCAACCCCCTGCTTAGGCAGGAAACCCTACACTACTTCAGACAAGTGGTTGTCCAACATCTTCTTAAAAACTTCCAGTGTTGGAACATTCACAACTTCTGGAGGCAAGCTGTTCCACTGATTAATTGTTCTAACTGTCAGGAAATTTCTCCTCAGTTCTAAGTTACTTCTCTCCTTGATTAGTTTCCACCCATTGCTTCTTGTTCTACCCTCAGGTGCTTTGGAGAATAGTTTGACTCCCTCTTCTTTGTGGCAACCCCTGAGATATTGGAACACTGCTATCATGTCTCCCCTGGTCCTTCTTTTCATTAAACTAAACATACCATATATACTCAAGTATAGGTCGACCCGAATATAAGCCGAGGCACCTAATTTTACCACAAAAAACTGGAAAAGTTATTGACTCGAGTATAAGCCTAGGGTGTGAAATCAGCAGCTACCGGTAAATTTCAAAAATAAAAATAGATACCAATAATGTTTTTGAATATTTATTTCAAAGAAAAACAGTAAACTAGCTCTGTAAGTGGAAAAGAGGGTCAATAAAAACAATATGGTATCAGCAATAACTAAGGATGAGGTGGGACATCGTTGCAGAGCGGAAGGAGGGGGAGGAAGGGGAATCGTAAGACAGCCCTGCATTACATTAGAACGTGAGGAGGGGGGATGGTGCGGTGCGCGCTGCATGGCAAACTGACACAGAGGGAGGGGAAACTCACAGGGGCACCGGGCCATTCACGAGGGTCACCCAGAGGCATGGCCCCGCCCCTTTTTCTCCTCCATTTCGGGCAAATTTTTCACTGACTCAAGTATAAGCCGAGGCGGCTTTTTTCAGCCCAAAAAGTGGGCTGAAAAACTCGGCTTATACTCGAGTATATACGGTACCCAGTTCCTGCCATACATGTTAATGTATGGCATTCAGCAGAAGACACGTTTTTTTCCCTCCATTTCTCTGAAATTCTCTTTGGACCAACATTCTCGTAGTAAAAGTTCCCCATAGTGGTTCTGAAAAGTTAATTAGAATGCTGGCTCCATCCCTTTGTGTCCCTCTGCTTTAATATCTCCAAATGACATTTTTTATTAGCTCAGTTAGTGAAACATGACCAGGCCCTCTCAGCTATAGGCTACCCATTCTTAATCAAGGCACGCTCTTTTCTTTTAGTGTTCCCTACTGATACCTAAAAATAGTATATGAGCTTTTCCATTAAATTGAACTTTTAAACTAACTGGCTTAAAACCTGCTGTAGATCCTTTTGGACGTCTGTTAATTATAACCTTAAACCAACCCATTTCCAATCTGTAAGCTTTCCTCTCAAAATCACATTCTTTGAGCGCTAGCAGATCTCTCTTCATTGCTTCTACCTGCTGGCTGCTACTTTCTCTCTCTCTCCAGCAGAATCTTCGGCTGTGTTTATATTATCCAGTGAAAAACAAAATGGAACGCCTTGTTCTCACTGCAAAGGAAATACTGCCACGTTACTTCTTTCCAAGCTACTCCACGCAGGGGAGCAAAACACTGTGTAAGAGTTGGAAACCAAAGTATCTCTTTGCTTCTTTCACCTATATATAGCTATAGAGCTGCCTTCAAGTTGGCCAGAAGTGAAGCATATTCCTGATATACTAGCTAATCTCAATGTACTTGGTAAGCTACTTCCACAAATGGCTGTTCTTCATTCTGTACTGTGAAACACCCATCATAATGTGTTTTGTAGAAAAGTGATCCTCATTAGGTTTCTGTCAATCTAGACTAATGTACTCACTGTTGGATCTGACAGCCTTTATAATCATGTCAATTTTGTCCCTAAAACCATTACCCTATTTCTTTTATATATAAAAACTGAGTCTGACAGTCATTTACAGCATATAGCACAGAGGAAACTGTGCAGATGTCAAATTAACATTCATTATATTTTCTATTTACATTCTATTTAGTGTATATCTATAGTAGATGTGGTACCACCTTGTTAAGCGTGCAGCTTCAAAACTTTATTAATAATTTTTTTCTTAATAAAGATTTTTAATTCTGTCCCTTAACCTTTTCCATCCTTCTGCCCGTTAACCTCCTTCATAGTACCAAATTGAACACCTTGCGGATATTATTTTAAAAGAAAAAGAAAAAGAAAAAAGGAGAGTAGCATCTCTGATGGCTTCCGTTGCCTAAATTTACTCCTATCTCACTCTTTAATGCCTTTTGTTTTTCCCATATAAATTTTAGTAAAACGACACTTTGTGATTATGGGTAACATTCAGTGGTGAGTTGCTGCCGGTTCGGACCGGTTCGCCAGAACCAGTGGCGGAAATTTTCCCCCGCTCACCGAATCGGCAGTGGTGGCTGGCTGGCCACGCCCCTGAACTGGTCCTCTGGTCACCGCTCCTTGAAAGCGGCTGGCAAAGAATCCTCTGCACATGCGCAAAGGCTTCTGCGCATGCGCAGAGGGTTATTTCCCCGACATGACGGAAACGCACACTTCTGTTGTGATGCAAACCGGTAGGGAAGGTAAGTGGAACCCATCACTGCTAACATTGGAGCTCAGCACAGTATTTTAGTATCTTTTCCACCCACTTTTATGAACTAATGCAATTAGAAGTGCATTCACAACAGTCCAAACGCCCATGTGAGAAATGGTGTTGTAAGTTGAAGACACCATTAAGTTAATGCTTCTGAAAGAGAAAAGGGATTCTGTGCACCCCGGAATTTTATGTTCCTTTATGGTTCTACATAGTATAAAAACCATAAATGTGTGGTCATATGTTAAGGTAACAGGCTCACCATTCGTCTCATCTGCATTTTATATTTATTCGTGCCTTTGTGTGTCTAAAGCTGGCATCAATTAAGGGTTGATAATTTTCAGATTCACTTTCCAACAGAGGTTGTGCCGGAGAGAGAACTTATTTTCCTCCAGGCACGTACATTATGTTTTATTCTTCCCTAAGTAGGAACTATTTTCTATCCAACTAAAAATCCTAAATATATAGTAATTTTCTATTTAGCACATGTATGTGTGTGACAGAGAGAGAGAGAGAGAGAGAGAGAGAGAGAGAGAGAGAGAGAGAGAGAGAGAGAGAGAGAGAGAGAGAGAAGGAGTGAGAACAGCATGGATGTAATTTCTCTTTTATAGCAGAAAAGGAATAAGCAATTTACTGACTGTAGTTCTGCCATGAACATCCTAGAGATGGATTATAGGAAAACAAATTTATTCCAGATTTTTTTTTAAAAAAATCTTGCTTCACTTTTTAGTTTTTAAAATACATTGCCTTTCTTTGAGATAGTAACAAAAGTATCCACTTGTGGGATTCCATCTCGGATTACTAATGTTCAGAATGTGATCCAGATATTCTGGAATTATTCCCTCCCATTCCCAGTAGAATTCTAGAATGATGCAACAATTAAATGCAGGTGCTCTGTCTCTCCCAAGATAAACAAAACTGGGACAGAAATCAGAATGATGGTGAATCAGTTCTAATACTGTCATTATTTATTTTTGAACTTACATCTTACCTTTCTTTTTTGAGAGCTCAGCGAAGTGTCTTTCTTGATCTTATTCTCAAAACATTCAATCCCATGAAATAAATTGAGCTAAGAAAGAGAAAAACTGCCCACATCTGATGCTAAGGAGATCCTGTCTTGGTCTCTGGAAGCTGTGGGGTCTGCATAGGGAAGAATAGACTTTAGCAGACAGAGTTTCTCTGACTTTTAGGGCCTCTTGGACACAAGGATTTTCCATCTTTATGACTAGCTGGGGTTGTTGTACTCCAGATGGACTCTGTGTACAATCTGAGGGTCTTCTTATTTTATTTTATTTATTTATTTATTTTATTTATTAAAATTTCTATGCCGCCCAACTCCCGGGGGACTCTGGGCGGCTAACAACAGGTATAGAAACATGTAATCAATAAAAGCATTTTTAAAAAAAACATGTTAAAATACTATCAATATTTTAAAAGAACTTTCATTCATACCCCGCCTGCCGGAAGAGCCAAGTTTTTATTGCTTTATGGAAGGCCAGCAGGGTGGGGATGGCCCTGATCTCCGGAGGGAGTTGGTTCCACAGGGAGGGAGCTCCCACAGAGAAGGCCCTCCCCCTCGGTCCCGCCAACCGGCATTGCTTGGTCGATGGGACCTGGAGGAGACCAACTCTGTGGGACCTAACCGGTCGTAGGGAGATATGCGGCACGATGCGGTCTCGAAGGTAACCTGGCCCTGAGCCATGTAGGGCTTTAAAGGTAACGACCAACACCTTAAATTGGATCCGGAGACTAATGGGCAGCCAATGCAGCTGGCGGAGGATCGGTGTTACGTGGGTGCATCTGGGTACACCCACCACAGCTCACGCAGCTGCATTTTGCACCAATTGCAGTTGCCGGACACTCTTCAAGGGTAGCCCCATGTAGAGCGCATTGCAGTAATCCAGCCGTGAAGTGATAAGGGCATGAGCGACTGTGAGAAGTGCTTCCTTCTCCAAGTAGGGTCGCAATTGGTGCACAAGACGTACTTGTGCAAAGGTCCCCCTAGCCACAGTTGAAAGATGTTGCTCCAATTTTAGCTGTGGGTCTAGGAGGACACCCAAATTGCGAACCCGTTCTGAGGGAGCTAATTTCTCCCCCCCAAGAACCAAGGAGGGACAATTGGTCAAGTCCTTAGGAGGCAATATCCACAGCCACTCAGTTTTGTCAGGGTTAAGTTTTAGCCGGTTCTTCTCCATCCAGACCCTAACATCGTCCAGGCAGCGGCCCATTACGTCTATGGCTTCCCCGAATTGAGACGGGGTGGAGATGTACAACTGGGTATCATCAGCATATTGCTGATACCTCACCCCGTGTCGTCGGATGATCTTACCCAGTGGCTTCATGTAGATGTTAAACAGGATGGGCAAGAGGACCGAGCCCTGCGGCACCCCACATAGTAGGGGCCTAGGGCTCGACCTCTGCCCCCCTGTCAGCACCGACTGCATCCTGTCAGAGAGGAAGGAGGAGAACCACTGCAAAACAGTGCCGCCCACCCCCACCTCTCCGAGACGACGCAGAAGGATACCATGGTCAATGGTATCGAAGGCCGCTGAGAGGTCAAGTAGCACCAGGATAGAGGAGTGACCCCTATCCCGGGCTCGCCAGAGATCATCCATCAGGGTGACCAGCTGTTTCCATACTGTAGCCGCACCTGAAACCTGATTGAAAGGGATCCAGAAAATCAGTGTCTTGGATTCTTGGATTTGCAGCTCCTGCTCGAGTAGCAAGTTGCAAGGAGGTCTTTTGCACAACTTTGGGGCTGTGTGTCAGCTCCACCCCTCCTGGATCAGAGGGCCCTGAGCAGTCACTCATACTTTGGTCACATTGAGCATTGCAGTGCACTTTACGTGAAGCTACAGTTGAAGAAAATGCAGAAGCTAACATTGATCTAAATCAGTGGTTCTCAACCTTCCTAATGCCGTGACCCGTGACCCGCCCCCATGCCCCCAGAGCGACCCACCCCGCCACCGCGCCCGCCGCCGCAACCCCTGCCCCGCCGCTGCCATTTGGGTTCTTTTACCCTCTGCGCATGCGCAAAGCGTTCTGCACATGCGCAGAGGGTAAAAGAACCCAAATGGTGGCGTCCGGGCAAAGTCTCGACCCCCAGGTTGAGAACTGCTGATCTAAAATGTTGCAGGAAACAATTTACTCACTCACTCATGTGAAACTTTTGCTTTGTGAGCTGCACTGGCTCCCACTGGGTTTCTGTGTGCAATGCAAGTTGCTGATTGGCACTTACGTAGTCTTTCATGGCATGGGATTGGGATATCTCAGGGACTGCTTTTCTTCAGTTGTCTCTACCAACCTCATCAGGTCTGGCAGGGGGGACATACACCATCTATTAAAGGATTTCATATAGTGGGATCCAGGAAACCTGCCTTTTTCACATGAGTGCCTAGCCTTTGGAATATCATTCCCCCTAAGATTAGATTGTTCCCGACTCTGCTGACCTCTTAAGAAGCCTCTGAAGACTTGGCTGTTCTCCCAGGCATGGGGATTGTGAGCGTTGGTGTGTCTGTGAGGTGCCATTAATTTATTGTTGATGGTTATCCTTTGCTGCCGTTCTGTTTTAGTCTTGTGTATTTTTTTTTAAATTTTCTGTATTGTTATATTGATGTTTTATCTGTCAACCAATTAAAACAGAATTGCTTGTGCAAGATGTGCAACCATATAAATTGAATCAAAGGAGTAAGCAAGCAAGTCATCCAGAGGTTCATGGTTGAGTGAAGACTTGAATCCAAGTCTTCTTGACGGATACATGGTTCCTTAACCATGAGCTGCCTTGCCTTTGCTCATTTGAAAAAAAAACATTTGTAATAAACATTCAAAATAAAAAAGTGAACCCAAGTGGTTTTTTCCCCTTGCTCTTTGCTATGGTTCTGCTACCTGTTCAATGAACCTAATACAAATGAAAATATTACTGTTGTTTTGCATAATGGCCAATAGCCTGATCTTGTATTTGGAGAGTTGGGACCATAGAATCCAAAGGAAGGAAGAATTCTTCCCATAAACAAGATTAAGTTTCGTAGCCTAAGTGTCTCAAAGGCCATTCAGGAAAAGCATGGAAAAAGAAACTGAGCAATTAAGAGAAGCTTTCTCTCAAAGGATGCTATTATCTAAAGTGCCAAAGAAACTGAAGCAGGCATTCAAAATATATTATTCAGTGGTTAGTATGTCAGACTAGAAATAGGCAGACTAAACATTTATTCATTTGTTTGTTTTGTAGGAAGTTAGCACCCACCCCTCTCCTAGGAAATGAGATATCCTAGGAGATATTAAAAGGTAGGAAATATTCTGTGGAACACATCTGGAAACATGCTTTTAAACAAACAAAAGACTCCTCTTGGAAACCCCCACCCCAGCTCACATATTCCTCTCATCTGGACTGGAAGTCTTTTGCATGATAAAACCACAATAGGATTTGCCCAAGGCCCTTTCATTCAGCCAAAGCTGGATTAGACAAAAGCCAAGAGCCACCCCAGCATGCCCCTGGGGGGTCTGAGAGCCAATGGGATACATTTCTATACAGGAAAAGGAAATCTAAGAGGTGGGACCCAACTTACACTATAAAAACCAGGAACTCAGCATATCTCTTCCTCTTTTTTCTCTTCACCACACCTGGAACCATGTAAGCTACCTTTTCTGTACAGGGGCTCAAGCCATGTGCTCCTGTCCACCATTAAACCTTCCTTCCAAGCAACCTTCATGAATCCAGTGTCTTTTTCCCCACTTGGAACTGAACCTAAAAGGATATTTCCTTATAACAGTTTATTTCATCAATTTATATGGCCACCCATCTTTCAAATCCATGGATATGAAATCCACACAATTCTCATTGGTATATCCAGTCACTTCTTCTTAGCCTTATCTATTTTTATAGGATTATTATAACAATGAAATATATAACAGAATAACAGAGTTGGAAGGGACCTTGGAGGTCTTCTAGTCCAACCCCCTGCTCAGGCAGAAAACTCTATACTGGTTGTCCAGTCTCTTCTTAAAAACTTCCAGGGTTGAAGCATCCAAAACTTCTGGAGGCAAGTCGTTCCACTGATTAATTGTTCTGTCAGGAAATTTCTCCTTAGTTCTAGGTTGCTTCTCTCCTTGATCATTTTCCATCCATTGCTTCTTGTTCTACCCTCAGGTGCTTTGGAGAATAGTTTGACTCCCTCTTCTTTGTGGCAACCCCTGAGATATCGGAACACTGCTATCATGTCACTCCTAGTCCTTCTTTTCATTAAACTAGACATACCCAGTTCCTGCAACCGTTCTTCATATGTTTTAGCCTCCAGTCTCCTAATCATCTTTGTTGCTCTTCTCTTTACTCTTTCTAGAGTGTCAACATTTTTACATCATGGCGGCCAAAACTGGATGCAGTATTCCAAGCGTGGCCTTACCAAGGCATTGGTACACAAGACAGAAAGAGGGAGGGAAAGAAGCAGGAATTGAAGCACCACTTAAAAGAAAAGCTCTAAGTCACCATGAGTTATTTAAAAGAAACATTAGGTTATAAATGTAATATATAAGTCATTCAAGCATTGTGACCCCGGTTGAAACCTGAACACAAGAATTCTAGAGGTTGGATGTGAGTCCTCAGAACAGTTTAGCCATTTAATACCCATACTGACCATCATTATCATCACATATGCCAAGATACCACCATCTTTATAGCAGTAGCAGAGAGTTGAGTGTTTGGATGGTAAATGTATCTATGACACAGGGAGTAATCCTACTTGTGTTTAAGGAGGTAGTATTCTATCCTCTCCTGAAGAATTCATTGTGGATCTGACTGCTAGATGATTTGGAGGCCTGTCTCCAACTTTTCCTTTCTAAGGAAATGTTAGGACTATGTCCAAATGGTTGGGTTGTTAATATATAAACAAGCCACCAATCTATGTTTGTATATATTTAAGTACTACAACTTTAAATGTATTGCAGTATTCTGATTGGGTGTAGTGTTTCAAGATTGCCATAAGAGGGAGCTAGAGATCGTGGTTCGTTCTCTCTGCTGATTCATTCCTGATTGACTTTGTGTCTGATAGTGAGTTCTGTGTGAAGCTCTGTTACTCTTTGATAGTATTGAAGTGTTTGTAAGCTGTATTATCTTTGTTTGATGTTTAAGACAAAGATAGGCTGGCAAGATTATTGTACTTCTTGATATTGACTGACTGAACGTGTATGACTTGTACTGTTTAATTGGACTGTGCTATTTATCTAAAAGTAAACTATTTTATACACTTTAACAAATCTGTTTGTGACTGGATCATTACTCCTATCCACTGGTTGCCAAGCTGAAATACCCCGTTTCTACGTGCATGTCCCTGATAACTCAGGGGTCGCTCTGCACACTCCTTAACAGGAAAGTTGTTGAAAAAGTGATTGGGCTACAACTCCAGAGGCCTTTGGAATGAGGCAGATTATCTGGATCTTTCCAGGTATGATCAGATTTCAGATCTGGGCACAGCGCAGAAAGAATATTAATCATACCTGTTGATGATTTGTGACCTGAAGTAGTGCATCCACTCTGGCTTTTCTTGATATCTCTGTGGCCTTCGAAACCATTGATCATTTATAGATTAGCTCAGGTCTTTGGAAATGGGTGGTGGCTTATTCCTTCCTTTGGAGGGATTCCAGTCATTATTAATAGAGGGAAGAGATCCTGCCTAAAGCTCTTGCTTTTCCCTGTAGTGTCCAATTTATGAAATTTAGTTTCCAATTTCTGTTGTAACTTGGGATAGAGAAAACAAATTGGTTCACGTGAAAAGCTGTTTATTTTATTTAATTATTTAAAGACCTCTTTTGTAAAAAGTTTCCTGGATGTTGCCAAAGAGTCTCTCTTTGCGGGAGACGGGCAGTTCTGTAGTAACCCAGAAGATCAAGGTTAAAAGGTTTTTTTTGTCCTCTGATGTACTTATATAGTCCATGCATGAAACCTACTAGAATAGGACAACGGTCATGAAGGCAGTCTCTGCAAGCGATGTGGTACGCTAAGAGCCTGACAAGACACGAAAGACGCCCTGGTCAACCACTTCGTCCAGCCCATCTCCAACTGTCTCGACTCTTGTCCTGCTATTTGGAGCAAGATGGAATCTGGGAAGAGAGAGTGAGGCTGACTATGTGCACCTCTCCCTCATTTTAATCCAATTCACGTGCAAGTCTTGACATCCCCCCCCCAATTGATAGATGTCAAGGTCCTCTTCGAATACGATGGACGAACATCATCATAGTCCATGCAGGAGTTTTAAATAAGAATAAAAATATAATACTTTCCCACTTAGTCACAATTCTTTAAACGTATTCTGTGTTGTGTATAGATTGTTAGTTTATAAATAATTATTGAGACTAGGAAAACTTGTATTTATAATTTTCTGAAAGCACCATGTTCCCAAACATAGTGATTGTCAGATACAACTATAATCAATGCAACTATTTGAAATGTGTTACATTTCCTTATATAAATTTGAATATATAAATTTATTCCTGAAATTGGCAATAATACAGTAACACATATGAAGTATTTGACTTACTCCTAAAAGTGCAGAATTCTATTGAGCTAATTTTTATTGAGCTAATTTTATTTTGCCTCCCCCTCTCCAAAAAATAGCATTGCCATTGCCTAGTCTGTTTAGAGTAATTTGATTAGAGTATAATGGATTTGACAAGGCTATTTTTCTTTGCAAGAGAAAAGTCTGAGATTTTCTCACATTCTGAAAATATAGTTTTTCACCATGCGTAATTTCAATGACAGTTTGATTAAATGGCTTTAAATGGCATTAAGCACTAACTTCCAAGCAAGTTGTAGCCCACAAATGAAAAAAACAGTAGGATAAATTATTAATACTAATGCTGCGTGACATTTGATTCCAAGAGACATTTAAGAATTTTAAAAGCACCTTTCAACCATTTAAGAAAATGTCGGATGGGATGGGAATGCCAAATGAGAATGATTAAATAGGACAAATCATTGTGGGGTATTGTGCAGCATAAAAGTTGAATACATTTACACACACACACACACACATACACACACACATAAATATACACAGGTGCATGCACACACAGAGATATACACAAAGAGAGAAACTACAGGTAGTCCTCGAGTTACGAACACAATTGAGCTCAAAAATTATTTTGCTAAGTGAAACATTTGTTAAGTGAGCTTGCCCCATTCAACAACTTTTCTTGCTACAGTTGTTAAGTGAATCATTGCATTTGTTAAGTTAGTAACATGGTTGTTAAGTGAATCTGGCTTCTCCATTGGCTTTGCTTGTCAGAAGGTGGTGAAAGGGGATCATGTGATCCTGGGACACTGTGGGCGTCATAAGCATGAACCCGTTGCCAAGCGTCTGACTTTTGATCACGTGACCACGGGGATGCTGCAAAAATGGTTGTAAGTCACATTTTTCAGTGCCGTTGTAACTTTGAATGGTCACTAAAGGAACTGTTGTAAGTCATAAAGACTACCTGTATTAGCAATCATTGAAATGTTCTTCTGGTAACATTTTAGAGAATGCACTGAATTGATTTAGCTATCTTTCTGGTGGGTTGCCATCATTTCATGTTTACAAACCATTCCCTGTTTTTTTTTTTAAAGGATATTTTTTTGTAAATAATACTCAGACAAATAAAAACTGAAAGTTAGTTAGAAAGAAATGGTGCAGACTAGGTGCAAATAGCAGCAATAGCACTTAGACGTATATACCGCTTCACAGTGTTTTTACAGCCTTCTCTAAGCGGTTTACAGAGTCAGCATATTGCCCCCAACAATTTGGGTCCCCATTTTACCCACCTCAGAAGGATGGAAAGCTGAGTCAACCTTGAGCCTGGTGAGATTTGAACTGCCAAATTGCAGTCAGCCAGCAGTCAGCAGAAGTAGCCTGTAGTACTGCACTCTAACCACTGGGCCACCATGGCTCTTGGTATCAGTAAACAGACTAGTAAAAGCTAAGCAATGATTAATAAAAGTTATGGTTTTCTGCCTGAGTTTATATAACAGAAGGAGCATTTTACCCAGTGCACTCTTGAATTTGTGATACAACAGTCCAGTGTGCTGTGTTCAGTTCTGGGCACTATATTTTAAACTGGATTATATATTCTAGTCTGTATCAGTTTCAGAGAAAGATAATGTAAGGATTATTGGGGTAATGGGATATGGGGCGATGTCAGTTGTCAACAGGAACATTTCTGTCCCACTCCATGATCGTTTTTGTTTTAGTTCCTAGGCATTCGGTAGGGAGCCAAGCTAGGAAAGCATGATTGGAGAGAATTTAGGGCATTAGGTTGCTTTTTTTCACCTTTATTTATTTATTTATTTATTAGTTGCATTTGTATGCCGCCTACACCACAGAGACTCCGGGCGGCTCACAACAATAAAAATTCACATGCAACAACAAATATAAAAAAAACATTAAAAACAGTAGATATTAAAACATTAAAAAACATTAAAAACCACAATTTAAAAACCTATATAATAAATCATTCATGGGGCCAAGAATGATCGATATTGTATTAAAATCATTGGCCCCAGGCCTGTCGACAAAGCCATGTTTTTACTGCTTTTCTGAAGGCTGGCAGGGTGGGAATAATGCGGATCTTGGGGGGTAGTGTATTCCAGAGAGCCGGTGCTGCCACAGAGAAGGCCCTCGCTCATGGGCTCGCCAGCCGACATTGTTTGGCTGACGGGACCACCAGCAGACCAACTCTGTGGGCTCTAATCGGTCTTAGGGAGGTATGTTGGAGAAGGCTGTCTCGGAGGTAAACTGGTCCTAAGCCCTGTAGGGCTTTAAAGGTAATCATCAACACCTTGAATTGCGCTCAGAGACCTATGGGCAGCCAGTGCAGTTTGCAAAGGATGGGTGTCACATGGGTGTATCTAGGGATATCCATCACCACACGCGCCGCCGCATTCTGCACTAGCTGCAGTCTCCGAACATTCTTCAAGGGTAGCCCCATGTAGAGTGCATTGCAATAGTCAAGACGTGAGGTAACAAGGGCGTGAGTGACTGTAAGTAGTGCCTCCCGGTCCAAGAAAGGATGCAACTGGTGCACAAGAGGAACTTGTGCAAAGGTCCCTCTGGCCACAGCTGTTAGATGTTGGTCCAATTTTAGCTGTGGATCCAGAAGGACCCCCGTTCTGAGGGGATCAAATTCCCCCCCCCCAGAACCAAGGAGGGACAGATGTCAAAGTCCTTGGGAGGCAACATCCAAAGCCACTAGGTCTTGTCCGGGTTGAGTTTGAGCCTGTTAACCCCCATCCAGACCCTTACAGCGTCCAGACACCGGCACATCCCATCAACTGCTTCACTGAATTGGCATGGGGTGGACATGTACAGCTGAGTATCTATTCTACCCACTATCCAAGTGGATAGAAACTGTTTTGTAAGCTGATTGCCCCACATTGACTATAATAACAGTGGGTGACATTTCCAAAAGACCTGCACATTGCAGGGATGGTAGTTCATCCCTTCGCTCCAGAGCAGCTTGCACAAAGTCAACTAAGGGGTGGGCGGAGGGGGGGAATGGGTGATTCTGCCATCAGATAATATATATCAGGGCTAAAAGAATTATTCATGGTGCCTACAGCATTGCTGTCGCCTAATTTAGTCCTGAAAAACAACCGAGGGTATTTGCTAACGCAGGAGTTGAGTTAACTGTGACAGGCTAATACTTTACAGGGAAAGCTTGGACTCTTTAGCTGCTCCTGTCAAGACAGCTCAGTATTAAAACCCCACAAATTACAAACCTTCAGGTTTATAATATTACACTTGAGATTACTTACATTAGAGCGGGCACAAAGAATGGTCGGAGTAAGATAACCAGCACGTTCCCATCCTTCTGGTTGTTATTGTTCTTGAGTTTACAACAAAGCTGACCTTGTGCACGAACAGGGAAATAGGATCCCTAGATTAAAATTAAGTTGTTCGTTTTCATTATCTCCTGACTGGGACCTAAATGGAATTCCATGTGAGCAGAATCCCAAAAAGGACATTGGCTAAGAGGAAGATTATATATTTGTTGTTATGAGGGCTCTCGTTTTAATTCAGCTTCTGCCTAATTAATTGATTCATTCAATCCTTTGAATCTTAGATGCATTAAATGGGATGAAGAAATGTCTCGTTTTTCCTACTCCAAGACAAACTCTGGAGTCCGTATAGCACAACAGATTGCCAATCAGTGATCTCTTAAATTGATCTGTGCTCAGCAGTTGAATAATAAAGTATATAGAACTGCTTTATACTGACATAGATTACTGGTCAATCCAATTTCATCCAAGTCCTTTAACTTCATTTATAACTCAATACTATTCATTGTTAAATTCTCACCTTTCTTTTTAAGATCTTATTTGTGCCAAACATGTTTTTGTTCTGTCACCGAAGAATATTATTCTCTCATTGTGTAGGTAGCATAGTAATTTAAATATATTATACTGTTTTTCTTGGCAAATTATTAAAGTAAAAAAAAAATGTCACCATTGTGGTATTATATGGCAGTCACAAATGTAACTGTAAAGAAACGAAATTCATTAATGTTTGAAAATTACTGAATTAGCCGAAATAAATAATTCACATTATTCTTAAGATTTAAATGTTAAAAGCTCAAAAGTCGTTCATGCTCATTTTTTAAAGTACCGTACAATCCTATCCAAACCATGACTACTCTCCCTTATGAATACTAAGGTTTTAATGAGAAATATTAATAAAATATTAAATTATCATCTGGAATGTTAAGGAGATCAATAAAAATGCAGTTATTACTGAATTTTCTTCCAGTACTTTAATCTTGATGAGAGTTTTCAGATCAGAAACCAGAATTAGTTGTCTTGATTTTCAGTGGCATTATTCCACTGATTACTGTATTTTTTGGAGTATAAGACGCACCTTTTTCCTCCCTAAAAGAGGCTGAAAATTTGGGTGCGTCTTATACTCCGAATGTAGCTTTTCCTAAGCTTTTTTTCCCAGCCCTAACGAGCCGATTTTCCCGGCTTCCTACTCTGTCTTTGCAGGCTTGTTTTCATTCCTACTCCTCTGAAAAAGGTCTTTTCAGCCCTAACGAGGTGCTAACGATCTTACCGGCTTGCAGCATTTTTGTATTCCTACTCCCTCCAAAGTAGTTTTTTCCTGCCCTAAGTCTTTGCAGGCTTGTTTTCATTCCTACTCCCTCTGAAAAAGGTTTTTTTTCAGTCCTATCCAGGGGATAAAATAATGTGCTGAAGCTGAACAGACTAAGGACGCTAGTCAGATGAATACCTGGTAGGTAAATTCCCCCCCCTATTTTCCTCCCCCAAAACTAAGGTGCGTCTTATACTCCGAAAAATACGGTATATGACTTCTAGCTCTACACAACATATGAAGCATTCTGAATGATTTGTGCACAAGTGAGACTGCAGAAACATTTTTTCAAGAACTTTTCTTATAATTATGGCCTTATTGCTTTGAAAAAGCTTACGTGTTAAGAGTCCTGTCAAGAGGATTAAAGATAAATATGACCACAAGAGGGCACACATATAAAAAAGATTTACAGGAACAACAGGCAAAAGACACGATGTGATTATGCCCTATGCTTTTTCATTCAATATTCATTCAGAAAACTTGTGCATCTACAGTATTATAGATGGCATAATCTCAGGATGCTGTGAAAAAAAAACCTAGATATAAATCTGTTGATCATGTGTCCTGATTCAAACATTTGCGTTTAGGTAGTCTTACATGGAGTGGTTTTTACACCTATAACAGGTGGCAAATATATTCATGTTAGATGAATTTCTGCAACCCTCCTTCTGAGTCCTATAGAATCATTTGTATACAGGCAGTCCTTGACCATATGGCAGCCTCGACTTTCCATCAAGATATGATAGTTGCAAATTAAGGCATCCATGTGATCGACCTGATTTTATGACTTTTTGTGCTAGGTTGTTAAGTGATTGCCATGGTCATAAAGTGAATGTGGGTGTCATTAAGCAAGTCAATGCATTCCTATGGTTGTTCTTTTTTGCTGGAAACTGACCAAAAGGTGAGGTTTTGGGGAAAAAAAAGTCACAATTGCATCTGGTCATTAAGAAAGGTTTATCTATACTTTCTTAAGAGTCAGCTGTTTAGTTACATTTTTTTAGTTTAATTGACATAGCAACTTTTAATTGCATGTGTTTGTATGTGTTTGTATGTGTGAATTACAATACAAAATATATAATTTATTATAATACAATATAATGAATATAATACAATATATAATGTAGTATAATTCATGTAATTAAATATAATTAATGAAATATAATTAATATACAAGTAGTCCTTGACTTACGACCACAATTGAGCTGAAAATTTCTGTTGCTAAGTGAGACATTTGTTAAGTGAGTTTTGACCCATTTTATGACCTTCCTTGCCATAGTTGTTAAGTGTATCGCTGCAGTTGTTAAGGTAGTAACACAGTTGTTAAGTGAATCTGGCCTCCCCATTGACTTGGCTGGTCAGAAGTTTGCCAAAGGGGATCGCATGACCCCGGGACATTGCAATTATCATAAATATGAGTCAGTTGCCAAACATCTGAATTTTGATCACGTGACCATGGAGATGCTGCAACCGTTGTAAGTGTGAAAAGCAGTCATAAGTCACTTTTTTCAGTGCTGTTGTAACTTTGAATGATCACAAAATGAACTACTGTCATAAGTCGCAGACCACCTGCAATAGATTTCTCGACCTATTTTTATTTAGTGCTGGTAAATGTATTATGTACAACACAGGGGTGGGTTCCACTTACCTTTGCCACCGGTTCACATCGCGACGTTTCACGCATGCGCGTTCTCTCCGCTCATGCGCGCGTGTGCATTCACCCCATTCAATTTCACTTCCACGCATGCTCAGTAGCAGGATTCAGCCCGAAACACAGCTGAGGAGCTGATCACCTGTGCTTCGGGCGAAGAAATAAAGGTGAGTATTAACCCGGGGACGGGCAGGAGGGCTCTTTTTCAAGCCGCGGAAGAGGAGAATCCATCCAAACATGGAAAAGAGCCGAGGTGGTGCAGCAATTAGAGTGCAGTACTGCAGGCCACTTTAGCTGACTGTGATCAGCAGTTCAGCTGTTCAAATCTCACCGGCTCAGGGTTGACTCAGCCTTCCATCCTTCCGAGGTAGGTAAAATGAGGACCCAGATTGTTGGGGGCAATATAAATATACATTGCTTAATGGTGTAAACCGCTTAGAGAGTGCTTGCACGGAAGGCGGTATATAAGTCTCACTAATAAAAGAAATAATAATAAAATAATAAAAATTCACCAAAAGTTCCCAAAAAAAGATGGCGGCGCCCACGGACTGGCACCGACTGAACTGGATCCGTGACGCCATCATTGCGTCACCAGTGGGTCGCTAACGGTTCGGGCAATCTGGTCCGAACTGGGAGGAACCCACCCCTGGTACAACAAGAAAAACCAATCTGTTTTCTTTCATAAGCATCATCACCTTCTACTATATTTTATTCTTTTGGGGCAGGGAATAATTGCTGAGGTAGGAAGTAGGAATGCTAAAAGACACTTTATATCTACCGAAATATATCTCTTTTTATCCATAAAACTATTTTCTACTGATCTCTTTTCCCCCCTTATTTTTTACAAAATACAGGTAGTCCTTGCTTAACAAGTGCAATTGGGACTGTCAACTCTGTTGCTAAGTGATACTGTCATTAAGTGACACATCACATGACCACACCTGTCTTATAATGTTAGTTAATCATTAAGTGAACCGCCCTGGTCATTAAGTGCGATGTCACATCACCATGACTTGCAATTTTTGCTGGCTTCCCCATTGATTTTGCTTGTGAGAAACTAGCTGTGAAGTTCTCAAATGGTGGTCATGGGATCCTTGTAAATGCGCACCAGTTGAAAGCATCCAAATTGTGGTCACATGACCATGGAGGTGCTGCAGTGGCCATAAGATCAAGAAATGGTCATCAATCTACATTTTCAGTGCTGTCATAAGTTTGAATGGTTGCTGAATGAATCAGATGTTAACCAAGGATTACCTTTAGTGTTTTTCTTAGACATACTGTAAATGCATATCAAGACTAAAAACCTACTGAAACTCTATGAAATTATAAAAATTGAAACCTAATTAGAGAACAACAGCAAGCAACTTAAATAATAGAATCCTAGGGGTGGAAGGGACATTGGAGATCGTGTAGTCCTCCCTCCCTGCCCAAGGCAGGAGACATTATTGCATCTCAGACAAATGGCTGCCCAATCTTTTCTTGAAGACCTCCAGCGATGAAACACCCACTTCCAGCGATGGAGGCAAGCTTGATCCATTGATTAATTGTTCTTACTGAATTCCTCTTTAGTTCTAGATTGGATCTCTGTTTAATAAGCTTCCACCCATTACTTCTTGTTCTGCCCTAGAACAAATCAATACTCCTCCTCCCTACGATAGCCTCTCAAGTACTTGAAGACAGCTGTCATGTCACTCTTAATTCTTCTCTTCATTAAACATGTTTAGTCCCCTTAACCATTCATCACATGATTTAGCCTCCAGACTCATCACATTTTTTTGTTTTTCTCTGCACTGTCTCATCATCTTTTTTTGTATCGTGGCAAACAGAACTGGATGCAATATTCCAAGTGTTACCTCACTTGTGCAGTATAGAGCGGTACTGTCTCTTGTGATCTTGATGCTATCCTTCTGTTGATGTAGCTTAGAACTACATTGGCTGCAGCACATGGCTGGCTTATACTTAAGTGGCGGTCCACTAGAACAGGGGTCTCCGACCTTGGCAACTTTAAGACTTGTGGACTTCAACTCCCAAAATTCCTCAGCCAGCTGCTGGCTGAGGAATTCTGAGAGTTGAAGTCCACAAGTCTTAAAGTTGCCAAGGTTGGAGACCCCTGCACTAGAACACATAGATCCCTCTCAGAGATATTGCTTTGAGCCAGGTACTATCTATCCTGTACCTGTGCATTTGGTTTTTCCTGTCTAACATCTTGCTTTTCTCATCAGTGAACTTGTAAAAAAGGGCCCAATGCTCAAATCTGTCAAGATCCTTCTGTATCATGAGTCTAATCTTCCAAAGTACTGGCAATTCCCCTCTATTTGGTGTTGTCTACAAATCTGATGAGCACCCCATCTAGCCCCTCATCTAAATCATTTATGAAGATTTTGAAGAGTACTTGGACTTAGAACCTTGAGCTACCCCACTGCAGGTTCCTTCCAGTAGATGTAGTTCCATTAAGGACTACACACTGAATGTAGTTGGTCAACTAAGTATCAATCTGGTGGTGGTACTTTCTATCCCACATTGTTCCAACTCACCAAGAAGTAGGCTATAGTCTACTTTATCAAATGCTGTGCTGAACTCCAAGTAAACTATTTCACAGCATTTCTCTGATCCACTAATTTAGTCACTTTATCAAAGAAGGCAATAAGGTTTGCTGATGTGGTCTGTTTTTAACACTTCCATACTGGCTTCTGGTAATTTCTTAGATGCTCACAAATCTGCTGCTTGATTTTCTTTTCCAGGATTTTCCAAGATATTGATGTTAAGCTGATTTGGCTGTGGTTTTCTGATCTACTTTTTCCCTCCTCTTGAAGATTGGAATCACATCAACTCCTCTGGCAGTTCCCTCTTAACAATCCTTAGTTGCCTGGGATTCTCTGTGAATTAACTGAGATGATTATTCAGTTCATTAACTGACTTGATTAATTTGAATTAAAAATGTATTTTAACATGTACTTTACATCTAATTTTAGGTAAAAAGAATAACTTCCATTAGTTTCTCACTACCTAGAGACCAGTTACATATATATACAAGTAGAAAATTATCTATTGCTTTCTCTGGAATACCTTACACTTTACAAATCAGTTAAAGTAAACTTGATTTGATTTTACATTCTTTGCTTTTTTATGTTATGAACACTGTGATGATAATCTAAAGAAAACCTAACAGCTCAAGTATTCTTGAAGTGTTATTTTCCACTTCTATGCAATAGTTACAAATTACTTCTGTGTGTTTTACACAACCTATGTACTTGTGAGGTATACACAAATGCAAAAGGCTGGATTTTTTCCAAATGGGGTTCCTATTTCTTTGCACCCATTTACCCAGTGACAATTCCACTCCTTTAAGTGCATCCGATTCTTCTCTTTCTTCATTCCCATAGAAACAAAAAAACCCAAATGAGCCTTTTTAAAAATCACAGATCCTATGTCCTAGTGACTTCGCTCATCTTTACTTCATTGTAAATCTATTTTAACCTAGTTTTCTAGTGAAATCAATGAACAATGTTGAAGAATTGGAATGAATGTGATTGTCAAACCCCGGCTTGCCATACATGGGGAGAAGGGGGGAACTGCTGCGGGAACGGCATGACGTCTGCGGGATGGCGTGACATGTGTAGCGTCAGTGGCTGGCGTCCCAGGTGCTCCCAATGGCTGCCTGCTCCTTCGAGCCAGCATGCCTTGTTTCCATCAGCTGACCGGCGCTGACGGCGGCGCAGCTGGCACAGCTGACGGGTGGAGGACTGTGAACTGCTTTTTGTTAGCTGTGCTAGTACCCAACAGCTGGGGTAGCCTGGGAGACCCCAAAGGAGGAATGCACACAGCCGGATGCTGGCTACGGGGGTGGGTTGGGCCGTGGGCATGCCTATGTTATTTAGAAACTATTTACAGTGCTGGTAGAAAATAGCTCCCAGTATTAACTTTGTATCTGTTTAAAACTCGATCGTGCCGGACTGCGGCCTCATTAAAACCTGCAGCAAGTAACCTTGTTTCTCAGTTTGCTTAGCCGGCATACGGACGCCTGAAAGTGATTTGATGCTGAAACCTCAAGCTTCAATAAGTACAATGAGTTTCCCAATTCATCGTAGGCAGTGCTCTCATGAAAATCCAGTTTTTTAAATTGTTATAATAAATTGCCTTAACCTTAAATCTCCATTTGCACCTATGGATATGATTCATGAAAGCAGAAAAGATCCATATAAGCACCATCATCCTATTATCGGAATAATAACATTTTAAAAACATTTTTGGTAGCCTTCCATTTGTAATGCTCTTACAGTTGCAGAACTAATGATACTTGCTTGATGTTTTTGCGCAGTACACAGTCTTCTTTATACAGACACAGCTAAAAATACACCTGACAACAGTGCAGTTGTTATGGATTACCAACTCAATGGTGGATTTGCATATCTTTGAATATTACTCAATCAAGTTACTCAGACCTTGACTCCCAGCTGAACTTGTGAATTGTATCCAATGAAAAGCTTGCTGTTTGAGATAATGAGACATCATAGGATCATCAAACATCTACTGAAGAAAAACAAAAAGCAAATTGCACATATAGCAATTTTAATCCATTCCATTTTAAATACCACAATAAATTTAATTTTCCACAATAAATTAAATAGCCATATTTAGTTTACAAAATAGAATTACTTGGTGTGAAACCAGTATTTACAAACAATATACAATATGTACATCAAATTTTTGTCAACATACAAGCATAGAAGGGAGAAAAAAAAGACTTCCGTTTTGATACATGATTGACATGCTCTAAGTGCCAAGATGATCCATACAATTAAAAACAATAGTGCAAACTCACCACGGGAAATTTGAAACTATGTTGACTGGATGAGAAAGTTTCTTTTCAACACTAGGAAAAGATTTTTCAAAAGAACTTAGCATCATATAGGGTATAATCACACAGCAAACTTATATTGGCTTTTCATCCATTTAATCGGCATAATTGCCCCACCCCAATTCATGGAAGCAGTGAGAACTGTTCATAAAAATGTTATTAGCCCCTTCTTGTTACCAAAATAGAGGTTTCCTAGGGAGCAGTGATAAGCCATTATAAGCCAGCAGCATAAATGTATTCTCTTTAAAGGGCCAATATTCTTTTAGAGATACATTATAATAGACATATAATATTTCTAAACAATATTTAGAAATATAATATTGCATTGCAGATTTTTCAGAAATGAATTCTAATTGCAGTGAATTAGAATTGCAGTGAATTTTAAAGCAACATTCTGCCTTTTCTCCAGATACCTTTCAATATTAAATTTTATGGAGCAAATAAAGAGTGCTGACCCTTTGAACCGAGTAGCTGAGTTAATTTCTTTAAATGACATTTTCTCATTTAATTGTACAGCAAAAAATGATGCAATTAGGCAGAGAGTTTAAATTTGACGTTATGCGCTGTTCTGTAGAAAAATTGATCCCGTCTTATATTTGGTCACACACTGCATATGTACAAGTACGCATGAAAAAAAAAAGATTATTTTGATAACTGAGAGTATGAAAAGTGCATATTTTTTTTAAATATACTCTAATAGAGATATGGTTGCATATCTCCAGGTGCAACACACAGTGTTGTAGGAAGTTTATCTTAGGGCCAGTTAAATGTTCTCCCTGTGATCTGGTAAAATTTCTGATTGAAAGGGTGAAAGAATTTGCGCAATTTGGTAATGACAGAGGCATCTACCTCTGGATGAATGCGTCCTTTGCTTCCCGCCAGGCACTTGTTAAAGACAATGTTAAATCGCAAGCAGTAAAACCCTCTGGTGGCATTGAAATACAAATTATATTGACTTATCCTTGGAGGAAGATTTAAGAACTTTTCTACCAGCTGGAGTTCTGGCAGCGGTTCTGTAATGAGACGATCGCCATCCACAATATGAAACTGCTCTATGGGAAAGTATTTTAACCATCTCTCCAGATGCTTGGTGTAGATGCTGGTTCTTACTGCCTTGTATTTAGTGTTCACCTCACAGGTGTTGGGATCAATGGCCAACTTTTCAAATTTGTAGTAGGTTTTATTCTTCCTTTCCTTTCCCTCCAGCACCTGAGTGTAATCAGAAATAGCTCTTGTTGTGGGTTCCCTGACAATGATCAGTAATTTGATGGATGAGTTCATTTTATAAATCCTTTCAGGAACCTCCTCTGTGATAAAGTATGCAGGGCTTTTCTCAATGGTTATTTGATGAGGATATGAAAATGGCATTTTTTTCCTATACCACTCAATGCCCTTGGCATAGTTCTCATCATTGTCAAAGAAGTGTATTTCTTGAGAGGCTTTGACCACTGCCGGATGAAGGTTGAGCATTTCTAGTAGCGCTCGCGTTCCTCCTTTCCTCACTCCAATTATTATGGCCTTGGGGATTTGCTGGACCAAACTGTGAAGTCGAATTTGCTCTTTGCTGGCGTTACCCTTTCGGAATTCATGCAACAATCCACGCTTAAACTGTAGAGCTCTGAGTGGGATTTCATCTTGCCCATGGAGTCCAAATCGGCCTTCAACAGGGCAAATGGGTTGCAGTCTACAATTGGGGGGGGGGGGGAGAAAAGGAGAGGAGAGAAGGAGAAAAAAGTAGTTTGCATTAGTAACACTGAAATGCTATACATGTCCAATCAGAAGCTCTATCATTAAAATTAATGCCGTATAAATGGGAATAGGCCACATAGCATTAAAGTCAGAGTGGAGATTGTGCTATGTGTGTATGTGTGTGTGCTCATTCATTTATCTATCAATCCACACCAGATCAGCCTTGTAGATTATGGTTCATCACCTACAACAAAGAGACCTTTATCCTGCAGTGGATAGATTTAGGATAGCAATCATAATTAATGGTATTAACAAATAATAATTAATTTATAATGAATTTTGGGATGATTCACAGAGTCCTATTCATAAGGCAAGATATTGATGTCTATTTTCATGGCAGGAATTGAATAGACAATATACAATTTGTTTTCTCACTTATAAACTAGCAAAAAACCCACTAAATTATGTATTTGTTCTATTCTCAGAAAGTTCCACATTGATCCACTTTTTGTTTTCAGTTACATTTTGGAAGACGGGCATGTTTTTGGCACTCATATATGTTAACAACATTCTGAAATGTTGGCAGTGTTATCTATATCTATCTATATATTCTCTCTCTCTCTCTCTCTCTCTCTCTCTCTCTCCCTCCCTCCCTCCCTCCCTCCCTCCTCCCCATCTCCCCCTGTAATTTATAAGACAGGTGTGCACACACTCAGTTCTGCAAGCTTGCCTCGGATATCCCCTTATGTAATTTGGAACAATTTAAGCCTATTTTCTGAACCTGAATCTAAGCCTATCAAATTTAAAAATTCAGGCAAAATAAATTGCTTGACTATTCCTATATTAGTATTTACTATGTACTTACTGTATGTCTCAAAGTGAATGAAATGGTATCTTTTCTGGTCTACAGAAGTTGAATGTGAATGTAACATTTGAGATTTTTATTACTGCAACATGGTAAAATGTTGCCCTGAGTCCTTCGGGAGTTGGGCGGCATATAAGAATAACAAAATAAATAAATAAATAAATAAATAAATAAAATCAGAGGAGAAAATATGTATTTGTAAATGCATGTAAATTATGCATATACTTGCAAAGCATGTCCTCATAAAATTAAATCTTCATCTCATACTTTGCTATATTTATTTCTGTGTATTAAATACAGCACTGTGGTGAAACTGTACTATATGTAATTGCATTTTTACATATCGTGTATATTATAAGCATATTTTTAAAGAAGCAAACAGCTCTTGGCTGGGATAATTATTTTTACTTATTCTTGAAGAACTGCTTCAAAATCAACTGCTGTCCAACAAATATTAGCTAAAGCCATCTACATATGTGTTTTAAATTATGTGCAAACTATTGAGATGATGAATAAAAATTTGATCTGCAATCCAGATCAAATTGCAGTGCATGGATAAAATAGATTTCACTTTAACTCCTTGTGCTTTTTCTTATTGAAAATACCAGGCTTGAAGCTGTACTTACTATCCCATTCCTTACATTAAGTATTTTTGCTATTTGGGATGAAGGCATTTTCAAATTTAAAAAAAAGTTAAATTATCCCTCTCTATGTTTCATTCTTGGTAGTGGTGTTGCCCGGAAATGCATCCATTTAGAAGAACTGTATAATGTCTTACACACTCTGTTTTTTAAATTTGGTACTGTAAAGTGTATTGTGTAGTTTGATCCTAAAACAAATGTTGATAACTTGAGAACTAACTTTATTGCAAGTCACAAGTTTTTCACAACTTAATATCCTGGGAGAAAAACATTTTATTTTCTAAAACCGTAATGTTCTTTTGCCTTGGAAAATTATTTTTGTTTTCTACACAAGAATATATTCCTCTCCCCACCATCATATTTAGGATAAAACTGAATTAGAATTTTTTTAAAAAAAGAAGCTAATGAGCTTGTTAACCAGGAAACACACACACACAAAAAACATAACATTAAAAAGTTAACTTTTTACTTATTGCTCATCAGTTAAGATCTAATCAAATACAAAAACCTTGATATTGTTACATTGTTTCATATTCTGTGCTGTAAGAAGAGCATGTCCCAGTCCCTAAATATACATGCAGGGAGGAACTATGTCTCACTCTGTATGCTACGCATGTATTTCACATGCACTGGGTTGATCACATGCACTGAATTCATATTCTTTAAAGCAAGGGTGCCCAACCTTGGCAACTTGAACATGTCTGGACTTCAACGTCCAGAATTCCCCAGCCAGCATCAGAGTTGAAGTCCACAAGTCTTAAAGTTGCCAAGGTTGGGCACCCTTGCTTTAAATATTAACAGATAAATCTAAAACATATATTTTGTAAAAAATGATCAGAATTTACCCATGACACTTTCTTTTACCTTGGGACTGGGGGTGAGTGGGTACAAACACACTAAGTAATAGTTAATATTGTGTAAGTGTATGATGATTCTGCCCCACTCCTGTGTTAAGGTGAGAATAAATCTCATAGAGGCGATTTGGATCTTTGCTTGGAATTCAGACAGTTAGAAATAAAGCCGAGATTGAAAGTCTAATAGAAAATATTTATTTCGATACAAAAACAATAAATCCTGAATAATTACTTTTTGCTAAGAAAATGCGACCGTCCCGGTCAAGAGCCAAGTCAAAGAGAATAATAGTGGTTTAGGAATGCACACATGCGTACAACTCATATCACATGTTCTGCCTGTATTGGAATGTACCATAATATTAGGATAGGGGTGCATCATCCTGCATAGACATACAACTGACAATATTCATTGTGTGACATCCTGGCACTAAATAACATATCCTCCATTTCACAAAAAAACCTCCTCAACCTTTCAGGGATTACTTGGTGGAGCAAGACTTAAAGGAAATGAAAAATACGGCTTCTTTCCTCAGTCTGTTAATGAGAATTTTCTACTCCAAATCTTCCACTATGACTAGAAAAAGCCTTCCTTTTCAAGGCAGCAGATTCTAAATTCAATGCCAACATCATATAATTAAGGTATTCTCAAGGTACAGAGTTTATTTGGAAAACACTTTAAAAGTTTAGTTTAAAAATAGAATTATCTGGGGACCGTAGACCTCGTAGCCAACTAAGGCATCCAAGGAGCAGCAAGAGGGGTAAGTAATGAAGTATGTGTCATAATGTCATAGCACAAATTCTGCAACTTCTACACGACTACATAAAGGCAGTTTTGCCTCCTGACATTATTGTGGCTTGTTGTAGATTCTGGTGTTATAGTCATGGTAGGCATATCTATTCAAATAGAGAACTATTTCTGATTCTTACTGCTTGTATATTTTCCTAATTTTATTTTGTCTTCCAATACACTTTCTGTGAAATTCTCACTTGTCGTGCACTGGTGCTAGGGGAAGGAATAGGGGCTAAAGAACTACAGAACTTGGGGTACCTGCTTTATTCTAATGCAGTGCATCAGAATCCTACCTGAGGACCTCAGATTTTTTTTAAGGGAACATGAAATGTCAATTTTGGCCAGAAATAAAACGATGAAAACACGTGGATGAGTGATGCAGCTTCATGAAAAGCAGCTCAGTGTATGGCAAGCATGTCAAGAAAGGAATTGGCAATACACCATAGAGCTGTAATTTAGAGCTGGAGTATTCAAGAGTCTGGTTACTTGAGGACTGCAGGGTGATAAGTAGATGATAATAGAAATTGGATGGAGCTTGTTTATGCAATACCAGGGACAGAATTTTCTTTTTTATCTGCTTCTTTTCCCTGGTTTTGGGGAGAAGTTTTAGGGTTGTTTTTCTAAAACCATGTTAAACCTAGTTGGAAATTTTTCGACAGTTTTTAACCAGGATATTCTGGCCTCAAAATGGCAGGAAACCATTGCCACCCCTCATTGGTGGTAGGAAGGGGTTCTAAGAACTGAGAAATCTGGGCTGTCCCTGTCCATCTGATGTAGAGCAGCCTCAGCAGGGGAGAGTTATCAAATATGGACCTTACAAAGATCAGAGGCTTACATCAGAGGGGGACTTAAATAGGAGGGAAAGTGTGATTTTGTTATTCTTTGGCTTCATTCCCTGACTTAATTTCTTCCTACCTAATCCTCTAACACAGTTCTTAGCTCTTCTGTAACCGCGGATTTCTGTTGATTGATTAATGCTCATGCCACAATACAAGCACCGAGTTGTATAGATCCAGCAGGTGGGATACAGAAGGTATGACATTAATGTGCCCAAGATCTGTTTCAATGGGTGAAAGAGATATTACAAGAGATAGGATATCCATATTTTTGGATCATCAGGATAGAATTCACTGATGACTACATATCCATCATGCACAATAGAGAGAGAAAAATAAAATCATCCCTTTTTCCCATTAGCATATTATATATGGATCCGCTGGAAGTCACCACTGCAGAAGTTCAAGAGTCAAGTACTATGTCTGGATAATTTTATGACCATTAATAACATTTGTAGCTAGGCAAGCCTAGATTGGGGGAAAGGTTAATTAAATTTCATGCCTGAGGTCATAGGCCAAGTTCCAGCAAGAGACAAGAAGGAATTTCTGTCCACTCTATGTAACTACATAATTGCCTGGGACCATTTTGCATATCTTCACAATGTAGGATTTTGATGGTAAATGATGGTAGGAAACAAGCTAGGCTAGGCACATCCTTTCTTTTTTTTTGAATGAAATTAGGCAATGATTCTTACAAATGAATGAATGTGAGAAAACACAATACCCCTCATTGAAGTGCAATGTAAGATTAATCTTTTGTGTTACCTAGCTGCGTATTTAGCTTATTTTCATTTAACTGTTGAAAAATAAAGATCATAAACAGCAAACAAACAGACCAAAGTCATAATTATATTAGAAAGCTGACAACTTACCTGAAAAACATTGTGTTCTCAATTGTTCAAAATATTTCAGTCTCTCCCAATCTCCCTCTCAGTTTTTCCTGCTTAGTAGGCTCATATAAGCGCTTTTATTTAGTTTTTAAAAAATCTGTTTTATCCTAAATGGAGGAAAAATACAGATGCCCCAGAAACCAAAAGGGAATGTAATGTTGTTGCCCAGGCAAACACAGCTGAACATTTCCACATAATTTTTTACATGCACAAATATGTGCAACCCAATTAATAGATCAAGGTAATTCACATAAAAAACCTGTGTTTTCCATGTGCAGTACATTTGGGGACAAACAGCAGCTAATGGTGCAAGTCTTTGGCAAGAACCATTATGAAAAGGAGAGGCTTAAATTTTGCACATCAAGGTGCATGTCTTTTCTGGAACAATACAAACAACCAATATTTTTTTTTAAAAAAATGTCGTATTTGAGGGACTGCCACTCCCTGGTTTCATCTGCTTGCCCTACCAGAACTAGTAGGAAGGGCTTCATTGTCCAGGGAACTACATTTAAGAGGCCGTACACAGCAGTTCTTCTCTGCAATGGTGCCCTCATTGTGAAATTTTCTCCCCTCCCCTAAAATGATGTTGGCCTCATCTCTTCTCAGCTACCAACGGTCCCTCAAGAATTTTTTGTGTCAGCAGTCCTGAGGACCCCAGCGGATGGCTGAGCTAGTGAGGTGCCTCTACTATTGTTAACATGGCTTCATCTACTTTTTACCTCAGCTCAGATTTTTTTTAATAGTTTTAGATGTTTTCCTTGTTAACAATTATAGTACTAAATTTTAGTATTTATTGATTGTTTTCGCATTGTAAGCTATCCAGGGTCACTTGTTTTGTAAGATGGATGGCTATGTAACTTAGATAAGTAAACTAATAAATAAATGCTTTTTAAAAAATATGAGGCTGCCTAACGTCTCTATGACTCTGTGCAGCAGCTTATATATATATATATAATCAGCAATGTTACCTACTGGCCAACGAAAGTTATGCACCAAAGCATCAAGGACTCCATAGTTCAACTCTGAGCTACATATATTGGCTTCTACAGGACACAATAAAAAGCTAAAAGGGAAACAAAAGGACCAGAACTCATCCCAAAGGTGCTTTTTCAAGAGGCAACTGGAGTTTCTTGTTTTTCTTTGAAGATGTTTTGCTTCAAAAGCTGAAGAAGCTTCTTGAATGAGAAGCAAAACGTCCTCTAAGAAAAATAAGAAAGTACAGTTGCCTCTTGAAAAACAACTTTGGGACAACTATGATTTGGATGACTGAGAATTTCCATAGACCAGAACTTCTCCAGAGACCTACACCCAGATAAGTAGGAATTAATGCTAGACAAACAATCAAGCCAAAAATAAAAAACTTAATCCAGGAAGTACCAAGGAGAAAACCACAGCCCCACCAACACAGGCAGGGCAAACTACTGAATATAAACAGGGAGCAAACCTTACACTCACTAGCACTGATGATGTAACCTGGTCAGGCAGTGACATGTTTGCAAGCAAACAACCAATCTTAAAGAATACCAATAGCTCCACAATTCAACCCTAATATATATATTACATATATTCTCATCTATTAGAACAAACACTGGATATTGCAAGAGAAACTAAACTAAACTAATTGGAAGGGGCTACACAACCATCTTAACCAGTATGTCTTATTCATTTTGTTTAATAAACCTTATACATGGCTTGCAAACTGCATGGGCTGTGGGGTTATATATTTAGCATATGGAAAATGTCAGGTAAATCTACACTTGCTAGACACAATGCAGTCCTGTAAGCTAGATTGCTAGTTCATTCTGTTCGGTGCTTGCTTGCCTATCCTTGGTGCACCATGGGGGGTAAACTAGCTTTACACTGTGGGGTAATGGAGTTCATATGCTGGGTCGAACAATATTATTTGGTGACACAGGTATAAAGACTGAGATAAAATTAAGCTGCTCTACATGTATCCAATGTCCAAATGGGAACCCATCTGGAAGTTATATATGCTAACTAGCATTCCATAATGAAGAAAGAGAAGTCCTAAATGAATAATAACAACAACAACAGAGTTGGAAGGGACCTTGGAGGTCTTCTAGTCCAACCCCCTGCTTAGGCAGGAAACCCTACACCACTTCAGACAAATGGTTATCCAACATCTTCTTAAAAACTTCCAGTGTTGGAGCATTCACAACTTCTGGAGGCAAGCTGTTCCACTGATTAATTGTTCTAACTGTCAGGAAATTTCTCCTTAGTTCTAAGTTACTTCTCTCCTTATTTAGTTTCCACCCATTACTTCTTGTTCTACCCTCAGGTGCTTTGGAGAATAGTTTGACTCCCTCTTCTTTGTGGCAACCCCTGAGATATAGGAACAGTGCTATCATGTTTCCCCTGATCCTTCTTTTCATTAAATATTAAATAAGTATAAATCAGCTTGGCTTTGTTTTGTTTTGTTTTTTCAACCAGTGACTTGAATTTTTGTACAACTCATATGAATTTGGCATTAATGCAACTGGATCTAAGAAATAACGCAGCTATAATTGACCAAATACATGCAATGTTTATATTTGCTCCTTTACCATCTACAGTAAATACAGTCTTAGCCTGGAATGCTATTTTTGAATGGAGATTTTACAATACTGTACATAATTTTAATTACCATTTTAGGATATTAATTGCCTCCAAATGGATTTCAGAAAGCAACTTTGATACATAAATCTTTCATCAAATAGACTTTCTTTCTTTTAATTCTGCCATTTCTTGGAGCAACTTAGTCATAAAACAGAAAAAAGGATTTGGTAATTGAGTCTTAATTCCATATTCTATATGAAATTGAAAGTAAGTTGTTTCCTGTAATTCAAAGTCAACAATGTTTGGCATTAACAGGAATAATAAACAGAACTGGCCCTAGTTTTATATCCCACAATTGCCCTGAAAATAATCATTTCCAGCAAGATCTTTTCATTCACTATATCCGTCTCAAGGGGAATTTTTTTTTTTAAAAAAATGACTTAAAATCTAATTAACAGAGTTTAAAATATGATTTATATCCTTCAGCAATCTTTCTAGTGCAAGAAGATCCAAGGCTGACAAACAAACTTTGCAGGCTTGTGCGCAAGTTTAATTACCACCGTACCATCTTAATTGCTCACCCATAAATATCAGAAAAGAAAATGTACAAGATACTACTGTTTATTGAAACTTGAAGTTAGCCTGCTATTGCGCACAAAAGCTGACCTACTGTGGTGACATATTTACTGTATGGCGCTTTACACATAGAATAATGCACATAGAATATAAATGGACATGGACCAAGATACTGGGTTCAGCAAGCTAATGATCCTTCAGTTTCCCCGTGCCTTCCCCTGTCTTTATACAGAAGGAAACTAACAATGAAAATCAATACTACAGCTGATTGTCTTTTTAAATGCTATCAGCGAGACAAAGAGCTAGAAACCTATTCAATTATATTCAAAGCTTAAGAGGAAATTGGAGTGGGTGGGTGGAGGTGGGGAAAGCACCTATAGCCATTTATAATTATTGATGTCACTGGGACATGCTAATTTAATGACTTACCTATCCAAGCTCCCAACTCTGGCAACTAGATAGAGAAGGCTTCCAATAGCAAGGCTGCCTAGCACAAGGAGCTTCTGTCTCAGCAACGCCTGCTGTTTGAATAGCATGGCCCTCCATCAATCTTCAGGACTTCTTCAGTCTGCAGAGATCAAAAACATATAAACCATTCCTGAGCAAGAGGCAACATACAGAGAAACTTTTATTAACAGGCAGTCAAACAGTTTCTGTTTTCATGTGGCATCAAACTAAGAATTTACCACATTCCACGAATCCTGTAATTAATGGATAATGTGCCAGATTTTTACCGCTTCCAAATTTAGACTTGCATAAAGTCCTTGGTAGGGTTTCTGTAAGGTCAGCAGACATATCAGTTTCACCTCTTTTGTTTTGAGCAAACAATTCCACCTGCATTTTTCTGACATCAACATATTAAAGGAAGGCAGACAAGGGACACAGAAATATGTAAATATTTTGCTTTATAGCTTTGGTTTCAGTGGGAACAAATTAGGTGCTTTGATGATAAATTGCTTGTATGTGGGTCAGGTCAAATTATTACAATGTGGGGCTGATGGGATGAATTAAAATCCAGTACGGATAAGCAAAAACTCCTGCACCACAAGGCTTTTACTTGTCACTGTTTTATTCATATACCGCTTTCCCCAGCAAGAGTTATTTCTACTGCCAAAGTCTCATTTACCAGAGCTTGGTTTAACATCCCTCCAAACCGTCCATGATGTCCTTCCATTCTCCTTTGTCGCTTAACCTACATACTAATTTACTCGTGAGTCACTTCTAATCAATGTGCCTGTCACTGTAACATCTGGTTTGGTCCTAAGCTAGCTGGCTATAACATGTCCTTTGAGTCCGGGCAAGTCAAAGAATAATTTTAAAACGGGAATATAGCATTGGATTAAACAGTGTTAAAAGGTTGGGAGAGACAACTTGGTAAGATTATGTATTATGTGAGATAATATAAACATTACACACAAATATATTTGTGTTTGGTGGGCCAAGAGGTAGCACAAACATGTCTTAATGACAGAATGGACAGTTGTTCTCCATTGTGTAACATGTCTTTATATGCCTGATTGTCTGCATAGACTGGAGATAATGACTTTGGGAGGTCCTGAAGATGGTAGGTGGTCATTTCAGGTAATTGTATCACTCAAAATTTTAAATTCCTGCTTCTAATGAACATGTAGATTAACAGAGTTGGAAGGGACCTTGTAGGTCATCTACAAAATGACCAGATTTTTTTATTTTTAAGCGGGACGGGGGGGGCCGCCTGGGCGCCGCCATTTGTTTTGCCCTCTGCGCATGCGCAGAACGCTGCGCATGCGCAGAGGGCAAAACAGCAAATGGCGTCCAGGTGAGATGGGGGGGGAGGGGGGGGAGGCGGGAGGGTGCTTGGATGCTTGGAGCAGGTAAGCTGCCGGCTGCCTCCTTTCCCCGTCTCCCGCCTCCCGTTCGTTGCTTGCCAGCCCGGCCGAAGGGGAGGCGGGAGGCGAGGAAAGGCCTCCCGAAAGGGAGGCGGGCTCCCGAAGGGCTGCCGGCTCTCAAAGCCTCCCCTTCGGGAGCCGGCAGCCCTTCGGGAGCCCGCCTCCCCTTCGGGAGGCCTTTCCTCGCCTCCCGCCTCCCCTTCGGCCGGGCTGGCAAGCAACGAACGGGAGGCGGGAGACGGGGAAAGGAGGCAGCCGGCAGCTTACCTGCTCCAAGCATCCAAGCCCCGCGGTCTCCCGCCCGGCCCCAGGGCAACGGCGGCAGCGAGGCGACGGGGGGAAGAAAGGGGAGGGGGACGAGGAAGGGCTGTTTGCGCCGCTCGTAAGCTCAAAGCGGCGACGGCTCCTCGTCCCTCACCCCTCCCAACAGCAGCGGCGCCTCCGAGGGCGGGGCTAAGGATGGGGCGGGGGAAGGAGAGGAGGAGCAGCCTCCCTTCCCCCTCCCCCCAGCTTCCAGCCGCCGCCGGAGGAGTCAAGAATGCGGGACGCCCGCCTGCCGCCAACGCCGCCCACGGCCGGCCCGAGCTGAGAGGCCTGCTGCCTTTCAGGCCGATTTTTTGAAAGAATGCCCTAGTCGTGCATTCTTTCAAAAAATCGGGACTTTTTAGAGGACGGGCGGGACGCGGGACAAATCATGAAAAAGCGGGTCTGTCCCGCCAAAATCGGGACGTCTGGTCACCTTAGTCATCTAGTCCAACCCCACTTCGATGTGAATGAGTTATAAATAGAATGGTTGATTTAATTCTATTATGACATTTTAAAACTGCAGAGCTACATTTCCAACCATTATTTTGATGTAAAATGTAGTTTTCTTTTGTTTTCATAATCAGTTCTGACTCTGGAAAGGGTTCCATTGTAATAAAACAAAGGCTATCTTCAGAGATTCACAGATTAAAACATTTAGCTTGATCCCCCCCCCCCCCAAATTAAGCGGAGATGAAAATCCAAGTGGAAAAGATTTAAGGCATTTACACATATATACAATATGCTTTAATCAAAGCACAGATCTCAGATTTTCAAGTGCTATATGTCTGAGATTTAGCCATAAAATAACTTTCCATTATGTGTTTGTGTGTGTGTGTGTGTGTGTGTGTGTGTGTGTGTGTGTGTGTGTGTGTGTGTATACCAGTAAGTAGCTTTTTTTCTTAGATGGTAGAGTTTTAAGTAGTAAAGATGTATTATTGCTGTGATTCTAAAGTGCCATATCTGACACAGAAACCATTAATAAAAAAGAAATACACAAACCTGAAAAGTTATTTACTAATTATTTTTAATTTAATTAAGGGACAGGAGATTAAAATGACAAAAAGAGAAAAAATTATTTTGGAGGTGACAAAGTATGGTACATTGGATAATAATAATAAGAGAATCACAGTCAGATCTGTCAGATTCTGTTATAAGAGCTTTGTCAGGGTTCCGACGAATGCCCTAATTAAACCATGAGCCTCGAGCCAAGTTTCAAAAGAAATCCAGTTATTTATTAGGAGCAACATGTTGGCACGTACCCAAGTGAAGCCAGCTCTGCCCCATGTAATTTACGGCCCAATTATCTGTTCCCCCCCCACCTCCCAGGGTGTGTCATAAATCACATTCTCCAATGGAGCACTTTCGTGGGCTGTAGAGATCACACCCCTCTGGCTGTTGCCTGTAACCTGGGATATTTGAGAAAGGTTCCAGTGAATCAGGAAGGAGTCAGTTTAAGCCTCTTAATATTCTCTCCCTTCCCAGTACATAAGGAATGCTACTCTCCTCTTTGTTTACACAATGGTTTCTGAATGTTTGCTTCAAAGCCATCTCCTTGACTCTCTAAAGAAAACAAAAGAGTATAATTGCTCCATCAGTGGTAATAAAAGAGATCAAGTCTTTTAATTGTCTAGGCCAGTGATGGCGAACCTTTTTTGGCTCGGGTGCCAAAAGGGTGTGTGCGCGCGCGATAGCGTGCGTGCCCGTGCCCACACCCATAATGCAATGCCCTTCCCCGTGCATGAGCACAACCCCCGCACTGCCACCCATGCATGCGCATAACCCTCTGCACTGCCCCCCCGCATATGCGCACAGGCCTCACTAAAGCCTCCGGACTTCCGGTAGGCCAGTTGGGCCATTTTTTGCCCTCCCCAGGATTCAGGAGGCTTTCCTGAAGCCTGGGGAGAGCGAAAAGGGCCAAAAAGAAGGCCAAAGATCAGCTGACCAGTACACACATGCGCGCTGGAGCTGACATAGGGCAATGCCTCGCGTGCCCTCAGATATGGCTCCGCGTGCCACCTGTGGCACCCGTGCCATAGGTTCACCATCACTGGTCTAGGCATAATGTTATAAACTATTACTTCACAGTAATAGAGTAATGGAAACTTGGAACCAATTTCCAGTGAAGATAGTGGATCAATCATCAGTAACTGAGTTTAAACATGCTTGGGATACAGGCATGTCTATCATCTGACAAAAAAAATAAGAATAACAATTAAATAAAAAATAAAATAATAATTAATAAATACATAAATTAAAAAGAAAACAAAAAACAAACAAAAATCCAAAGGACAGATTTGATAGATAGACCACTGGGTTTTTTCCTGCCATCAATTTTCTATGTTTCTATAATGTTTTGTGAATTTGAGAGATAAGAATTCCACTTAACTTATCGATTCTAAGGGATTGTATTTCTGGTGCTTGGTAACTAGCTCACATTTACAACTGGTTGCAACATTCTGTGGTCACATGACCATGATTTGTGACATTCTTTTGCCATTTTCTGGCAGAAAATGGCAAAAAAAAACACAACCCATTGCATATGCTGGATTCACTTAATATATGGATCACTTAATGACCATGTGATTTGATTTATAAATATGGTGACTTTACGAACATCATAAAAATAATTGTAAAATTGAGACTGATCACAAGCCTCAACTTCTGACCAAAATTCTGGACTCCATTGTAATCATAAGTCAAGCACCATCTGTAAAAATAGGTAATTTTCACTCATCATGCAAATCAAATCTCAGAGATAAACTGACCATACTAGCTTTTCATAGGAAGTCCTACGATCTACAATGAAGGTATGACCATACCCTGCTGGCCTTTAGAAAGGCTGTCAAAAACTGGTTCTTTCTCTGGATTTTTGTGTTGCACCCCCCTGATTGGATGATGGTGTCCTTTTATTTAGGATCACCTTTTATTATTATTTATCGGTGTATGTAGTGTGATTTTGTATCCTTGCCGTTATGTTATGTTATGAATTTTCTGAAAGCCACCCAGAGTACTTTTGGTTGAATTGGCAACCACATAAATGTTATAAATAAATAAATACTGGAACTTTTACAGGAGCATATAAGCTAACTTAATTCTGCCTTTCTGAAAGCATTTACCTAGTAGAGAAGATAAGTATACATCTCACTTTTCCTCTCAGATTGCTGGACTAATATTATTCACTCAATAACTAAATTTTGCCCTGAAGCTATGAAAATTTGATCTCAGCTCATATCTGATATATGGTTTTCCTTATGAAATCCATTACAGCCCATTCCAATTCTGTTCCCTCTGTATCAAAAATAAATGTATTTTTTTATTATGCAAGTATATCTAAATGTGTCCTCAGTTGTCAACCTTTTTCTTTATTCTGTTTTATGACAACTAACAAACAATTTTATTTGGTCTCAGCCAGATGATGCATTTTAAATGCATCTCTCACATTTTCTATTCGATTATCTTTTCTATTTTTCTTAGTTTATGACCAAGTGTCTTATATTTTCCTATTATACTGACTGGCCATTAACCGTAATAAGCAATAAATTAACGATTCGCCATTCTACGAAATATCTTTCCACAGCATTCTTTAAATGGCTGCTGACTGAAAGTGCAGTGGGACCACAACACAGTGTCTTAATGTTCATACATCAGCATACATTTGTACCCATAATTCTGTACTGTATATTTCTTCTCAAGAAGCATTAATTTAAGAATCTCCTTTTTATAGGGCGCTTGAACATGAACTATTCAGCACCAGCAAAAGCTGAGACCTTTGTGCTCTGGCAACATTGACTGAGTTCAGCCACTAAGCTCATTTGTTTCTAACCAGTCAGCTACAAAAATGAACTCATTTTTTTTTTGGTAAGGTGAACCTCAGCAGAGATTGCGGGCAACCCGTTTCCCTATTAGAGGGAACTCTGGCTCACCCCTGCTCCTGAGAATCAGCTGGCTCAGCACGGCCATAGAGTAGCAGGAATGAAATAGAAAGCTTTTTTTGTTTGCAAGAGGATTTGTGGTTTTTCATTTCCTTTTCACACACTCCTTTTCTGGGAAGTGTGGAGGGAGAATTTTCATTATTTCAGCAAAGTGGGTGTGCACTGGCAGCTGAAAAAGTATGCATTTTCTTAGAACTCAGCTCCTCTTCTTTCCCACTTCAGCCACTGTTATAGCATTACCTGATTACAAAATTGATGATACGATATCGTGTTGTGACATCCCTCATTTTTAATACAGGAGGAACGACTTCCTCCCTGTGAAAATTCTGCAAACTGCCAAATAAACACAGCATGTACTGAAAATAAGGGATGAGAGGACAAGGATACGGCTTGCATTTAATTTAATTTTTGGTTTGAAGGATGGATGAGGGGATTTTGTTGTTGATCTGGGAGTACATTTGCTTGGGCAAAGCACTGAATGGCTGGCTTATTTGCAGGCCCTACTTGTTAACAGGAGGGAGACAAGTAACTGGTGCATTCTGTGATCAACATTCTGTGATTGGCAAGTCTGCTTCACATGGTTTTGGAAGGACTGGCAATGGAAATAACATGCACCCTTAGTGTGCTAGTTATCAAAGCAAACTCCACTAGTGGCATGAGCACCCCCCCATTTTTATTTATTTATTTATTTTATTTATTTATTTGTCAACCTGTACAAGATAACAGGTATGATATAAACATAAACAAAAGCAAAGTATGTATAGGTAAAAATTAGACAATAGGACAGAAGGACAGGGACGGTAGGCACGATGGTGCGCTTATGCACGCCCCTTACAGACCTCTTAGGAATGGGGTGAGGTCAACTGTAGACAGTCTAAGGTTAAAGTTTTTGGGGTTTGGGGAAGAAACCACAGAGTCAGGTAGTGCATTCCAGGCATTGTAAGTCTGAGGCCCAGCTAAAATTTACTGTGGAAATTCCTTCCCCCCACCTTGTACAGGATTTATAATGCAGAAGAATCCTATTGTAGGAACAACGTTGTATGTCACTCTAGTGCTAATACCATGAGGCACATAAACATCCCATTAGGCAAAGTCCTGATGGCCTGTCAGGCCCAAGCCCAGAGAAGACACAGTGAAGTCCAATCGAGTCCAATTCTTTATCTGCTTTATACCTAATGGACAGAATTTTGCCAAACTAAAGCTATAACTTTCTTACTTACAAAATATAACATGCGAGATTCAAGTGTGGCTACCCTAAACCTCTTCCCCTTTCCTCCTTATCCAGCTTGGGACTGTGTCATTTTCTTAATTTGGGACTTTCTCAAACTGCAGCCATGGAAGCTTACAATTGGGCTAAAATAAAAATAACATAACATATAGACTTAAAACCAGAAATATTTTTGTTGGGCATCTTACCGGAAAAGTATAATAAGGGGAATACATATCTGATTTTACATGTGTTAACTGCAGCTAGAATTGTATTTGAACACCAATGGAAAAGTGAAGAGATCCCTATAGATGAAAATGTAATTAAAAAAATATTAGAATGCGCAGAAATGGATAGACTAACACTTACAGTTAAGGAAAAGGAAGAAACTGAATATTTTTTAACATGGGATTCATTTTATCAACGGTTAGCCAATAAAAACAGAACTTAGAAATATGGAAATATAAGAGAAGGACTAATGCTCTAAGGAAGGATTGTTAAAATGGATATGCAAATATTATTACTATTATATGATTAATATCAATGTAATGAATATTATTGTAAACATTATGGTTATTATTTCCTAAAATTATTTGTACCCGGACAACACACTGTTCACTTAGAAATGGAATTTTTATATGCAATAAAAAATTTTTTAAAAAGAAAAAAAAATCCACAACAAAAATAAAGCAATACTCAGAATGTTACACATCAAAAGCAACAAAATCATTCTCCTAAATAGTCACAAAACAGGCTCAGCTTCCCAATGTTCAAGGGAAAAGCCAGGTTTTCCCTAGTTCTGATTTGACAGTGTAGGAGCCCAACTATGGGATTTCTTGTCTTAATTAGAGTGATTTAATTCTTGGCTTAATTAAAGGATGTAGACAAGGCCATAGGAGCGATGAGCTCCGCCACTTGTTTATTGGACCCGTGCCCCTCCTGGTTGGTTTCGGCCACCAGGGAGGTGTCACGCGGCTGGCTCCAGGCGTTGGTCAACGCTTCTTTGAGAGAGGGGTCCGTCCCACAGCCCTTAAAAGCTGCGGTGGTGAGACCCCTCCTCAAGAAGCCTTCCCTGGACCCGGCGGATTTAAAGAACTTCTGTCCAGTCTCCAACCTTCCCTTCGCGGGGAAGGTTGTTGAGAAAGTGGTGGCGCTCCAGCTCCTACAGCTGTTGGATGACACGGATTTTCTGGATCCCTTTCAATCAGGTTTCAGGCGCGGCTACAGTACGGAAACGGCTTTGGTCACCCTGATGGATGATCTCTGGCGAGCCCGGGATGGAGGTTATTCCTCTATCCTGGTGCTACTTGACCTCTCAGCAGCCTTCGATACCATTGACCATGGTATCCTTCTGCGTCGTCTCGGAGAGGTGGGGGTGGGCGGCACTGTTTTGCAGTGGTTCTCCTCCTTCCTCTCTGACAGGACACAGTCGGTGTTGACAGGGGGGCAGAGGTCGAGCCCTAGGCCCCTACTATGTGGGGTGCCTCAGGGCACGGTCCTCTCGCCCATCCTGTTTAACATCTACATGAAGCCACTGGGTGAGATCATCCGACGACACGGGGTGAGGTATCAGCAATATGCTGATGATACCCAGTTGTACATCTCCACCCCGTCTCAATTCGGGGAAGCCGTAGACGTAATGGGCCGCTGCCTGGATGATGTTAGGGTCTGGATGGGGAAGAACCGGCTAAAACTTAACCCTGACAAGACTGAGTGGTTATGGATATTGCCTCCTAAGGACGTGACCAACTGTCCCTCCTTGGTTCTTGGGGGAGAGGAATTAGCTCCCTCAGAATGGGTCCGCAATTTGGGTGTCCTCCTAGATCCACAGCTAAAATTGGAGCAACATCTTTCAGCTGTGGCTAGGGGGACCTTTGCACAAGTACGTCTCGTGCACCAATTACGACCCTACTTGGAGAGGGAGGCACTTCTCACAGTCACTCATGCCCTCATCACCTCACGGCTGGATTACTGCAATGCGCTCTACATGGGGCTACCCTTGAAGAGTGTCCGGCGACTGCAACTGGTGCAAAATGCAGCTGCGCGAGCTCTGGTGGGTGCACCCAGATGCACCCACGTAACACCAATTCTCCGCCAGCTGCATTGGTTGCCCATTAGTCTCCGGATCCAATTCAAGGTGTTGGTCGTTACCTTTAAAGCCCTATATGGCTCAGGGCCAGGTTACCTTCAGGACCGCATCCTGCCGCATACCTCCCTACTACCGGTCAGGGCCCACAGAGTCGGCCTCCTCCAGGTCCCATCTACCAAACAATGTCGATTGGCGGGGCCGAGGGGGAGGGCCTTCTCTGTGGGAGCTCCCTCCCTGTGGAACCAGCTTCCCCCGGAGATCAGGACTATCCCCACCCTGCTGGCCTTCCGGGAAGCAATAAAAACTTGGCTCTTCCGGCAGGCGGGGTGAAAGCTAGACGATACTCTTTTAATTTTTATATGTTTATATGTTTTTAATTATTGTATTTTATTGCATTTGTACTGTTGAAATGGATCTGAATATGTTGTGAGCCGCCCAGAGTCCCTAGGGAGTTGGGCGGCATACAAATCCATTAAATTAAATTAAATTAAATTAAATTAAAGCTTAATTCTTGGCTTAATTAGAGCTTAATTTAGTCCATTCACTGAATGAATTAAAATTGTCCATTCACAGAGCACAGAGAATTTTGCTTCACAACATAGGGACCCTACTCTACTGGGTGGGATGTGGATTTTTTTAAAGGGCCTATGGTTATTTCTATAGTGTTTAGAAATAAAGGTTGTTTCTGTGTAGAAATATCATTTGTAGAATCTGAGGAACTGCAGTATATCCTAAGGCTAGGTAGAATAGAAGATCGATCTCTGACTGGAGTGACCTGTACTATAGTTCACTGAAACCCAAATCTTCCTTGGAGTATTGCTGAGCCCTGGAGCCACGAGTTAGAAAAATACCTGTTTTCTCTGTAGACCTGTTTGAAGAAAAATATTTACTGTAAATAATTGGAATTTCACCTCTTCCCGCAAAACCAAAAAGGAAGATTCATGGTCTTTGAATATTCCTGTAACCTAAGTGAATCACAAGAATCTCTCTACTGTATTTCATTTGGGTATTCTTATCAACTATTTTAGAGGGAAGCATGATAGATTCAAAGGTATATCAAAAATAAGAGTTATGTCCAAAAGCAAGAACTCTTTGCATCTCTCTGTCTCACCTAATTCACCAGCTGTTATACTAATTAATAAAATTGTATCTTATAGTATTGTGAATACTTCAGTAGTGGGTTCTAAATGCTTCTCCAGAAGATAGGCTCAAGATATAGAAGGATATTGACAGACTTGAACATTGGGCG
This sequence comes from Diadophis punctatus similis, assembly GCA_023053685.1. Classification (NCBI taxonomy): domain Eukaryota; kingdom Metazoa; phylum Chordata; class Lepidosauria; order Squamata; family Dipsadidae; genus Diadophis; species Diadophis punctatus. Next base: position 105,932,261 of record JALIGW010000001.1, on the reverse strand, counting down.
CTATCAAACAAAATAAAATTCAATGGTGAAAAAAGTAAGGTTCTACATTTAGGCAAGAAAAACAAAATGCACAGGTACAGTATATGTTAAGGTGACCAGACGTCCCGATTTTGGCGGGACAGACCCGCTTTTTCATCATTTGTCCCGCGTCCCGCCCGTCCTCTAAAAAGTCCCGATTTTTTGAAAGAATGCACGACTAGGGCATTCTTTCAAAAAATCGGCCTGAAAGGCAGCAGGCCTCTCAGCTCGGGCCGGCCGTGGGCGGCGTTGGCGACGGGCGGGCATCCCGCGTTGTTGACTCCTCCGGCGGCGGCTGGAAGCTGGGGGGAGGGGGAAGGGAGGCTGCTCCTCCTCTCCTTCCCCCGCCCCATCCCTAGCCCCGCCCTCGGAGGCACCACTGCTGTTGGGAGGGGTGAGGGACGAGGAGCTGTCGCCGCTTTGAGTTTACGAGCGGCACAAACAGCCCTTCCTCGTCCCCCTCCCCTTTCTTCCCCCCATCGCCTCGCTGCCGCCGTTGCCCTGGGGCCGGGCGGGCGACCGGGAGACCGCGGCGCTTGGATACTTGGAGGAGGTAAGCTGCCGGCTGCCTCCTTTCCCTGTCTCCCGCCTCCCGTTCGTTGCTTGCCAGCCCGGCCGAAGGGAAGGCGGGAGGCGAGGAAAGGCCTCCCGAAAGGGGGGGGAGAGGGGGGGAGGCGGGAGGTGCTTGGATGCCTGCAGCTCGCGACAGGTAAGCTGCCGGCTGCCTCCTTTCCTCGCCTCCCGCCTTCCCTTCGGCCGGGCTGGCAAGCAACGAACGGGAGGCGGGAGACGGGGAGAGGAGGCAGCCGGCAGCTTACCTGTCGCGAGCTGCAGGCATCCAAGCGCCCTCCCACCTCCCCCCCTCTCCCCCCCACCTCACCTGGACGCCGACATTTGCTGTTTTGCCCTCTGCGCATGCGCAGCGTTCTGCGCATGCGCAGAGGGCAAAACAAATGGCGGCGCCCAGGCGGCCCCCCCCGTCCCGCTTAAAAATAAAAAAATCTGGTCACTTTGGTATATGTGGTACCTTGCTCAACAGTAGTAACTGTGAGAGGGATCTTTGAGTCCTAGTGGACAACCATTTAAATATGAGCCAGCAGTGTGCAGCAGCTGCCAAAAAAGCCAACACAGTTCTAGGCTGCATTAACAGAGGGATATAATCAAAATCAAACAAAGAGTTAATACCACTTTATAATGCCTTGGTAAGGCCACACTTGGAATACTGCATTCAGTTTTGGTTGCCACGATGTAAAAAGGATGTTGAGACTCTAGAAAGAGTGCAGAGAAGAGCAACAAAGATGATTAGGGGACTGGAGGCTAAAACATGAAGAACGGTTGCAGGAACTAGGTATGTCTAGTTTAATGAAAAGAAGGACCAGGGGAGACATGATAGCAGTGTTCCAATATCTCAGGTGTTGCCACAAAGAAGAGGGAGTCAAACTATTCTCCAAAGCACCTGAGGGTAGAACAAGAAGCAATGGGTGGAAACTAATCAAGGAGAGAAGCAACTTAGAACTGAGGAGAAATTTTCTGACACTTAGAACAATTAATCAGTGGAACAGTTTGCCTCCAGAAGTTGTGAATGCTCCAACACTGGAAGTTTTTAAGAAGATGTTGGATAACCATTTGTCTGAAGTGGTGTAGGGTTTCCTGCCTAGGCAGGGGGTTGGACTAGAAGACCTCCAAGGTCCCTTCCAACTCTGTTGTTGTTGTTGTTATTATAATTATTATAACTATTATTATTTTGCTAAATGCTTTTTCATGCGCAGAAGTGACCCGGCTGGGTGGGCGGAGCCTCCTGCCGCCACCGCTACCGGTTCAGAGAAACGGGCCGAACCGGGAGCAACCCACCACCAGAACACCTCATTATGACGATTAGATGATGCTGCAAGAAAATTAGATAAACCCTAGACAGCAGCAAAAATATTCAGACATTCTAACCTCTTTGCACCATAGTGGTCATCCAGATTTTTGCAGCCCAGGTTTCTTAGCCTTATACCCAGAAGAAAGATAATGTAATTTTTTTCTTAAAGCTTTTCTATTTGAGGGCCAGTAATCAGGATATCCAAAGTACGTAGGGCTGCTTGTAGTCTATGCAATACTACATGCACATAATAATGCACAAAATTATATTTTAATTGTGTTTAATATCATCTGTATGTGACTCTTTATCTATTTTTAAAATTATTATATAACTTCATCTCCATTAGCAGTAGGAGGCTCTGGTAAATGAAATAGCATTTGTAATATAGAAGATGAAAGATATGTCAACATTTATATTCATATTGGTCTAAAATGCTGTAATCTTAGTCTGGTGTGAGTGCAAATATTGTCACAACTTGTATCTGACCTTCCTGCCTAGAAATTAACATGTCTCACTGAATCAGGCAGTTAGATAGCTTCAGATTAATTAAAATCTGAGAGCTATTTCAATTCCATTTTTCTCTTATAGGAAAATAGCATTAAAGAAAAAACAAACAAACAACAAACTGCTGCATTCATGAAGATTTGAAAACTACAATGTATGTAAAAATCACTCAGGAGGAAGGTAACAATAAAACCATTCATGCTAAAAATGTGTTTTAATATTACATTATAGTTGCAGCAATAACAGTGGAGAATTCCTGCCACTGTTTTGCCAGTATACATATACCACATAATACAAAGGAGGGAAAATAGTTCTAATGGTGCATTTAACTTTGAAAAGGAGATTTTTTTTCAAGCATTAATAAACTCACTGCAGCCTCTGAAATATAAATTACTGTATTTTCTGATAAGAGGAACATTACATGAAATAACTGCTAATGACGAAAAGCTGAAGACACAAACCAGAAGTCCATGCAACTGATATCACAAGAGACAAAAAAACTGATCTTAGAACAACTAGTTTATATTAAAGAAAAAATCTGAGTACACAGAAAGGGATTCTCAAGATTGAGAGTTGATTTCATCTGTGCAAATTCTTTCCTGATTTCATGGAGACAATCTGTGAAGCATAATATTTCAACAGAAAGACACAGATACGCTCCATAGAATTATGTCAATTCTACAATGTCTGTCTTTTGCTTTGTACCATTATGTATCTTAGAAGTATAAGAGGATCAGGTAACAAGGAAGAAAGTGAATTATAAGAGAGGTTAGATAATTTAATCACAAAGATGTTTCTCTAGAATTACAAACATATTTGTTTAAGTGTCTTAAATGTGTGGAAACAAATGCAGCAAATAAATGTTGATGGGTAACCTTTCAAATGGAGTATTGACTAATTATCTAAATTCAAATGAACCAAATTCCAGTGCTTAGTCTTGGATTAATAAGTTTGAATTTTTAAGGAACATTGACTAAACTGCTCTTAATTCCTTTCTTTTTCTTAAATTTGGAATTGCTCTTTAGAGAACCTGAGGAGTAAAATATGAAAATGAAATTGATTTTAATAATACTATGATATATGTTTAGCAAATCCTACTACAAGGCAAATATAGGCTAAAGGGATATTTATTTGTTCATCATTCATTTATAGTATTTATATACCATCTTTCAACAACTGCAGTTAAACTGCATTATTCAATATTTATTGTTTTTAAAAAGGCAAACCCCCCTTACATTAAGGCAAAAATTCTGTTTACTATTAATTTCTAAAGACAAATGACAGAACTCTTTTTTTTTTCAAAATGCCAATAGAGGGAGCCACTATTAACTGTGAAAGAAAAATTCTTTACAGTTGAGATGTGGTATCAGAGACACAAAATGGCTTGAGATGGGTTTGAAATAACTCCACAAAAATAGAATAAAATTTCCAGAACTCTATTCCATGGTAGACAATGTAAACTACTAAGATAGTTAATTCTTCAAGCAAGCGGGCTGCAATCAGCTTTGTCCTTGTAAATATTTTTAAAATTTGAAGTTTGGGTTATTTTTTTTTAACAATGCATTTTTGGAATGCAGACTACAATAGCCAGGATGTATTGTTTTTTTTAATTGGAGTTTTGCTTGTGATTGTGTTCTTGTTTTCTTTTTCATTATTTTTTTTTAGAACACTACTGTTCAAAATATTTTTTACGTTATTTGTAAGCAATTTGAAAAGGTCATATAGGGAAGGCTATTGTTTTTCAAGGTCCTCTTTATCGATGTGGATGGCAAGAAGAGACAGAGTACCAGTTGTAATTAAATGTGTTAGTGTAAAAGAAATACAAACAATACAGAAGGTAGCAAGATCCAGGAGGCAGGTTGGTTAACCATGTAGTCACTGGCAGGCACTACAGTGCTAACATTGCCTTGGGAAGAGCTAAACCCTGAATGAATTTTCTATATCTTGTGGGAGGGGGACACTTTGGACTAGAAAACCTCCAAGTCCCTTTCAACTCTGTCATTCTGTTATTCTTATTCTGTTAAAAGAAACAAGCAAATGCAAAACTGTTCCCTTTATGCTAGTTTCCTAATTTGGAAACCCAGATTTTGGCTTCACTGGATGGTAATTATCTTTTCAAATAAGTACCTTTAGATCACTGATAGTTCTAGCACAGGTAGATGACTTGATAAGATGAATAGATAAGACAGAATGACCTGTTTTAAAAAAAGTGTGTTATAAATTTGGCAAATTAATCAAAACAAAGAGACCATAACCAGAGATATGTTGCCTATAGCAGTGGTGGGTTCCTGCCGGAGCTGTCCGGTGCAGGACTCCGGTAGGGAGCGGCCGATTGTGCAATTTGCGCGTGACCACTCCGGAGCCCTCTCCACCAGTCTGTCGCGCACGTTGCCATATTTTTCTGAGAATTTTTGGGTGATTTTGCTTCTGCGCATGCGCAGAAGCAAAATCGCGCCAAAATCTCTCTCGTGCGCGTTCCCTCATGAGATTTTGGTAAGACTTTGCTTCTGAGCATGCGCAGAAGCAAAATTGCGTGAGGAGATGCGCGTGTATAGCGAGCGTGCACACGCCCAAAACGTGGAGATGCGCGCGCAGCGCACCAGCATGGGTAAGTAAGCAACCCGCCCCTGGCCTATAGCCTTTAACATCTCCTGCCTTTGACATTTATACTCAGGGGTGGGTTCCTGCCAGTTTGGACTGGACCGCCCGAACCAGTAGCGACCCATGGTGATGTCACGATGGCGTCACGGATCCGGTTCGGTCGGTGCCAGTCTGTGGGCACTGCCATCTTTTTTTCGGAATTTCTTCAAATTTTTTTAACTGTTTTGAAGTTTTTTCCTCTGCTGCTGCTTGAAAAAGGGCCCTCCTGCCCGCCCCCGGGTTTATACTTACCTTTATTCCTTTGCCCGAAGCACAGCTGATCAGCTCCTCAGCTGTGTTTCCGGCTGATTATAGCTACTGAGCATGTGTGGAAGTGGAATTGCACAAGGGGACACACGCGTGTGCGTAAGCATAGCGATCGCGCACGCATGAAATGTCGTGATGCAAACCGGTGGCGAAGGTAAGTGAAACCCACCCCTGTTTATATTGTACTCCTAGTGGGCAAAGAACTCTGTACAGAATATAGAACTTGGAAATATTCTAGTTCAACCCACTGCCCAAGCAAAAGACCCTATAACCATTCTGGATAAATGGTTGTCTAGCAGAGACAAAACTCTGCCTTGTCTTATTTAAATGAATTTCAGTCTGACCAGTAATAGGCTGAAGCTATGATACCATAGGATGCTAAAGAAGGTTAGCATAGGATGCTATGATACCATAGGATGCTAAAGAAGGTTAGCATAGGATGCTATGATACCATAGGATGCTAAAGAAGGTTAGCATAGGATGCTATGATACCATAGGATGCTAAAGAAGGTTCTGATTACTACAGTTATGGACTGTAAGGATATCTGGGCTCTTGGTTAGCAAACATGTAGAACTACAAATATACAGCAGACTGAAATGGTTATTTGTTGTGTGTTTGTGTTGTCTATAAATGGATGGTGAATGAAACAGTATTCATAAAGTAAGTGAATGCTTACAAGTGGGAGATTACTAACTGAAGTCTGACCAAGTAAATGTTACTGCAGATATTGCAAACTAAACTTGCTGTAATTTAAATTTAACTGCAGTCAAAAGTACATGTACATATAATCTTATTACAAATATGATTTTTTTTTAAAAAAATATTCACTTCCTATTCCTTACAAAAGGCTAAATACTCAATTTTAATATATTAACTTCTAAAATATATTTGAATGCAGAAAAATTAGTTAATTAATACTATTGTAACAAAAACGTCAAAGGGAAAATCAGTATTCTGTTCTGCCCATTTCTTCATTTTTAAAGAGATAAAAATATCTGTACAAATAAAGTAGTTTAAATAGAAATAATCTCATTTCATGTTTCCTCCTCCTCCTCCTCCTCCTCCTCCTCCTCCTCCTCCTCCTCCTCTTCCTCATCATCATCATCATGTTTTTCCTGCAAGTGCAGGGTCCATTCCCCCCCCCCCCCCCAGATCAACTGAGTGTCAATCCATTGATTGTGACAGGAATAGACTGACCAGCTTGTCACTCTTTCATATTTTCCTTTTTTGCAATTAATAAAAAGAGTGCAATTTTATCCATTTTACATATGTAGAGTTGAAGATTGATATATATTCATCCTATGAATTCCACATTTTGAAATGGCATCTTCCTCTCTGATTCTCATTCAGCTTTTGATGTTATGCATACATTAAGGATAGAACCCCATTCTTAGATTAGTTTGAACTCTCCTATGGTACCATATTGGAAGAATTACGTTCATTTTGCATTTTAATTACCAAATTGGGCAGAAACACAGTTAATCCTGCCTCTTTTAGCTCTCTCATTTAAGAATGTTCATGATTGAGATAAGAATAGGACAGTATTGTGATCCAGAATTGTAATGATTTTTTAAATCTAGCAATTTCAGTGGACTATGTAAGAAGAGGCTTATATAAGAAAGAGTTCTTTTTTCCTTTAAAGGTAGAATAAAAGGCTCTCTTCTCTCATGCACAGAGTAAAACTGTCATTATAGCCCATTTTATTCATATCTTGTGCTACCATTTTCTAAGTCGTCCCTGCTAACAGAAGACATTTTAATTCAACATCTCCATTTTGAATATTCTGGCCCCAGCAAAATGCAAATGGGTCTATTTCAACGGATTTGCTTAACAAGCGCAAAGATTTATCTAGACATTTTTTTCCGAAGAAATACAAAATATAGGGTGTATCAAAAGTCAGGCCCCATAGACGTAATTATATAAATTACGTTAAAATTTCAAACTGGTTAGTATTTCTTTTAAACACTTCTTCCTTATATGACACCTGAACAAGTACATCAAACAAATGTGCAATAACATTTTTTCGGAAAAAATAAAATAACATTAAGAAAATATATTGTAATTGCTCTATACGCCTGACTTTTGGTATACCTTGTAAATTTAGAAATCCTGCTTCTTTTTTTATTGACTTCCTCTTTTGCCATTCCTGTATGCTTCCTTTTTCCTCTCCTATTCTGTGCCCTGGTGTGTAACTAACACAGAAGTACTACCTACAAAAAGACTCTGAAGATTATTTTCCCCACACACAAATAATAGCATTTGTATCAAGAAAGTTTCATTCCAGTTCACAGTTCACAACTGTGCTAATTTATCTTACAGTACAGGGGTGGGTTCTAAGTTACCTCGCTGCCAGTTCGCTTCCTCCAGTGCTGTGTGGCCGCGCCTCATGGGCGCGCGTGCGCGAAATGTGCGCACGCATGCACAGTGCCAAAAGATCCAAAAATAAATAAAAAAATAAAAAAGCCAAAAACAAGATGGTGAACGTATATGCGCAGTGCCGGAAACTCGGCTTCTGCGCATGCTCAGAAGAAAAATAAATAAATTAATCCCCCCAAAAAAGATGATGGTGCCCACAGACCGGCACCGACCGAACCGGTTCCGTGACATCATCGTGACATCACCAGAGGGTAGCTACCAGTTCAGGCGAACCGGTCCAAACCGGGAGGAACCCACGTCTGTTACAGTAGCTTTCTTTTGGAGAAGAGGATACATTAATTGCTTCTTTTACCTCCCGAAGGTCCTAAAATAAGGCTCATCTCTAAGGGAGTGAAAGATGGTTTAGAACGTGAAGGATGGGATCATCTGTGATTGATCTTGGCTTAAATACCTCAAAAGCAGACGTTGGAACTGAACTGAGTATGACAACTGTTTAACACCAGGCCAAGCATTGTGTGTTGTTATTGATTTCAGGCAGACATTTTTTTTTGTTTCAACATCTACATCAAGGCCTTTTAAGGTAGTTAAAAGTGTTTCCCTGAATTTTGTGACAATCAAAGGGCTGAACCAATGTGTTTTTGGCCAGCTTGCTAGTTTCTAGTTGTGGTACAGCCTTCTACTAATTTATAAACTATCTTTTTAAGCCATGGTTCTGTGTTTTATGGAAAGGGGTGCCATTCACTATCAGTTGCTCAATCTAATAGTTATGCAGGTGGTAGACAAGTGGTGGGCTGGGATATTATGCTGAAGTTCTCTTAGTGTTTTTGTCCCATGCAGCCTCCTATATTTCCATACACTGAAGTAATAAGTTTCCAAATTTTTAATCTTACAATTTTAAAAAATTGCAAAGCATCTACCTTTTATGAATTTCATATATGTGTGTGTGTCTGTGTGTTCGCACAAGCACGAAGCCGAAAACACCAGCCTGAAGATGACGAGTGGGACCTTGTCAAAATGTCGCCAAGATACTCTTAATCTTACATGGGAAAAGACCCGAATATACAAAGACCTGCATAACTATACCCATGAAAACCTACGAAAACAAATATATATATATATATATATATATATATATATATATATATATATATATATATATATATAGAGAGAGAGAGAGAGAGAGAGAGAGAGAGAGAGAGAGAGAGAGAGAGAGAGAGAGAGAGAGAGAGAGAGAGAGAGAGAGAGAGAGAGAGAGAGAGAGAGAGAGAGAGAGATATTAATATATATATATATATATATATATCAATCAAACGATTACCTCATTAGAAGAAAATCCACCATTATGTAATTCTACAAACATCCTTGTCTTATTCCTTGCTAAATGTTGAACCATTCCATTTATTCTCATGCATTTTTATACCATCATTCAGTTCTCTTATCGTATTCAGTAAAAGATCTTCCCTCCCCACCATCACATCTTAACTTTTCACCAGTTATACCATCTTTACTGGCACCTTACTGTTTTTCAACATTCTCAAAGCATTTAGGCATGACTTTTTTCACCATTTTTTTCTCAGACAGTTACTATGATTTCAGTTTTTTTAGATATCACTAACATTTCCATTTAATGTTTATATTGTATTTTTACTTGGCTGTTCACCGCCCTGAGTCCCCGGAGAAGGGCGGTATATAAATTTAACTATAAATAAATAAATAAATAAATTTCCATTAAAACCTTTAAAATACCCTTTCCAATATTCCTTCACTTCAGTTGCATCTCAAATCTCTTCAGCACTTTTATGTTTAATTCCATTCATTCTTCCGGAACTTCCTTTTCAGTTTTTTCATCTACTTTCAAAACTTTGCTTTATTTCCATAAAAATGCTCTGCATTTCTTTGTTTACTTTAAAACTTAACTTTCCCTTGCTCTCTTTGACTATATTATTTGCAGCGATGTTCATTTACATCATTTACATATATTATACAATATCTATCTCTCATCCTTGGCTTTTGCAGCCATCATTGTCTTATATGCATTTTTTGCTCATTTGAAGTTACTTTCATTTCATCATTCTACCAAGCATTCTATTTCATAGCTCCCATTTGCATATGGTTGTAATTCATATGCTACATGATAGTAACATAACTCTTTTCACACTGTTCCAAGAAGCTTTCACAAACTCTTCATGATCATTTTTCATTTCTGGGCTATCTGCAGCATAAACTGCAACTGGAAATTTTGTCAGTCTCAAAATGTGGCTCATGACATCACGAGAAAAGTACAAAAAGTGCGGAGTTTATGTTATGATTTCCCATATCTATTATGCCCCTCCCACTGATGCCAGTATTTCCTTTCATTCTGTTGAGAGGGCAATGCTTCTAATAGTTTATCACATAAAATTCAAGCTTTTACCGTATTTTCGGAGTATAAGAAGCACCGGAGTATAAGACGCACCTTAGTTTTTGGGGAGGAAAATAGGGGAAAACAATCTGCCTACCAGGTATTCATCTGGCTAGCATCCTTAGTCTGGTGAGCTTCAGCACATTATTTTATCCCCTGGTTAGGACTTAAAAAAACCTTCTTCTGAGAGAGTAACAATGAAAGAGCCTGCAAGCCGGTAAGAGCTGGGAAGAAAGTTAGCACCTGGTTAGGGCTAGAAAAAAACTTATTCGGAGCAAGTAGAGCAATGAAAAAAAATTCTGCAAAGACTTAGGGCTGGAAAAACATTCTTTGGAGAGAGTAACAATGAAAAAGCCTGCAAGGTAAGAGCTGGGAAGATCTGTTAGCACCTAGTTAGGGCTGGAAAAAAAAGCTACATTTGAAGTATAATTTTCAAATTTTCAGCCACTTTTAGGGAGGAAAAAGGTGCGTCTTATACTCCAAAAAATACGGTACTTCCTGCACTTATACTGTCAATCTTGTTTCTTTCACGTATTCTTTTATGACATTTCCCCCCCAACATAATCCACTCTTGACACTATCAAAAACTGGTTTACATATAACATACCTGCTTTTCTTTCTTTTAATTTGTTAATCTTACTCCTTATCCCAAGCTTTCTTGCTCTAATCTATACAAGCTAGGACCTCTATTCTATAATAATTTCATGCATGCCACCACCTCAAGGTACCACATGGGATATGTTTTTTAAAAAACTAGTTCTCTTTATGTTGGAGTACACTACTACAGATTGGAGTACAATGTATTTGTACCATATCCTGGGATTCATCCTTTTAGTTCTGTGTTTACTAGATCTTTTTTTACAAATGCTACTTTGTATGCATACTTGAAAGAGGATATATGGTCACAAGATAAAATATCAGTTTAATTTTAGAAACTTCTAAATTCCACTCTAAGGATAGTTACTAACTTCCATTTTATTGACAAGGTGTTGACCAGCTTTTGATCAAACCCAGTCAGATTATTTCCTAAATCATTCTAGGGTTATACTTGGTTTTGGAACTGAAATTCCTGTAAACACTGTAAAATGCTTGTTAAATCTCTTTCAATGACTTTTATATCACTGATATAATATTGTCGTGAAATGGCTATCTGAACTAAGTGTTGCACTACTTAATAGTAATTCTTTTTAATTCGTTGATTCAAGAAGATGGCACTGAAAAAATTTGTTGTGGCTTTGGGAAATTGTATACCATATATTGATCGTAATATACAAGAATCAAATGGTCAAGATTGATGATATATCAATATATATCATCAATCTAGAAGAGATGGCCAGTGTCCTCAATAAATGACTGAATGTGGTAACAGATTTGAAAAAAAAATGTAATAAAACAGAACTCAATAGAGAAATAGGGAGAAATATCTGTAAGTACTATCCAAATTCTTCTAGAGGCTGAAGAAAAACATTATTTTTATCATTTGCTGCTTGATCTCATAGCAAAGAACTAACTACTTCATTCCAGTTTTTCTCCTGCTCCTCTTTTATTTAATTTATTTGTTTAAGTAAAAGGTTGCTCACTATTTTGTGATACTGGTTAATACCTTTTTTCTTTAATAAACCAATATAATTTTGTATTTGCTTGGCAAGCCCACTGTTTTTCACAATTTAAAATGTTACTTATCAGTTTAGGATTTGAAAATTCCTCTTGGTTTAGCAATGACGTTTAGTTCAGAAAAGAACAGCTTGGCTTTTCCATGACAAGTCATTTGTTGGAGAGAAGCTAAAAAAATCAATATGGTGTTTGCTGTTGTTAGTTGCGAAGTCGTGTTCAACCCATCGTGACCCCATGGACAACATTCCTCCAGGCCTTCCTGTTCTCTACCATCCTCTGGAGTCCATTTAAGCTCATGACTACTGCTTCAGTGACTCCATCCAGCCACCTCATTCTCTGTCGTCCCCTTCTTCATTTGCCCTCAATCTTTCCCAGCATTAGGTTCTTCTCCAGTGAGTCCTTCCTTCTCATTTGGTGGCCAAAGTATTTGAGTTTCATCTTCAGGATCTGGCCTTCTAAAGAGCAGTCAGAGTTGATCTCCTCTAGGACTGACCGGTTTGATTGCCTTGCAGTCCAAGGGACTCGCAGGAGTCTTCTCCAGCACCATAGTTTAAAGGCCTCAATTCTTTGGCGCTCCGCCTTTCTTATGGTCCAACTTTCACAGCCATACATTGCAACTGGGAAAAAGAGTGCCTTGACTATACACACTTTATATGGGTATTATGATTGGACAATTGAAACCCTAACCCCCCTTCCTTTTACTTGCATCAAAAACATAGCATACTTACAATGAGCTTTGATTGTATGCTCAAAGCCATGGTCTTGACTTTTTTTTTTTCTCCCATTCACAATTTCTGAGAATGCATTTATTTATTTTATTAAACTTCTACGAGACTGCATGGAAAGAAGGAGTCCCATGTTTTCCTAAAGCCCTCAGCCCTTAAAAAGTTTCTATTTAGGGTTCAGGGCTTCCTAAACAACATGAAATGAGTGAAGGCTGCTGGGAGAAGGGATTATAATCCAAAATTTAGTGCAGATAAATATGTACAGCATCACCACCATTGCAAATGGACAGCATCTACCTAGGCCCATGGTGGCGAACCTATGGCACGCGTGCCAGAGGTGGCACGCGGAGCCATAGAAGCCGGCACGCGAGGGTTGCCCACCGGCAAACCAGAAGTGCGAAAAAACGCACTTCCGGTTTGCCGGTGTGCTGTTTTTTGCACTCCGGAGGGTTCAGGGAAGCTCCCTGAAGCTCCGGAATGCAAAAAACTACAAAACGGACAAACCGGAAGTGCACTTTCCCGCACTTCCGGTTTGTCCGTTTTGTAGTTTTTTGCATTCCGGAGCTTCAGGGAGCTTCCCTGAACCCTCCGGAGTGCAAAAAAACCAGCATACCGGCAAACCGGAAGTGCGTTTTTTCGCACTTCCGGTTTGCCGGTTTCGTCGTCCCAGGCTCCGGTAAGCCTTTGCGCGGGGGTGGGGTGGGGTGCGCATGTGCAGGGGGCAGCATGGGGGTGTTGTACGCATGCGTGGGGGGGAGGGAATGGGTGTGGGCACGCGAGCGCGCGCGAGCGCCCCCCCTTTTTGGCACGCGAGCCAAAAAAGGTTCGACACCACTGACCTAGGCTTTATTCAATTTAAGCCTCCCCACCCCCTTTGTATCAGTTCCTAAGTGTTATTCCATGTTTTAGAAATGAACGCTCCAACATATTTTGATCATGCCTTCAAATTTTTATGTTCAATGAATAGCATTTACTCTTGTGAATAATATTACACCAAGCTAGAAAGAATTAAATGATATTCATTTTGTGTTGAGAAATCTGATGTTTAGGGAATTGCTAATGATGTTCAGAACCTTGCTAGGTTACCAGTCTGAATGATGTCCATTAATATTCAGGTCAAAGAATGCATTGTCTCACACTCTTTCCCTGGCTTGAGTTATTTATTTTCATTTTATGCAAAATACAGGAGGAAGGGAAGGAACGAAGGATGGAAGGAAGGTCTTCTTTACGCATCCCAACCCAGATGCTTAATATATAATTAAGGTATATCTGGGTTTATAACTGGATATGGGGAAGGAAGGAAGGAAGGAAGGAAGGAAGGAAGGAAGGAAGGAAGGAAGGAAGGAAGGAAGGAAGGAAGGAAGGAAGGAAAGAAGCAGCAAACAAGCATGGAGGGAGGGAAGGAAGGAAGGAAGGAAGGAAAGGAAGGAAGGAAGGATAAATAAAAAGATTTAGAAAACATTTGCTATATATAAATGTAATTTTGTGGTTTTTTAAATCCATTGTGATAGGATTTTATATGTTAGGGTTCACTAACATATTTATTTATTTATTTATTTATTTGTGAGATTTATATACCGCCTCACAGTGCAAGCACTCTCTAAGCGGTTTACACCATGAAGCAATGTATATATTTATATTGCCCCCAACAATCTGGGTCCTCATTTTACCTACCTCGGAAGGATGGAAGGCTGAGTCAACCTTGAACTGGTGAGATTTGAACCGCTGACCTGCAGATCACAGTCAGCTAAAGTGGCCTGCAGTACTGCCTCTAACCGCTGCACCACCTCGGCTCTTCTTCTATATTGCAGTAGCACTTAAAAGTAGTTAACCATCAACGTTTGCTATGAAAATCATAGATGTTTAAACAGAAACTTAACTGAAATAAAATCAGATCATCCATGTTTGATAATCCTCATTAGGCATATGAGTTGGATGGGAGAGGGACATATGACCCCAAGGGACATTATTCATATACTAACAATTTTTAAGAAATTCAGCTGTCAAAGCTGTAGAACATTTTATTATATTACTGTAAAACACACATAGTGCAGTATATTATTTTGATATAGTGGCATTTGTATATATTGACTAAAGATTATTAACACTCTAATGTTTAAATAACTTAGAACATTAACAATAAAGAAGAGAAATATCATATCAGTATTAACTTTGATTTAAAATGTCAGTGTTAATAAACATAAGACGTTAGTTTTTTTGTGATATGTATATACATGTATACATATGTATATGTACTGTATGTATGTATGTGTCAGTGGTGAAATCCAATTTTTTTTACTACTGATTCTGTGGGCGTGGCTTGGTGGGCGTGGTGTGGCTTGGTGGGCATGGCAGGGGAAGGTTACAACAAAATATCCATTCCCACCCCACTCCAGGGGAAGGATACTGCAAAATATCCATTCCCACCCCACTCCAGGGGAAGGATACTGCAAAATATCTATTCCCACCCCACTCTGGGGCCAGCCAGAGGTGGTATTTGCTGGTTCTCTGAACTACTCAAAAATTCCACTACTGGTTCTCCGAACTACTCAAAATTTCCACTTTTACCTTTATTTTTTGATAATTTATCAACAATGATATCATTAATTAAATAAAACTATTGACAAAAATAAAGGTAAGCATTCCATAATAATAAGCCTTTTTTAAAAAAATATGTATGTAAAATGTTTTGCTCTATACACACACACTTGCATTTTTATTTATGTACCTGATAGAATTACTGTCTGGGGCAGCTATAAGAAAAAGTCTACTCATGTAAAATTGTTATTAAGGTTTATTTTTTAAAATGTTTTTTTATACTGCCTTTATTTTTATAAATAACTTGAGGCAGCAAGTATACCTAATACTCCTTCCTCCTCTTGAATTTGAATTTATTTATTATTAGAGTTGGAAGGGACCTTGTAGGTCATCTAGTCCAACCCCCTGCTCAAGCAGGAGTTCCTACATCATTTGAGACAGATGGAAGTCCAGTCTCCTCTTGAAGGTTGCAAATGTTGGGGCTCTCACAACCTCCGCTGACAAGTTCCACTGGTTGATCGCTCTCACTGTCAGAAAGTTTCTCCTCACTTCCAGGTTGAATCTCTCCTTAGTCAGCTTCCATCCTCTTAATTTCACTATAACAACAACCTTAGTTTTAATATTTTAATTACTTTTCTATTTATCTTTTTATTATGTGTAAGCTACCGAGTCACCTTATATGGGAGATGGGCAGCAAAAAAAATGTAACAAACAAACAAACAAATATATGAGGTGGGTTGGGCCCCAAGTCACCCAGCCAATTTTCATGCCTAAGGCAGGACTAGAATTCACAGTCTCCTGGTTTGTAGCCTGGAGAGCAGCTATTAAGCTTATGTTTTGAAGACAAAGATAATGAAACTATATGAAGAAAAAGATCACCCCATGGGGATCTTTAACACTTTAGACTTAAAATATGGACGGCAAGCTTATTCAGTTCCAATGTACAGATGTTCTATTACTTGAATATGTATTCCTATAGATTTATATTCCTTTGGGCACATACACGTAGTACCTAAATCAGTGCGTGGTTTAAAAAGAGAAAGCGATGCAGCTGGGCCTCTCTTGCTTATGATTTTTTTTAAAATTATAGACTGCATATTCAGCTGGGCAGTTCAGAACTGTTTGGTTGCAATTGCCCTTTTATCTTCAGGGATAAGACTGCCATCTAGCTGCAAAGAATTGATTCACTTTTGCCATTTTCTGCTAGCCAATGCTACTAAGTGAATAATTGTTTCCAATATATGAGGACATATCCAGCAATTCACAAGAAGGAAATAGATGTCACATGACTCTTTAACAACTGTTTTAAACCAGATTTTCTTTCCCAATTACCTTAATTGCCTTTGCCTCTACCTCTGCAGATGCCAAACCCAGCCAGCAGAGAGATAGATTTCCTTCCTTCCTTCCTTCCTTCCTTCCTTCCTTCCTTCCTTCCTTCCTTCCTTCCTTCCTCCCTCCCTCCCTCCCTCCCTCCCTCCCTCCCACCCTCCCTGTGAGAAATTGAAATCCTTGGTGATTACCGTATTTTTCGGAGTATAAGACGCACCGGAGTATAAGACGCACCTTAGTTTTTTGGGAGGAAAATAGGGGAAAACAATCTGCCTACCAGGTATTCATCTGGCTAGCATCCTTAGTCTGGTCAGCTTCAGCACATTATTTTATCTCCTGGTTAGGACTTAAAAAAACCTTCTGAGAGTAACAATGAAAGAGCCTGCAAGCCAGTAAGAGCTGGGAAGATCGTTAGCACCTGGTTAGGGCTAAAAAAAAACTTATTCGGAGCAGCTGCAGCACATTATTTTATCTCTTGGTTAGGACTTAAAAAAACCTTCTGAGAGAATAACAATGAAAGAGCCTGCAAGCCAGTAAGAGCTGGGAAGATCGTTAGCACCTGGTTAGGGCTAGAAAAAAACTTCTTTGGAGCAAGTAGAGCAATGAAAAAAAACCCTGCAAAGACTTAGGGCTGGAAAACATTCTTCTGAGAGAGTAACAATGAAAGAGCCTGCAAGCCGGTAAGAGCTGGGAAGATCGTTAGCACCAGGTTAGGGCTAGAAAACAACTTCTTTGGAGCAAGTAGAGCAATGAAAAAAAAACCTGCAAAGACTTAGGGCTGGAAAAACATTCTTTGGAGAGAGTAACAATGAAAAAGCCTGCAAGGTAAGAGCTGGGAAGATCTGTTAGCACCTAGTTAGGGCTGGAAAAAAAGCTACATTCGAAGTATAAGACACCTGAATTTTCAGCCACTTTTAGGGAGGAAAAAGGTGCGTCTTATACTCCGAAAAATACGGTAATCATAAACTACCAGTACTAAAGGGACGCAGTGGCTCAGTGGCTAAGACGCTGAGCTTGTCGATCAGAAAGGTCGGCAGTTCGGCGGTTTGAATCCCTAGTGCTGTGTAACGGAGTGAGCTCCTGTTACTTGCCCCAGCTTCTGCCAACCTGGCAGTTCGAAAGCATATAAAAATGCAAGTAGAAAAATAGGGACCATCTTTGCTGGGAAGGTAACAGCCTTCCGTGCACCTTGGGCGTTTAGTCATGCCGGCCACATGATCATGGAGACGTCTTCCGACAGCGCTGGCTCTTCGATTTTGAAACGGAGATGAGCACCACCCCCTAGAGTCAGGAACGACTAGCAAATATGTACGAGGGAAACCTTTACTGTATTTATTTGTAACCAAATAACTTGTTCATAATGGAGCTGTTCAGTGTTTGAATACTGAAATTAAAGAATACCAATAGTTATACTGTAGTTTGGTCCCTGCTGGTTAATTAAACTAAATTCACTTAAATTACTGTATCATGAATTTTTGGAGAAGTGAAGTCAAGGCTAGCTACATATGTCTTTTTATGTTTGTGTACCTTTGAGATAGTTTCAATTAATGGCAACTGCCTGGAATAGTAAATGAAATTTTTTTGCCAAGGTTTTTCAGAAGTGGTTTGCCCTTGCCTTCTTCCTTAACCACTACACCAAACTGGGTCTCTGTAGAGAAATACAAACTTATTAAACAGCCAATTTAATATTTCTGTCCAGAACAATGTTGGTGCAAATGAAGGTAATCCAGCAGGAAAAACATTAGTAATACAGCCAATAATGTAGCTAGAGATGGCTTTATCATTTTCCCCTCAATATTTTTAAATCTCATCATTTTGGTGTTAATTTTTCTTTCAGCCTGAAAAACTTATCCATACTTATTTTTTTAAAATTTCAAAAATGTATGCAGTGCTAATATGGTTTACTATAATTTTTGATATAAGCTATTGCCATAATGTTTATCTCTTATGTCAATGATGGCATAATTAGTGATGACAAAATTAGTGGACCAGAGGAATGCTGTCGATGTGGTTTACTTGGACTTCAGTAAGGCATTTGATAAAGTAAACTACTACTAAATAAAATAGAAAAATGTGGGATGGACAGCAACACCACCAGATGGATTCAACCAACCGCACTCAACGTGTAGTGCTCAATGGAACTGCATCTACATGGAGGGAAGTATGCAGTGGAGTACCCCAAGCTCTGTTTTAGGCCCAGTACTCTTCAACATCTTCATCAATGACTTGGACAAGGGGATAGATGGGGAACTCGTCATAATTTGCAGATGACACCAAACTGGCAGGAATAGCCAACTCTCCAGAAGATAGGCTCAAGATACAGAAGGATCTTGACAGACTTGAACATTGGGTGCTATCAAACAAAATGAAATTCAATGGTGAAAAAAGTAAGGTTCTACATTTAGGCAAGAAAAACAAAATGCACAGGTACAGTATATGTGGTACCTTGCTCAACAGTAGTAACTGTGAGAGGGATCTTGGAGTCCTAGTGGAGAACAGTGAGCCAGCAGTGTGCAGCAGCTGCCAAAAAAGCCAACACAGTTCTAGGCTGCATTAACAGAGGGATAGAATCAAGATCACACAAAGTGTTAATACCACTTTATAATGCCTTGGTAAGGCCACACTTGGAATACTGCATTCAGTTTTGGTCGCCACGATGTAAAAGGGATGTTGAGACTCTGGAAAGAGTGCAGAGAAGAGCAACAAAGATGATTAGGGGACTGGAGGCTAAAACATATGAAGAATGGTTGCAGGAACTGGGTATGTCTAGTTTAATGAAAAGAAGGGCCAGGGGAGACATGATAGCAGTGTTCCAATATCTCAGGGGTTGCCACAAAGAAGAGGGAGTCAAACTATTCTCCAAAGCACCTGAGGGTAGAACAAGAAGCAATGGATGGAAAATGATCAAGGAGAGAAGCAACCTAGAACTAAGGAGAAATTTGTTGACAGTTAGAACAATTAATCAGTGGAACAGCTTGCCTCCAGAAGTTGTGAATGCTCCAACACTGGAAGTTTTAACGAAGGTGTTGGATAACCATTTGTCTGAAGTGGTGTAGGGTTTCCTGCTAAGCAGGGGGTTGGACTAGAAGACCTCCAAGGTCCCTTCCAACTCTGTTGTTGTTGTTTGTTGTTGTTGTTGTTGTTGTTATTATTATACAATTGTATCACAGCGGCCAGTTGTTTCGCCAGATTTGGCATTGATTACTAGTCGAGCCCCACCCAGGGGCCTAGGACGTCGTAATGTATTTTCGAAGTATATGTGCGGAACCGAGCAGTGTGGCTTTCTGCATTTGACTGATGGTGATTTTGTCAATTTTGAGCTGTTTTAAATGTAATTCCAGTGCTTTTGGGATAGCACCCAGTGTTCCAATCACTACTGGAATTACCACTGCTGGTTTGTGCCATAATCATTGGATTTCGATTTTTAAGTCCTGGTATTTTGCAATTTTTTCGTGTTCCTTTTCATCGACCTTGCTATCCCCTGGTATTGCAATGTCAATGATAGTCACCTTGTTTTTCTCGACCAGCGTGATGTCTGGTGTATTATGCGCCAGTACTTTGTCTGTTTGTATACGAAAATCCCACAAGATCTTGACCATCTGATTTTCAGTGACTTTTTCAGGCTTGTGTTCCCACCAGTTGTTGTTATTGTTATTGTTATTGTTATTGTTATTGTTATTGTTATTGTTATTGTTATTGTTATTGTTATTATTATTATTAATGATAAATGTATTTTACTGAACTTCATTTTGTGACAACAAACCTGGCAGGTAACAAAAATTGAATCAGTTCTTTATATCACTTACAGAAGGTGAATTATGAATCAACAACATGATTGTTGGGTGATTTCACCAAATTTTTCAAAAAATGTCCAATCAAAAGAACTGTGTTGCAAGAGATTACAACAATATTATTAAATATAGGTTTTCTTCAATTCAATCAAAATCTGATGATAATGAATTTATGATGTTACCTAGTTGAGTAATGAAATATCTGCAAGCAAACTACAAAGCTCAGAGAGCACCAAAAACTCCACAGCTAATTCAAAATATTGGGTAGCAACTGAAGAAAACGACACATGCTTTTTCTAAATTATTAGCCTTTGCTTAATTACAATAATGTTGTTATCATATACCCTAACTACTTCTTCTCCAAGGGATTCAGTGGTGTGTAACAATGAAGGAAGGTTACTCCAGTGTCCAATTAAGCTTTTCTTAGAGGATTAATATGGCATATCTCATCAGTCCTGCTATACCCAGAAGTGTTAATCTTCACTTCATCACTGTAATCATAAAACATGACTCTGCAGATCAGAGTTGCTGAGTATTTGAATTAATTGCCCCATTAGAGCAGTGAGGTCCAATAAGAGGCTACTGTATTCCCCAGGTTACATTGCACACATCAAAAAGAGAGAGAGAGAGAGAATCTGTCAGTGCAACTCTATATTACAGAAATATATTCTCAGTTCTGCTTAATGTACTTCTGCCTCTTTCTAACAGTCTAACCAGAAAGCTGACTTTAAAAGTAGCAGCTGGGTGCATGTGTGAAGAGTAGATGGTTTTCAAAGTCTTAAATCAGATTAAACTTTTGCAACAACTGTAGCCAATAGTTGTATAGTATCATAAACATTACAAAAAATAGATTTTTTGCACCCTCACTCTCAGAAACCTACAGCCATGTAAAATATCCCTATTTCAAGCTCTCTTGGGCAATTACCGTATTTTTCGGAGTATAAGATGCAACTTTTCCCCCCTAAAAGAGGGTGGAAATGTTGGTGCATCTTATATACTGAATACAGCCATTTTTGGCCTCCCGAAGCCCTGCCCCCGCGTCCCATTTTCACGAAAAATTGGTCCGTTTTTCGCAAAAATGGGGTGCGCAGAGGGTTTGGGAGGCCTGAAGAGTGCTCCTGGGGGCTGGGGGGAAGGCAAAAACACCCCCGTTTTTCCAAAAAATGGGCAAAAAACAGGGTGTTTTTTTGTAAAAATGGGGGCGTTTTTGCCTCCCTCCAGCCCCTAGGAGCACTTTGCAGGCCTCCCAAACTTTCCGCACACCTCATTTTGGCAAAAAATGGGTGAAAAATGGGCTATTTTTTTTGCAAAAACTGGGGTGTTTTTGCCTTCCCTCAGCCCCCAGGAGAACTCTGCAGGCTTCCCAAACCCTCTGCGTGCCCAGTTTTTTGCAAAAACGGGTGAAAAATGGGTCCATTTTTTTAAAAAAACGGGGTGCACAGAGGGTTTGGGAGGCCTGCAGAGTGCTCCTGGGGGCTGGGCGAAGGCAAAACGCCCCAATTTTTGCAAAGACGGGCCAATTTTTGCGAAAAACGGGGCATGCAGAGGGTTTGGGAGGCTTGCAGAGTGCTCCTGGGTGGCCGTGGAGGACAAAAACTTTTTTTTCTTACTTACCTCTTTGAAATCATGGTGCGTCTTATACACCGGTGTGTCTTATAGTCTGAAAAATACGGTAGTTGAAACACAACAAAATAGACTATTATCACATTCATATTCAGCTTTTATTTTGAAATAGCATTAGCCATTATATGGTTCCAAATCATTTCATAATTCATATGTACAAAGACCAGTTTTCAAAAGTTCTGGGGTTCCTAAATTACAGTCCTTAGTCCAATATGTCTTCCTGATAACCCACAAATCTTCCATCTTCACGCTTCTTAAGTTCTTAAGGCGAAGGTTTTTAAAATATATTGTTGTATTGATTGTTTTAGTGTTAATGCTTATTTATGTGTTGCTGTTAATGTTCATGCTAATTTTATTTCACTGACGTGTGGTTATTTTGTTTGGTTTTGTATTTTGGAAGGGGTTGGCCTCATGCCTTGGCCAAGGCTTACAAAATTATTATTATTGTTGTTGTTGTTGTTGTTAAGAGTAGTAATAGTATTTCTGCAAGTAATTAAAATGGAAATTCTAGCTTGCATTGCATTTAGGGAATGAAATTTCACTGTGTATTTTATTTTCTGTAATTATTTATATTTAAGCTGATGACTATACTATTCTGACTAACATGTTCATTTGGTATTATGGATATTATACTGTTTTACTTGCATTGTCATTTTTATTTATTGTACCATGCCATTTATTGTATTGTTGATAGATATAGTGTAAACTTCCAAGAGTCTCCTCAATTTCAGTGAGCATAAATTATCAAATCTGTTGCAGGAGATATCTCTTACTCCTCAAACAGATTCTTAAGGCGCACTGTATAGGGGTGGGGTGAATGATGGGCAACGTGTGTTTATAATCCCTACATGTATGGATACAGGTTAAAGCTACGACTGATGGCAAAATGTGATTTGAAGGATTTACTTACTTCCATAATCAAGCTGGATCTGATAACTATTCTTCATCTCCACCTGGATAGAAGACTGACTCAGCTAATTCACCCAGAGTCAGTTTGTGCAGTAGATAACTCTCTAGAGAAGTGGATAAATTTGGCTCGTAACCACTTTGAAATCAGCCTTTAAGGTATTTAGAACTCTATGAGTCAAAGCAGCAAGGGTAGGTGGCAGAAGGCTCATTTAACTTAGATAAGGCAGATAGAAACTGAGTGTCTGTACTGTGCAGATAAATATAGAAAGGAATTATTTTCTGCAGAAATCTGTAGATTCTCATTCAGCAGTTTTGAGCTATGATAGAAGTAATATTTTTTTTACTCCACCTCTGAACTTGGAACCAGAACCTTCAGCAGCCAACTGTGATCCTTGCAGTGAGCTCCCTGGCAATAATTTTTCTCAATTTCAAAGTGATCTGCATGTGGCTGTTGATTGTGAGATGGAGGTATTGAGACATTCCTCTTATGAAGTTAAACTCAGATCAATGTGGCTTGTATCCTCATGCCGAGAAATTCTGGGAGCTGGTTTATTCTTCTCTGAGGGAAAGGAAGTTGTCTTTTGACCATTTCTTACAAAGTCTTCCCTTGATCCCTCCAACATGGACAATTGCATGCCAGTTTCTAACATTGCGTGATGGGCATGGCAATCAAGACAGTGGTAGCTTCCCAGCTTCCGAACAGTCTTAGATTAAATAGATTATCTGGATTCATTTCAACATACTGTGGAGTAAAGTCTGCCTTGATCAGCCTCATGGATTATCTTTGTTTGAGGAGAGAGGGGTGCAGTGGGACATAGTTTGTTCTCTTAAATCTCTCAGTAGATTTTGATACCAGTGATGATGAAATTCTTCTGGATGAATTGGCAATCTTGGGAAATAAAGCACGGTTTTGCATTACTTCCACTCCTATCTATCAAAAAGTTTCAGGTGAGTAGAGAACTACCACTCCCACCCCCAAAAGGAGCTGATCCGTGGGATCATCAAGATTCCATTTTGTTTCCAATACTTTTTAACTTCTACATGAAACTATTAGAAAAAGAATATTTAGAACTTTGTGTTCTCAATACACTGATAGCACCGAAGTCCATTTTGTGGCACTATCAACAGGCAATGTAAGGTATCCTAGAGGCCATATTCCACCAGTTGTGAAAGGCTGTCAGTTTGTTTCCAGGGATTGTAATGAGGTGTTATTTATTATTTTAAGGCCTTAAATGCTTGACCCAGGACATCTAAGAGAATGTCCCTTTCTGTAAAATTCTCAGTAACCACTAATGGCTAATTTGGAAAAGCTTTCCTCCAAAAGCAGCCAATCAGACTGACAATAGGTATCACACATGTTCTGAAGTTGTCCCATGTTTGCAGAACTCACTTCCCACTATAATATGGAATGGTTTTCAAACTTTGGCTGTTCCCTCCAGCTTTGTGTGGAAGTCAAAAACAATTTAGAAGAAGGACCACTGCACATATACACACATAACGCCCCAGTAATAGTTGACAAGACCTTTGAGTATTTCTAAATTGACCAAAAGATTTCCCAGCTGTTTCATTTTTTTTGTAAAGCACAAGGGCTCAATGTACTGCCAACAATAATTTACCCTTCATCAAAAAGTCAATAAAGGTTTGTAATTGGATGCATGAGAAACCCAGGGGTGGGTTCCACTTACCTTCCCTACCGGTTCGCATCATGACGGAAGTGCGCTTCACATCGTGCAAATGACCCTCTGCGCATGTGCAGAATAGAATAGAATAGAATAGAATAGAATAACTATTCTATAATAATAATAATAATAATAATAATAATAATAATAATAATAATAATAATAATAATAATAATAATAATAATAATAATAATAATAATAATAATAATAATTGCATAATGTCTGTTATGCAATGCATAACAGACATTAATACAATCGAGAGAGTCCAGAAATATTTCACTAGAAGAGTCCTCCACTCCTCTGCTCGCAATAAAATACCTTATTCCATCAGACTTGAAATATTGGGATTAGACAATTTACAACTACACCGCCTCCAATCTGATCTAAATGTAGTTCATAAAATCATATATCAAAAAGTCCTTCCTGTCAATGATTACTTCAGCTTCAACCGCAACAATACACGAGCACATAAAAATTCAAACCAGTGGTGGGTTCCTACCGGTGCGGTCCACTCTATAGCACCGGTAGCAGCCCGCTGGTGATGTCACAGTACCAGTGCGGTCGGTTGCCGGTGCCTGGGCGACGCCATTTAAAAAAAAAATTTTTTACATTTTTTTTTAAAAAATTCTTCTATGCATGCCCAGAAACCAAGCTTCCTGCACTGCGCATGTGCTGCCTTCCTACCCCACAGTGAGTTCAAGCAGGGGAGGATGGCTGAGGGAGCACGTGAGACGCTGAAAGAACGGGTGGCAGGAGCTATCTCCATTCCCCTCCCTTCAGCAGTCCGAGAAGCCATGTCCACCCAGTCACATGGCTGGCAAGCCACGCCACCCGGTCACATGGCTGGCAAACCACACCCACAAAATAAGCCACGCCTACAGAGTGGTAGTAAAAAAATTAGGAACCCGCCCCTGATTCAAACTTAATGTAAACTGCTCCAAACGCAACTGCACAAAATACAACTTCAGCAACAGAGTGATCAGTGCCTGGAATGCACTACCTGACTCTGGTTTCTTCCCCAAACCCCCAAAACTTTAACCTTAGACTGTCTACAGTAGACCTCTCCCCATTTCTAAGAGGTCTGTAAGGGGCGTGCATAAGCGCACCACTGTGCCTACCGTCCCTGTCCTACTGTTCTATTGTCATCTATTACCGGTACTTTTTACTTATGTTATGTTTATACAAACAACTACTATGCTGTACATGTTTGACAAATAAATAAATAAAAGAATAGAATTCTTTATTGGCCAAGTGTGATTGGACACACAAGGAATTTGTCTTTGGTGCATATGCTTTCATCATGCGCAAAGAGTTCTTTACCAGCCGCAGCAACCTGAGAACCGGTTTGGGGGCATGGACAGCTGGCCATCGCTGACGGTTCGGCGAGCAGGTGCAAATTTCCGCCACTGGTACGGGTGAACTGCTCTGAACCGGCAGCAACCCACCACTGGACAAATCCCATATGACTAGCAAACCAAAGAACGAAGAAATCCATGAATTTCTTTAATACCAGTCTGGAGTAAAAAATCTTGAAAACAGGTAAGAATAAATTCCCAGCCAGACTCACAGTGAGTTAATTAAAGTGAGAAACCCTTGCTTCCTGAAGTTCTTACAGTCTGAACTCCTTTTCACCTAACATTTACTTCTTTTCCTCCACTTCCTTCCCACATTTCTCAAAGTTTGAAGTGTAATGAATTTCAAGGACAAAACTCTAATTTTTGCAGCGTACCAGAACTGACAAATTATCAGATATTAATTATTCATGCACACTGGCCATTGACAATTGGCCATTGGCTTTTCTCAGAAATATTTGTGTGTCTGAAATCTCCACTGGCATGAAGTGTGGTAATACAGCTACAATTTTGGGAGTGTTCACAGAAGTGTACATTTGTCAGGTGCGAAGAATTAGGACCACACACTAAGAATTAGGACCACACACTAAGTTCTAATTAAGAAAATTTATTGCTTATGCCTATACACAAGAATTTAGTTAACTAATGGTCAGCATTAAATTGACACAAGGTAAGAGCTAATAGAACTCAAGGGGGAGGCTGGACATGGATTGCTTGTGGCAATATTATCAACTCTAGACTAATTCCTCTCTTGATTCCACCCCCCCAGATGCCGCCTCTTCTTCTCCTACACATTTTGGCAAAGATCAGGTTTCTTTCTCATTTTATCCTTTATTTTAAAATTCCAACATTTCAACGTGGGAAAAAGCTGTCGGGTGGCCAAAGTAAAGCTAAAGATGACCATTCTACCAGCATTGTTAAAAATATGGCTAAGTCAAGAAAGTAGTTACATTTCTTTTGTTTTCAATGAGTATTTCTGTTGTTGGGAAAAGAAAGCCTTAGTTCATTATTTGTCAGAAAACATCACTCACTGAGGGTATGAAAACAAGTTACAAAAACCATGTAATGATTCTATCATTGCTTCATTTGATTTCAAACTTAAATTTAAAAGGAAGTGTTATATTTACCTCTTCCCCAACCTCGGTGAATCATTAGTTTTATTGTAGAAGGAATCCACAAATTCATTTATCATTTTAGAGCATTGGGTCCCCAAACTTGGCAACTTTAAGACTTGTGGACTTCAACTCCCAGAATTCTCCAGCCAGCTGGGAGTTGAAGTTCACAAGTCTTAAAGTTGCCAAGTTTGAAGATCTCTGTTTTAGAGGGTCACAGGTTTGCAGAATTTAAGTTTCTCACTTCAGTAGTTTCAGGTGCATGGTGCTGTTTTGAGAACTTTCAGAGTCTTTTTTATATTTTACATATGTACAAAACAGCAGCTTCTCTGCACATGTGAAGTAGGTTCCCCCCCCCCCAAGGTCTCATTGTCTGTAGCCTTTAGGCCAGAATGGGAATCCCAATAAATAACGAAGCCACCTGGAGTCAATTGTTGGAAGGTTTTGCTTTCCTGGCTAGATTCCTTGGTCCAAATCCATTCATTCTTTATGCCTCAAAAGTTTTTTCTAATAACTTCTGGTAGCTTTGAAGCATCACTATTTTCTGTAAAAGCAAGCCAAATTGAGTATAGGTTACAGGAAAGCATTCCGGTTTTAAATCTGCCTTTGCACTTCATGCCCTTCAGAAATTGATTCCCATGAAGGAGTCACTGACATCAGATGTGCTAGGCATTGTGTCCCTTTTACTACAGTAAAAGGAGGAAATGTGATGCCTGGACATGTGTAGCCTTGTGGAAAAAGGGTCTTATTTCACTTGCTGACAAGCACAGCAGCAGTCTGGCAGTATTTCCCAGGGGACAACCACGCTGTAAAAAAAAATCAATATTGACTCTTGACACATTTTCATTTACATCAGCACATGACTTTCAATGGGGCACAGATCAATATCCAGCTTTTAACACCGTTCAAGTAGTTTCTCCTATGTAAAAGACTGATTTGGCTTGAGTGGCTTGGTTTTTTTTCCCCCCTATAGAGACACAGGCAGGTTACCCACCATTAACACATTGTGATTCTTAGGAAGGAAGTTTCTTTGCCATTTGTTCCGTGAATGTTTGGAAGAATTTGAGTTATTGCATTAATGACACGAGGCTTACTTGGCCACTGCTTACAGTCAATTGATTTTATACGTAAGGACAATCCGCACCATTACTAAGCATATGGTCAGAGCAGTAAAACAGCTTGAAAAATGTGCTGACTTAGTAACTACAATCAGGTGGGAGTGAACCACTG
This sequence comes from Diadophis punctatus similis, assembly GCA_023053685.1. Lineage (NCBI taxonomy): Eukaryota > Metazoa > Chordata > Lepidosauria > Squamata > Dipsadidae > Diadophis > Diadophis punctatus. The sequence continues at coordinate 105,904,288 of JALIGW010000001.1, read as the reverse complement.
TTTGGACCAGCTGGATCAAGTGCACATGAAATGGAAGAAAGGATTACATAGAAAGGAACTTTGACAACATGTCTGAATGGGTTTCCTGGATATAGATTTTGTTAATGCATTTTAACACACCAAAGACATTCAGGATTCGAACGTCATGCTTAGCTGGCCTACTTCTTCCTGTTTAACTCTGCCCAGTCAATTGACTGGAAAACCTCTCAGAATGACAGGGACTGTGCTTCACCTCAATGAAACTGATCAAATGCTTTTCTTCGACTGGTGAAGGGGGGACCAGCTTGAGAACATTCATTCTCTGCTGAACCTTCCCCTCAGGACCTTATAGTTGACAGGTTTTTCAAAATTGTAGATTTGGCTCAAAGCTGCAAACCCTACAAGATTCTTCAGAACCTCTCTGGAGAAGGAAACGAAGTGAGACCTCCTGCTGGTTTGGGTGCCAGCTTGTGGGTGCCAGGACCAGTCACCCTGCTTCAGGGGTGGGTTCTACTTACCTTCCCTACCGGTTCACATCGGGTCAGAAGTGGCCCTTGATCACGTCGTGCAAATGACCCTCTGTGCATGCCGCTTTCTTTGCCAGCTGCTTTCAAGGAGCGGCAACCGGAGGACCGGTTTGGGGGCGTGGCCAGACGGCCATTGCTGCTGATTCAGCGAGCGGGGGCAAATTTCCGCCACCGGTTCAGGCGAACCGGTCCGAACCAGCAGTAACCCACCACTGCCCTGCTCGTACCCCTCAGCAAAGATTTTTAAAGGACACTAAATTCTCAAACCTTAGTTCTGATCACTTTTGGAAAGTGCTTATTTAAGTATCTTAAGTCTACAGTGGTCTTTGGAATGACAAGCCTGAAAAGTCACCTGGTGTAATAAAATGTATTTTTATGAAAATTAAAAATGTGAAATAAATGGCAAAAAGCCAAACAAGAAAGTTATAAAGAATGAAAGATCCGGATAAATTTGGAATATTGAAATGTATAATAGATAAGATTTTGGAATTAACTGTATAATATAAACAGTTTATCATGCAGACCAAGTTATTTTGACTATGGCAAGTCATTAGAGAGATAAGAGACCTTGTGATTTAAATTGGACACTAGAGGGGACTAATGTCCAGGCTAAATAGGAAAGAAAACCTTGCCTTTAGGATTGGGATTTACAAAATGACACAGAATGCTATAATATTTGAAGTATTAAAGGAGATATTTGAAGAAAGTGGCCAGAGTAGCAACAATATCAACAATAAGTAATCATGTCTGCTTCTATGGATAAACGAGGTCTAAAATATGTTAATGAAAAAAAGAGAGATGTGAAACAAATGTTGCTTGTTAGAGAAATAATGGAATCAGCAGTATTGGATTAAAATGTGTTGATTATAAACAGACAAGGCATTCAAACTAGAAATAACAATGGCAGGAAAAAGTGGAGTACAAGATAGACAAGAATCAAGAGACCAGCTCTATAAGTACTTTTTACTGGCTACACAAAAGCTGGATAAGGCTTTGAAAATTAAACGGGAAATACAAAAGGCTAGCCAAGATAATAATTGTGATAATGACTTTCCACCGCATTCACAAAGCTAAAGCCTTGAAGAAGCCTCTGTGATGAGAAAAAGAAAGATAGCATCTGAATTAATTAATGATCAAGACTGTTAGAAGTAAAAGAAAGGAATATGAAATTGATTTGTTTGATCAAAGTTAAAATCAGGCATGCTTTTATAAAACTTTTTGCAGACTTTTTGCTGACACTGAGCTGCAAAATTGATGCTTTATGAGTTTTCATATAGAACAGATGGGTTATGGGAAGAAGAGAGATTTGCTTGTAACTTTATACAGGATGATGAATAATCAAATTTGTTTTTACTTGTGAAGAAGACTGGGAGTCACTTATTTACATTTTTCTTTTTCTTTATTCTATTGCTTTCTTTTCTATTTTTTCTTTCTTTGCACATATTATTCTTTATCTTTCTTTTCTGATTTTAGTTTGTATTTGCTTTTGCAATTGGACTTAAAATCTTTAATAGAAATCTTTTTTTTAAAAAAAGTCATAAATTTGGAAAGCACCTTTAAAAAGGCTTGCAAAAGCTTAGTTATTGATACTGATGCTTCTGACAAACCTGGATTTTCAAGGGATGGCCATATGTCTAGCGGTTGCTTGAAACAGCCCTAGCAGAAAGTGCTTTAAGTGGCAATTGTGATGCTGTGCAATATTTTGCATTTTAAACTTAACAACTGTCTTTACTACTTTTATAAAATGAAATGCTGTATGTGTACATCAGCAGACAATAGAATAATGTTCACTATATTGTTAAATTAATAGATAACTATGCTATTATGAAAGTAATAATAACAATTTCATTGTCTGAGCTGGACCAGAATGAAAAGTCTTTCACATTGGCTGTTTATCTTTACAATTGATTTCCTCACCCAAGATCTACTTTCAAATTGTGTATACTTCATGGAAAAAGTGAAACCAGCTGAGAAAATTGGAACCTTACTATAAAGATAATGAAGCTCTTCGCTTATGTCCAAGGAAGCATCTGCTTATGGTTCTTAAGAGATCCCGAGAATGGAACTCAGACTTTGTCCTGAACAGTCATTCATTCATTCATTCATTCATTCATTCATTCATTCATTCATTCATTCATTCATTCATTCATTTATCTATCTATCTATCTATCATTCTTGTATGCCGCCCAACCCCAGAGGGACTCAGGGCGGCTTACGAGAACATCATGCGAGAACAATTCATGCGAGCATCATGCGAGAACAATTCATAAGAAACAATAATAATATTTAAAAGAATTATAAAAATTAAAAAACAAATCAACATTCATACATGGGGGATTGATCTCTGTTTCACCTCGCCTGCAGGAAGAGCCATGTTTTAACGGCTTTGTGGAAGACCAGTAGGGTGTGGATAATCCAAATCTCTGGGGGAAGCTGGTTCCAGAGAGACGGGGCTCCCACAGAGAAGGCTCTCCCCCGCGGTCCCACCAACCACATTGCTTGGTTGATGGGACCTGGAGGAGACCAACTCTGTGGGACCTAACCCGTCGTAGGGAGACATGCGGTAGGATGCGGTCCCGCAGGTATCCTGGCCTGAGCCATGTAGGGCTTTAAAGGTTAAAACCAACATCTTGAATTGTGTCCGGAGACTAATAGGCAACCAATGCAGCTGGCGGAGAATAGGTGTTACGTGGGTGTATCTTGGAACACCCACTACAGCTCACACAGCTGCATTTTGTACCAGTTGCAGTCTCCGGATGCTCTTCAAGGGTAGCCCCATGTAGAGCGCGTTACATGACTGTTGCTCAGCAGAAAAATAAATAAATAAAGTAAAAATGTTTCCACGGAGTTTATCAAAAACCTGTCACCCAGGATTGTCAATGTAAAATTAATACAGCTGTGTAAAACATTAAAAGTTGCTTTGCAAAAATGTTTTATCATAAGAAAAGCATCATTCCCGAAAGCGTTCCAGCAGCTGGTATGATTTGCAAGACAAGATATATTTATTTACATGAGTTGAATGGCTGCTCTGAAGCCTCTCCCTGGCTGTCTGCCCTTGGAAGATGGTGATCCCTGTGGAAGCCCAGACAATCAGAGATAGCTTTGCAAGCTTTATGGCTGACCCGGCGGCTTTAAAAACTACCTGGGCTTCTATGGGTAGGGTATGTCCGAAAGCATGAAGGAATGACACTGGGCATTGTGAAGCACTGCTTTCAAACACAGTACCTGTCATTAGAAATGAAATGGTCATCTATCTTCTACAAAACGCTCTAGTGCTGAATCATGACAATCCTAATTGTATTTCAACTACTTGGATTGATCTTATTTCATACAGCAAGCCAGAAATTCAGCCCAGAAAATTTAGCTCAAGATTTGCCTACAGCTGCGTTTTATATTTAAAATATTTTAGAAAATATTTCATTTCCCCCCTCTGCCCTCAACCAAATTAATAGCAAAGGGAAAAGATTTATTATTTCCACTGTTTATGTCTCAAACCCGCTTCCCTCATGCATATTCAATCTCTGCTCCTTTGAACACCGTAGGGATCCCTGAGTTCCAATGCCGAAAAGAGACCTTTAAATTTGGCATTTATCAGTTGGCAATTTATCACTTTGCAGGACCTGTATCAAATCTGCACAATAATTCTAAATAAACAAGATTGGAATGAGGCAATACAAACGTAGGCTGTACATATAAAGAAGTATATAAGAGCCGAAGTGGCGCAGCAGTTAGAGTGCAGTACTGCAGGCTACTTTAGCTGACTGTGATCATTTGAGTTCAGCTGTTCAAATCTCACAGGCTCAGGGTTGACTCAGCCTTCCATCCTTCCAAGGTAGGTAAAATGAGGACCCAGATTGTTGGGGGCAATGTAAATATACATTGCTTAATGGTGTAAACGTCTTAGAGAATGCTTGCACTATGAGGCGGTATATAAGTCTCAATAATAATAATAATAATAATAATAATAATAATAATGATGATGATGATGATGATGATGATGATGATGATGATGATGATGATAATAATAATAATAATAATAATAATAATAATAATAATAATAATAATAATAATAATAATAATAATAATAATATCATCTGGGGCTCAGTTACCAGCAAGGGTTATTCTCCAATGTGTGGGATTATAACTACCAGAATGGTTAGTCTGCATGAATATTGTCACCACTGGCTGGAAATTCTGGGAATTGTAATCCAACGTAGTTGGATGACATTAAGTTGGAAAATTTGGATAATCAGGGCAAGAGAAGATGCATCAAGCTTGACAGTATGAAGGAATCCCTGCAGAAAAATAAGTGATGCTGATGCGAAATGCCACTGAAACTGCAGAAGTGGCAGAAAAGTTCATATGGCTTTTGCCATTCCAAGGGCAGATCTGTACTTTTTGTTCATTATAATGATACAGTTTTACAGAGGAATTATTGAGTCTGTCATTTGTACTTCTATAACTGTCTGGTTTGATATAGCAACCACACAGGACAGGTACAGACTTTAATGAACAGTTAGGACCGCAGAAAAAACAATCGCAACCAGCCTGCCTTCCATAGAAGACCTGTTTACTGCCCAAGCTAGAAAGAGGGCTATGAAAATATCTTCAGACCTCTCACATCCTGGATGTAAACTGTTTCAATTCCTCCCCTCAGGACACCACTATAGAGCATTGCGGGCCAAAACCACTAGACACTCTTGCCATCACTCTGCTGAACACCTAATTCTCACAGTGCTATCTAATGTCTATGTGTATTTACCCTTGTAGTATGGCTGTAACATTGTATTTATTCTTATCTTTCTTACTTCTTCCTCTTTTTGGTATCATCATCATCATCATCATCATCATCATCATCATCATCATCATCATCATCATCATCATCATCATCATCATCATGTTGCTTTGCATGTATACCAGAGGTGGGTTCCTCCCGGTTCGGACCGGTTTGCCCGAACCGGTAGCAACCTGCTGGTGACGTCACGACGACATCACGGAACCGGTTCTGTCAGTGCCAGTCCGTGGACGACACCAACTTTAAAAAAAATTTTTTTTAAATTTTTTTTAATTTTTTTTAAAAAAATTCTGGTTTCTCCCCCTTCTGTGCATGCACAGAAGCCAAGTTTCTGGCACTGCGCATGCATCACCATCTTGTTTTTTGGGGGGAATTTTTTGGATTTTTCAGCATTGCGCATGCGCGCACGCCCATGCGACGTGGTAGGAAGCAAACCGGCAGCGAGGTAAGTTAGAACTCACCCCTGATGTATACTGAGAACTTCTGCTACTGGAGACAAATTTCTTATGTGTCTAATCACATTTGGCCAAACAAAGTATTCAATTCAATTCAATTCAATTCATTCCATTCCACCACTTCTTGAGTGGTGGAATGGATGATATCATCCTCTTTCCACTTCCAGGCCTTTGTAAATGTACCCTGGCCTGCACAGATGTTTTCAGCTTTAGTTCAAAACATCTGTTTTCTGAACTCAGCCATCTTACGTTCTTCATGGCCTCCAGCACTTTGTTCTGTTCCAGAGGCAACAGATGCAGCTCTGATTCTCTGCAATGCATGGTTGGTTCCTCTCCTGAATAGCCATTTGTCTTGGGCTGCAGGGCTGTTATGTTCTCTGTATTTTTAAAAATTATCCTGTGGAAAACCCATCAATTAATTAAATGAACCACAACGCTAGAAGCTCAGGCTCTGCTCAACACATATCCAAGTAGACGACCTTTCTGTTTCTGCCCAAGCTGGATAAAACATTCTCCTCTTGCTTCCCTATCACCTGCCCCAGCTTCTCTTACCTTTATTTTTATTTTTAAATCAAGGACTATTGCTATTTTCGTTCTTTCTATGAAGTTGAAATATCAGTATTTCCTTGCTAACAAAATTTCAACTGAGATACAGAGAAACCAGGAAGCAAAGAACTGTTTCCCCGTTGCTTTGATTATTCTAGCACCAGAGCAACGGTCCTACAAAAGGGGAAAATAAAATAAGAAGGCCTGAGTTAGTGGCAAAAGAGGTGAAGTGGGAAATGAGGGGCAAAATCACCCATGGGTGTCAATGTCTGTAAAAGCAAAGAAAGGCACAAGGACCAGTGAGGAAGAAAAGTTCCCAAAAAGAAAACAATTGGTACTCGTGGACCAGTTCGCACAGGAACCAGTAGTCAGTCTTGATTTACTACACGGATTGGGAGGATACGAAACAAAGGCACGATGGATCAGATTTTGTAAGATTGAGCGTCAGCCCAGCTCCATGCTAACGCAGTTTAAACTGGACTGATATTTCTGCAGTTGGCTTAAGAAATGGCTGGGAGCAGCACGGGGAAATAAGCAGATTAAGCAGCAGTACTACAGAACTGCCCCAAGACAGCCAAATAATAGCAGCTAAAGCTAAAGCCTCTCTTGAGTTGGGCTTGACTTCTGGTGACCATGTGGACATGTCTCTACTTTTCTTAACAACAATGGCAAAGTGATTTGCCATTGCCGCCTTCTCTCTAGTCCAGTGTTTCTCAATAGGAATAGCACCTAGACTCATATATTGCTTCACAGTGCTTTACAGCCTACTCCAAGCAGTTTACAGAGTTAGCATATTGCCTCCGACAATCTGGGTCCTCATTTTACCCACCTCGGAAGGCTGAGTCACCCTTGAGCCACTCAGAATCGAACTCCTGGAGTGAGCAGTGAGTTAGCCTGCAGTACTGCATTCTAACCACTGCACCACCACGGTGCTTTAAGCAACTTTAAGATGTTCTGAAGTTACCAAGTTAAAGTTACCAAGTGTCAGAAACATTGCGTTAATGTACACATAGTCCTTGACTTATGACCGGTTGCTTAGCAGTCATTCAAAGTTACAACAGACTCCCCAAAATGCTCTTATAACCCAGTTCCAAAGTTCTGATCGCTGGGCCATCTCTTGTAGTCAAGAGGTTGCATTTTGGACACTTAGCAACTGGCCTGCATTTATGGCCCTTTGCAGTGTCCTGTGGGCATGGCATTTTTGTTGAAAATGGCATTTACTTCTGGTTTTAGGCAATATTTAACAATGAGTTTGCTTAACAACTGCTGTAATCACTTTACAACCGTGGCATTTAATTAATGACTGCTGCCCAAAATGATAAAATAGGGTCAGCCACGTGGTAACCTGCTTTACAACCATCATGACTTACAACCACAGCGGCTCCATAATGGCAGGCTCCATAATGACAGTCATAAGTTGAGGACTACCTGTATATTCCAGGAGTTATGTATATTTGGGTCAGAGCCTTCTTAGCACTGGCTATGTGCTGCCATTTGATGCCTCATATGCTACTTCTTAAGTAAATAAGTTAAGTATCCTTGAGTCAAAATAAGCTCTTAGTAACTTATGGACACATCTCTGAAGGTTTCTTTGTAATAGTGTGGAAATGGTTTGTCATAAGGTGCTGTTTAAACTTTCTAGATCAGCCTAAACTCTGGTATTTTTTGGTGGTTTCTTATCCAAATAGTTCTAAAACCCTGCTTAGTTTTCTGAAATAATCAGAACATTACCTTGTTTTCTTGATCATACAAACAAACTTCATGTCCAAAACCATATCTCATAAGAGTTTATAAACCTATAATATCCTGATAAACACAATACAGGGAAAGATAGTACACTTCTTAAAACTTAAAAATTCTTCTTAAAACTTAAAAATTCAAACACACTTTGAAATCCTTGCGCCTTTGGTTTAGTGTTGTTAACAAGAATAGTGTATTCTATGCAGTAGTTCAGGGAAATGTCATCCCACAGCTTGGGAGAAACAATCTTGCACAGGGATAATAAATCTGGAATACATAAATATGAAATTGTGTCTACATATGGATACTTGTCAGTCTGCTGGGTCTGGGCTTCAGAAGGAAGCTTCTCTAGATTTTTTTTAAAAAATCATGTTCTTGTCTATTCAACAACAGATTCACTAATCTTGCAAATCCTGTTGAATTTGTTTTGGATCTGGAACAAATGTTAAATTGGAGCTTCACAGCTACACAATATTCTTCTTTAAATCAGCATATCTGAAATAATTCAGTGAATTGTGCTCACATCAGACCATTGGTCTAACTGATCTCATTTTCTGGCACGAAAATTTGTGGCTTCGCTTCAGCTGAGACAAAAGGAAAGTTCTTAAAAGCTTCACAATATGCCTAATTTTGGATCAAGTATCTGCAGGCAACCTTCCATATCCGGGCAACAAATGCTTTGGACAGTTCAGAAAATAGCATTTGAAGCACCTTCTTAGAAACAATAATTTCTAATACCTTCATCTGTCACAGAATAAATTAAAGATAACATTAGCATGTCCACCATAAAGGCATATATTTTGATGGGAAAAATCCTGCATATTATGCCCATTTATTTTCTTCACATATATATGAAACTAGGCCTTTTATGTATATGGTATGTGATAAACTGATTTTGACTACACTAGGATGAAATGCACAATACTGCAGCTGTATCTCCTATTATAATATAGCATTGTTGTTTACTAGTCCAGTGGAATTAATAAAGACCAGAATAGAGGAAATAATTTATGACAGCATTTTCAACTTATTTTAAAAACTGCAGATTTAATAATTTCTCATCTAATTTAGGCCCAGAAGCCAGCTGGAATGCAGCTCCTACAGTATAGGTCAGTGATGGCGAACCTATGGCATGGGTGCCACAGGTGGCACGCGGAGCCATATCTGCCGGCACGCGAGCTGTTGCCCTAACTCAGCTCCAGTGCGCATGTGCGTGCCAGCCAGCTGGTTTTCGGCTTGCGCGGAGGCTCTGGGAGGATGTTTTCGGCTCCGGAGGGCCTCCGGGAGGCGGGGGAAGCTGTTTTCGCCCTCCCCAGGCTCCAAGAAAACCTCTGGAGCCTGGGGAGGGCGAAAAATGGGCCCACCCGAAGTCGGGAAACGGGGGAGCGGGGGGATTGTGCGCACATGCATGGGGGGCAGGGCAGCGCAGGGGATCACATGCACATGCGCAGGGGGCATTGAATTATGGGTGTGGACACTCGCATGTGCGCAATAGCATGCGCGCGCGTGCTTTTGGCACCCGAGGAAAAAAAGGTTCGCCATCACTGGTATAGGTGTTACACTTCTATATAGGCTCCTCCAGCCATCAGGTAATTAACTGCAATTTGTGTCATGGGGGGCTTCCAAGCCATCCCCAAGGGCAGTCCCATGTAAAGTGAATAGCAGTAGTCTAATTGGAAGATGAAAAGGTAATGAATCAGCATATCAAGAAAAGGTCACAGAAAACTATTCTGGTTATGATGGTCTCCTACTTCTGTAGCAGGGGCTACAAGTTCAGTAGCTTGTACAGCAGAAGGTTGACTTTCAGTGAAAGGTCCCATTTAATCCCAAAATAAAGATGGAGTTTCATTGGTACCAGAGGAGAGCTATACAAATAGTAATTTATTTTATTTATTTATTTATTTGGCTTTCTTATATGCCGCCCAACTCCCGAAGGACTCACTAGGACTCACTAATTCCTTCTCACTAGGATTAAACCTAGGTCTGTTCCATCCCGCGATGTCCCTCACAACTTCCAGGCACTAGAAGTCAAGGTTCCATTGCATCTCCTGCTTGGCTTGAATAGTGATACACTGTATAGCTGGATATATGGGCATGAGGATGATATCCCACACAAAATTGGAAATCATCCCGTCTGCTCATGAGAATTCTGCTTCTAAATATGAGTGAATAGAAATAATTGGGCTTGCAAAATCCTTGACAAAAAGGATAACCTCCAAGAAGGCTATCATATAAATGTCCTCCATTTTTGAATCACATGCTAACTGTACACATGCTACATTAATAGCATAGCCCTGAAGCTTCAGCAAGTATGAGGCGCCGGAGAATCAGTCCCGGCCGTTTCTCCATCCACCGCTGTCACCCTTACCTTCTTAGGCCAGGCGAGGAGTGACTGGGAGGGGAGGGTGAGGGGCGGGGCCATACAGTGATAGGACAGGGAGCCACAGCAGAGGGACCAAACAGCCGCATGTAGCTCCGGAGCCACGGGTTGCCGACACCCGGTCTAAGTCTAAGTGCTATTGCTATTCCTCTGACCAACTGTGGGTTTCTCCCTCTCTTGTTTGACTGTTCCCTAGGCAGCATCTCTTTCCTTGTCCTTCAAAGTCATTCCCACATATCTTTACTGTATCTTATGGCACTATTATTTGGTTCACACACAGTGCAACACACAATGCTCCTACCATTATGTTTATGCAATACAGTCTGAATTTTAACCATATAAAATATGATTTAAAAGGATAAACCACATACCTGCTTCTTCTTCATTTAACCCCATATAGGAATGTTTAGAAATAGTGAAAGAATTGGTACAAAAAGAACTCATTATAATTCTGGACAAAAGGTTTCACATTTATCTAAGAGGAAGATACAGCACCTAAAGCATGATTCATTATTCTCTACATACGGCAGGAACAAACATAAATGCTTTTATTTGCTTTGACTCATTTTAGCTCTATAAACTACAAGATAATGCTCTTGGCAAATGTCTTCAGCTATTCTGGATAATGTCAAGACTTCTCTCCAAACATAATGCTCCTTTCTTTATAGAAATAAATCTTACCTCTATACAAATTTTTCTGAACATCCCTGGAAGGAAAAGTTCCTGGACTCCATTTCGGTGAAACATATATGGCCATAGTAAACCTGACATGTTGCAAAGTACACTGCCAGCTTTCAGCATCACTTTTATTTTAATAATGGCCCTGGGCTCCCATAAGGATCCCATAAGCTTGACGAGTGTTTATGGCCCGCTAACTTTGCTTGTAACTATGCCCAGAAATAGAGGATGGGCAGGAGGAAAACAGTCGCAAGTAACATACTGCTAAATCTGTGCTTTGAGTCACGAAAGACATTTTGCAGGAGGCCTCCAATAGTAGTATTTTTTCCTCAAACATACCCCTCAGTACAGAATGGCTCGAAGCCTTGATATATGGAGTCTGCAAGAAGACTACCATTAGAAATTGGCCTTTTGCTATTTTGTCTGCTTAACTAAAGGTTCCGCATTGCTTTCTAATGAGTGGAAGCCCTCCTATGGAAAAAAAAAGCTCATATTGGTAAAAGGATTTTCATGAGTGGGTCTTCACTGAAGGACAACAGAGGGAAGACTCTCTTTGATTCATTCTTAGCCCAAATGCCAGATTGCACAGCGCTTGGGTGTACTCTGGAGACAGAAGAGTGAAAGGGAAAAGGGGAACAGTGTTACTTCCTTTCATCTGCTGAAGTCTGAAATGAGGAGGGCAAATAAATTTCCAATAGATTGGCAACACACTTGCTTTATTGTGATGTATATCAATAAGGTATATCATATTCTTCTTTCACTTTATTAGAGACGGCTCTTATAGAAGATCAATGAGACATATGCATTTCACTCATATCATCACCACCCAGAATCCCTTGGAGACAGATGGCATATAATTTTAATAAATGGTTGTTGTTATATGTGAAAACAGAAAAAAATTGCACAGAAAGATGCAAAAAAAACCTATTGTGTGCTAGTGTCACAAAGCAGGTTTATTTACAAATGTAGCTGAAAGGAAAACAAAGGAGCAGGAACAGGAGCAGAAGCAAGAATAATAGTAGCAATGGTGGGAATCATAGCTGCCCTGGTAGAAATCGTGGAAAAGAGAAAACTGGATGAAGTGGAGTAATAGGAAGAGGGCAGGGGGCGGGTTGCTAACTTACTGATACCGGTGAGCTGCGCGCGCATCTCCACGTTTCGTGCACGTGTGTGCGCACTACACACACGTGTCCCCTCGCACAATTTTGCTTCCGTGCATGCGCAGAAGCAAAAAAGCCCAAAAATTCTTTAAAAAAGATGCAATGTGCGCGACGGACCAGAGCGGTCGCGCACAAATTGCACAATCGGCCGCTCCCTACCGGAGCTATACACTGGACCGCACCGGTAGGAACCCACCATTGGAAGAGGGGGGGAAGGAAGGAAGGAAGGAAGGAAGGAAAGACAGAAGGAAAGAAAGACAGAAGGAAAGAAAAACAAACAAACAAACAAACAAACAAACAAACAAACAAACACATATCTATCCTCTTCAGGCATTTTAACCCAAGATTTAGAAGTCAGTGCTAGAAAAGCAACAATGAGTCCTTCATCTCTCAATTTGAACTAGAGATTAATTTTCATAGCCATGTTTGTAGAGAGGCAAAATTTAGTAGTTGCTGGTGGGACATTTCCACCACCCTCTTGGCAATGACTTTTGTTTTATAATGCCTAACAGGGCCGGACTGTAGACTTTCCATATATAGTGGATGACTATCATGTCTACTCTCCATCTATAGACTCAACATGCCTTTTTCAGTCATAGGTAGCCAGATGCAACACCTGATCAGATACCCTATCTTAAACAATTGGGGAATTATTAGGTAGGAAAAACACCACTGTTTGGGTAAACAGGGTAGCATAAATTATTATATTATTGTCAAATTTATTTGCTTTCCCTTCTACCTTGGCAATTCATTGTATCTTTGGACTATCCTAAAAAGGTGAAAGACTCTTCAAGGATATTGGAGTTCATTAAGATTACATTCCTACCATTTCAGCTATTATTAACCCTTCGAGACCAACAAAACTTTATATCCACGGCATGGCGTTATAATTTATGAGTTCTGATGTTGATTTCTCAAACTCTGAATTAAAATAATATGCTTTCCCAATTCAACTTACAAAAATCAGAATCAAAAATCTGGAGGGCAATATAAACAAACTGGCATGTTTTCGTAAACCGTTGCTATCATGAGGCTTTAATGTAGGTGCAAAGAGTAGACAAACAATTTGAAACACATCTATTGTAACACAAACGCTATTCCATATCTCTGCCTCAAGGATGAATGTTATGCCCACATCAGTTTTTATTGATCCTTTAAAAGGAAACGTGTGGTTAAATAAAAATGATAATTACCGTTAAGTGTAAAATGTTATTGATATGCATTAAAAAAAATTGAATACTTTGCACGTTTCCTAACAAGTCATTGCCTATTATAATCCTCATTAGAGTTTCAAACAGCTACAGTATATAGTTCAAATAAAAGCAATATTCCTGAAATACAAATGAAGAGCCTGCCTTTGTTTTGCAGCAGCAGAACATTGAAGTCTCCAGAAGTGCAGGAAGATAATAATCAAAGTTAAATAGTTGTCAGTGTTAGCTATCAAGAAATCTCAAGCCAAGTGAGATATCAGGAGAGCTACCACCAAGTATCTGGTTGAAGGAATGTATATAGCAGTGATGGCGAACCTTTTTTCCCTCGGGTGCCGAAAGTGCGTGTGCGTGCGCTATCATGCACGGGCGAGTGCCGACACCCTTAATTCAATGCCTGTGAAGGGCGAAAACAGCCTCCCCTGCAGTCGCAGAGGTCCTCTGGAGGATGGAAACGGCCCATTTCCTGACTTCCGGTGGGCCCCAGTAGGCCCGTTTTTCGCCCTCCCCAGGCTCCAGAGGCTTCCCTGGAGCCTGGGGAGGGCAAAAACGCCCCCCCGCCTCCCGAGACCCTCTGGAAGCCTAAAATGCCCTCCCAGAGCCTCCGCATGAGCCAAAAACCAGCTGACCGGCGCACACATGCACACTGGAACTGAGCTAGGGCAACAGCTCGCGTGCCGGCAGATATGGCTCCACGTGCCACCTGTGACACGCGTGACATAGGTTCGCCATCCCTGGTATATAGCATTAGTTTAGAAATTAAACAAGAAATTCCAATATCTGAGGCCCCCTTTGAGGTCATGTGACTGAATTCACACGCAGGTCACACCCACCCAGCTCTGCGAATGGGAAAAATGTCATGAAACGTCACATGGCAGCAACGTGATGCTGTGAGTTTGACACCTGTCTTATAGATAGTTCAAGAGAACCATTGTTGTATCCTCTACTTAGTAGGATTTACATTTTAAAAACAATTTTAGGATTAACATTTATTGTTTTAATATGTTAATGTTTTATTTTGTTTTTATTGATTCTAAGACACCTACAGTTGCCTATAGGTGGCATATAAATTAAACATACAAACAAACAAACAGACAAACAAACAAACAAACAAACAAATAGTGAAGTTGAATTCTTCAGGTTCAGATAACTTTTGTTGCAATGGGAAATGTAGGTTGTGGCTTCCAGAGACAATTTAATTGGCGGAAATCACATGGGGAAACAAAAATGTCTCCCACATGGTGAGTTTGGCTCAGCCATCTGCTTTCATGAGAAGAATCATAAATTCCCCCTGTCACTTATAGGATATTGAGAAGCTTAGGACTCCTGGGATCCTATCAATTGGAAAACAAATACCAAATATTTAGGTAAAATATTAAAATAAAAAAGGGAAGTGAAAACTCCTGGATAGTAATGGGCAACCTGGTCCTTTCCAGAAAGCTTGGACTACGTTTCCCTTGGGTATTAGGAGAACCAAATGGGAATTGCCTTTTTAAGCACAGAGCCTGACTAAGGGAATGCATTTCAGCAGACTGCACTGCTTTTTGATCTATTAGGCAGATGGAAGATGGCCTTTTCCTGCATCATTCCCAGAGCTTGGGAGGCACTCATTAAGCGGTTGCATTTGGCTACCATTCTGCCTTTATAAAATACGTTTTAAAAACCACTTATTTTTAGTGTGGTTTTTAGAGGCCAATGGTTTTATTGTTTGGATTTTAATTCACCAATCATATTTTTCATTATTGTAACTGTTCCTTTACTTCCTTTGGGACAGGAACATTATTTATTTGCTTATTTTTTTATGCTACTTTAAATTATAAATTGCCCTGGCTGTCCAACATTTATCCCAGAAGATCATTCATATTAGAGGAACTGGAGGCTAATCTTTTGCCTCTGCATCCTACATAGTGGCTGTTACCAATAAAAGGGAATATCTGTAGCTCAGGGTTGAAATGAGGGCTCCTTGGTGCTCTTTGAGCTTGGTTGTTTTCTTGCAGACATTTCATTACATAAACTAGATAACATCATCAATGCTAGTAAGGAGTGGTGGGTTGTTCTCAATTTATATTCTAGTGGCTTGCCTGGTAAGTATTGGGGGTGGTGTCTTAGAGGTTCTTTGGTTGGGCTGTTTACTGTTGGCTTGTTTGGCAGTTCCTTGATTGGGGTATTAATTGTTGATCTGATGTTAATCTTGCAGTTAATCTATGCTTATCTGGCTGCTGATTGATGGTAGGGGGAGGCATTGAGTGATCAGAGGCAAGGGGTCTTTTTCCAGCACTAGGCACCCCATGGTCTTCCCCACCTTTGAGGTACTCAATGCACACTTAATGACCCACACATTCGATTAACGAATGCATTGAGAAGAGCAGGGATGGGGGCTCATTGATTTAACATGATTCACTTAATGTTATGACTATAATGGGCAGGCTCTGTTATGCTCGTAACATGTGGACTGTCTGTTTTTTACTATTGTTAATCTCTACCCCTGTTACAGCAACATCTGCTGAACTTCAAACTACCCCTTCCACTTTAATGGCAAAGGATACAAATAATTACATCTGTAAATGAAAAACAAATAAAGCATAACTGTAAGTATTCTAGCCCATCAACTCTTGACATGCACAGTTTATTTACTATAAGTGCAAGTTACCATATAGAAATTCATTTGCCTCCAAGTTTAGTATTGTAATAATTCTTTGCTATATATATTCAACCATTTCAACAATCACCAGATTACTAGGCCATTTCTTGTGAAATTTTACATCAAGGAAATTTTGAACTTATTACTCCTGAATATCCTAACTCTGCAAAAAACCCACCCTACTCGTTACTGCCTATATCAGTGATGGCGAACCTTTTTTCCCTCAGGTGCCGAAATAGTGTGCGCAGGTGCTATCGCACGCTCGTGCGTGCCCACACCCATAATTCAAAGCCCCCCACTTGCCCCACCCCCGTGCATGCGTGCGTGACACCCCCCACTCCCCCATTTCCCGACTTCCAGTGGGCCCGTTTTTTGCCCTCCCCAGGCTCCAGAGGCTTTCTTGGAACTTGGGGAGGGCGAAAACGCTCCCCCCGCCACCCCAGAGGACCACCAGAGGCCAAAATTGTCCTCCCAGAGCCTCCGCGCGAGCCAAAAATCAGCTGGCGTGCACGCACATGCGCGCTGGAGCTGAGCTAGGGCAACGGCTCGCATGCTGGCAGATATGGCTTCGCGTGCCACCTGTGGCACCCGTGCCATAGGTTCGCCATCACTGGCCTATATACTCAGATGCTACCTTAACAGTTCTTAGGTCCTGGGTTAGGACTTGAACTCTTAAGTTTTTACCAGCCCTTTCAGAAAGATAATGAAATATAATCAAATGACAAATTTTAGTATAAAATATAGTAAATTATTCAAATACTTCCTACTTGCTATCCTTCTAAGGGGAAAGCTATTTTTTTAAGGCAAACAGATGTACTCACAAATGATTTTGTTGCTAGCATACTTGTTAATTAATTGTTTCAAAGGTTAGGCACAGTTTATGTATACATGATTGCCAGAAGTCCCAAAAGGAATTATTTATTTTATTGAACAGGTTCCAGATCGCTGTGCATAAAAAGGAATCAAAAGTTTTCCCTCTTCAAACTGACATATATAGTTATTCTGAGGCATGTGAGAAAGTTGTTTTGTATACATACAGGGGAGAAACAGACAAGATTACCCTTCCCATATTACTTTTAAGACATTTTTTAAAAATCTACGTGAAACTAGCACGTGCCGAAGCAAAACAAATCAGTTTTCAGCTTCAATTTTATTTTCACAAATGTTTCTTATGTTTAAAAGAGGCATAAGCTTGCTTGGAAAATCAAATAAATAAAAATTATGGATAGCTGCCAATCAATCAATGACTACTTCAGCTTCAACCACAACAATACACGAGTACACAATAAATACAAACTTAAAGTAAACCGCTCCAAACTCGATTGCAGAAAATACGACTTCAGCAACAGAGTGGTCAATGCCTGGAATGCACTACCTGACTCTATGGTTTCTTCCCCAAACCCCAAAAACTTTAACCTTAGACTGTCTACTGTTGAACTCACTCCATTCCTAAGAGATCTGTAAAGGGCGTGCATAAGCGCACCAACGTGCTTACCGTCTCTGTCCTAATGTTCCCTTTTACTCATATCCATTTCATGTATTCATAATCATGTTTATACTTACAGTATATCTGTTATCTAATACGTGCTTGACGAATAAAATAAATAAAATAAATAAACCTGTTGTTGTGAAAATGATAAAACAAAAACAAAACAAAGTAGGTACATTAGGGATTTTGTAACAACTAAATATTCTTCATAAAATGGATTTCTGAATGAATGAATGAATGAATGAATGAATGAATGAATGAATGAATGAATGAATGAATATCCCTCATTGTGTGAGAAAGACTCTGAGTAATGGAACAAAAAAATGCTGCCTGAGGAACGATCACAAAAGAGAGGGTTCAGCCCGCAGCTACATAAAAGGTAAAGAAAGAGTTCCAGAAGGGTCTCACCCAGGGGCGGGTTCCTAATTTTTTTACCACCACTATGTGGGCGTGGCTTATTTTGTGGGTGTGGCTTGCCGATCATGTGACCGGGTGGGCGTAGCTTCTCGGACTGCTGAAGGGAGGGGAACTGAAATAGGTCCTGCCGCCCATTCCCCCTCTCCTCAGCAGCTTGAGAAGCCTCGAACGTGCAAAAATGCCTAGGATCATCACCGCACGTTTGTGGCTTCTCAGACTGCTGAAGGGAGGGGAATGGAGATAGCTCCTGCTGCCCGTTCTTTCAGCATCTCACATGCTCCCTCAGCCATCCTCCCCTGCTTGGACTCACTGTGGGGTAGGAAGGCAGCGCATGAGCAGTGCCGGAAACCTGGCTTCTGGGCATGCGCAGAAGAAATTTTTTTTAAAAAAAATTAATTTTTTTTAAAAATGGCAGCGCCCAGGCACCGGCAACCGACCGCACCGGTACTGTGACGTCACCAGCGGGCCACTACTGGTGCTAAAGAGTGGACCGCACTGGTAGGAAACCACCACTGGTCTCACCCTAGCTTCACTCACTGTAAAGGAAATGTTGGGAGATTTGCCCTTTCTGACATGCAAGATAACAAAAGGAAGAGAAGATATCAGGAAGGTTAGTCTATTCAGGTATACCAGGCAAGAAACAGACTGAATGAGCTACTTCTGTTTTATTGTGATGCTACATTAATAGAACCCTGCAACTGAAAATAAGCTTGCACTTCCTCTTCTTTGATCCTTCCCTAGGCAGCATTTCTTTCTCCTGTTTTTCAAAAGTCTATCTCACATAGCCATCATTTGGTAAGACCACTAACAATACGTACTGAACACCCCAACTATCCTCATTAACCCAAAAAGGTTGGATATCCCTGATCTGACTAGATCACGGGTGTCAAACTCGATTGAGTCACATGACGTATCGCAACATATTGTGATGTTTTTTGCCTTTGCAGAGCAGGGGTGGGCGTGGCCTGCACATGACGCATCTGGCCCATGGGCCACCAGTTTCACACCCCTGGTCTAGACCATCTCAGGAGGGACGGCTCATATGGCTTGTTTAGAACATTTTTTTTCTCCTTCTACTGATTTCATCAGCCTGCATTCAATTTTCAGGCAGTGAAATGCTAGAGGCAGTAATGACATAATAAATACTTGCAAAAAACATTTTGATTCAAAAAAGAAATGTACTTAATGGTGATGTGATGGATGGTGCCCACGGAGGGGGAGGTAGCATGATGAACTACAATGAAGCAGCAGTTTCTCAGGAAGGAGGGAATGCATTCCAAGGAGGCGGCGAGACAAGAGGCAGCACAGCCCAGAACTGGATAGTGTCAGAGAAAAAGAATTAGAAGAGCCACTCCCTAGAATTTCTATTTGGTGTGAGCAAATAAATAAGTGAACTTTTGGCTGGATTGTTCTCTGTTGTTCTTGGTCTAGATCTGACAGCAATACTTTCCCTCTCAGTATGAAATATCTCTTTCGTCCTCTTCCTTCCCCTGTCTTACTGGCCTTATTACAGGACAGATACAGGCAAACCTATCCAAGTATAGAATATGGGATATTCTAGATCAGAGTGTCAAACTGGATTTCTTCGAGGGCCAGATCAGCATTGTAGTTCTCCTCCGCAGGCCGGACAACCAAAATGAGGTATGCACCCCCGTGCCCCATTTTGGCTGGCAAAGTGCTGCAGGGGGCTGTCCAGGCTGAAAATGGGATGTGGGGAGCCGTGCGCAGCCCCCCCATGCCCCATTTTGGCTGCCAGAGGCACCACGGGCCGGTCCTTTGCTATTTTCAGGCCGGCCCCATGGGCCTTATTTAAGCAACCCATGGGCCGAATCCAGCCCATGAGTTTGACACCCCTGTTCTAGATCCTTAAAGACATAGATACTGAGAATTATTGCTCCCAGAATTACAACTCCTAGAATCCTCCAGCAAGAATCTCCATAGTCCAACACATATGGAAGGAATAGACGAGGAAGGTTGTACTAAGAAGTGCAGTGCCCAGATGATTATATGTCCTGTGTGAGAAGATCACAGTTCTGGGGTGACTACTGCGGATGAACAAAAAAAATTAACTCATATGACAGGGAAATATTGATTTTTCATATTTGTTTCTCACCCTAATCCAGTTGCTTTCTCAAAAAGCTAGCATAATTGTAAACTAAAATCAGTTTTCCTCCCTGAACTATAAGCATAGACTTCATTTTGTAAATGAAAGGTGTTTACAGCTATTTAATGAACTATGTAAATTAGAAAAAAAAGAAAAAGAATAGACAGATTTTTGGAAAACAAATTATATATGTGTGTGGGTGTGCATATATATATATATATACACACACATATACATATATAAACACACATATTCCAGTGGTGGGTTGCTGCGGGTTCAGACCGGTTCTTTAGAACCGGTAGAGGAAATTTACTGCTGCTCACCGAACCGGCAGCGATGACCAGTGGTCCATGCTCCCAAACTGGTCCTCCAGTCACCGCGGCTTGCAAAAAAACCCCTCTGTGCATGCGCAAAGACTTCTGTGCATGCACAGAGGGTCATTTCTGGGTCTTTTGCACAATGTGATGGGGCGCGCATGCACACTTCCGTCCCGATCAGAACTGGTAGGGAAAGCAAGTGGAACCCACCCCTGACATACTCTTGCAAATGCATATATTAGATGCAACTACATTTGTTCAGGTTGTTTGTCCAAGCAAAACATTGGTATGCAATTATGGAGGCGTCAAGCATTAAATCTTACATGTATGTTTATGCATATTACATTCCATGCATAGATCTTATTTTTTTATCCCCTACATTTTTTTCTTACTACAGGAAATTATTAAGGAAGGGAGGATAAAAAAATATACTCCCTTTCGACTGTTAATGTTAGGAACTGCTCTTGATTCTCTTTTTCTAAAGAAATGATGTTCTGATTTACATCATAATAAAATTGCAATCAATGCATCTTGCTTTGATGATGATAATGAACAGAGGTTCATGTTCTTATTATGTATATTTAAACAAGTATTTATTGATGCAGATGTTCACTGATTCTTGTGATACTCTTATGTAGCAAATATGTACATTCTATGATTAAGATCATATAAAAAAACCACTGGTTATGTCATAATGCTGCAGGGATCCAAAGAACATTTTTTGCTATACCTGAGTCAGCGGTAACATTCACTGATGTTCATTAAATCTGCACAATTAGTGTAAATTTTTTTCATGTCTTTCTATGAAATAGTGTAACTTATTTACAACAGTAAATAGTAAAATAAATCTATAAGAAAAGACTGAATAGCATGAGGAGAAAACTCAAACTGCTTTCATTCCAGTGAATGCTACTTATGGGACATAGCTCTTTAAATATGTACCGTAATATTGTACTTATTATTTCTGTGGAATTAATGTTGCCATTATTTATTAAAATATAAAAGGAAGAAACAAGTTTGAAGGGTTTTTATATATAAGTTGGATAACAGCAAGCCTGAAATAATGATCATTACTGTAGTATTTACTTACATGATACTAGAACTTTTTAATTATTTATGATAAATAAAGCAAAATTATGATCTCTGCAAGTCTGTAAAGCAAAAGAAAACTGAAGTAATATCATAAGCACAGTTGTGATTTTTAGTGACCATTTTGCTTAACGACTGAATTGCCAGTCCCAATTGTGGTCATGAAATAAGAACTGCCTATATAGTTTTTAGATTAAAAAGCTTAAGAGTTCCTGGAAGATAAAATGTTGGCACAATTTACAGCAATTCATATACCTGTTTCTACAAGATTAGTGTCTTCTTTTAAGAGGTGGAAAATTAATGTAATGCAGCAAGCCGCAGATGGTACTCAAGAACAGTTTATATTACATATCTGATTTTCCTTGTTGTGGCGGAAATAAATTAATTGGAGCCATGGTGGTGCAGTGGTTAGAATGCAGTATTGCAGGCTAACTCTGCTCACAGCCAGGAGTTTGATCCTGACCAGCTCAAGGTTGGCTCAGTTTTCCATCCTTCCAAGATTGATAAAATTAGAAGCCACATTGTTGGGCACAATATACTAACATTTGGAAACAGCTCAGACTGCTCTAAAGCATTATGGTGTATGAAGCAGTATATCAGTCTAAGTGCTATTGCTATTGCTAATTGTAGCAAAAATGGTAATAAATGAAGAAATGTAAGGCTACATTTACTATTAGAAACTCTGGTTATGAACTTTGTTTACATTTGTCTATAGCTAAGTGTATGGAATACGGCCTTTTAGGTGAAGAATACATAATGCTTCATATTCTGAATATTATTCTGAATTACTTCTTTCAAGAGTTACCACTTCTTTAGTTTTGAAAATCACAGATTCCTTAAGTCCCCAAATTCAGAACCAGCTATATGCTGGTCCAGGATTTTGTAAATTCCTAGAAATAACTATGTTTGATAATGAAAAGACATAGAGTACGTTTTCTTAGTAGAAAGAAAAAAATGGCTTTGGTGGACTTATGAATAATTACAGAATTCTAAATTTGAGCTGCGCATTGACCAGATTTTGGTTACTAGCATACAGTATTTGTGCAAACTAACACTAATGTTCTAATTTCTGCAGTGGTGATCTTGGTAGGATCCCTAATTGACTGGGGCAACATTAAGAATGAAGCAATAATTGCTTTAATTACCTCCTATTAAACTGGCCTGTAAGCTGATATATTCTCTTTCTATCTGAATTGATTTGCAGCTGGCCTCTGTTAATACATCAGCTCATTTTAATCGCTTTGCTGCTGTGTTCAGCCTTCCCTCATTTTTTAACTCAGCAGTGTTTCCTCACTTCATTTCAGTGATTAATCATAAATCTCCAACTATATAGTAATAACTTTTAGTCTATTTTTTAGAGACTATTTTTTAGAAGGGATATGTGCCTATGTGTGTGCGCGCTTTCAAATCAATTTTTAACTCCTGGTGACTGCCTGGACAAGTCCCTGCAACCAGAAATATTTAATTTTGCAAAAGCTAATACTTCTTCCAGGATTGTGATATAGAATCCTTTCTTCTCTGTCTCCATCCAACAATATACTTACATCAACTGAGTGATCATCTGGGACCTTCAAAGATGGCACTGTTACTATATTTTTGCCTGCACTCTATCATATCCTCCGGTTATATTTACCAATAAAATATATATATATTAAAAATGGCACTGTTAAAACAGCAAATACAGGTAGCCCTTACTTAGCAACCACTCATTCAGCAACCATTCAAAATTATGACGACACTGAATGAGGGGGACTTATGAATAGTTCTTAGAGTTGCAGCCATTGAAGCGTTTCCATGGACATGATCAGAATTTGGCTCTTGGCAACCAGCTTTCAATTATAATGGTTGCAGTGTCCCACAGTCACATGATCACCATTTGCAAACTTCTAGGCTGGCTTCCCAAAAACAAAACCAATGGGGAAGAAGGTCAGAATTTCCAAGTCTCTCCCACAAGTTGCTCCTGATCCCACTACTCACTTTTCCCCCTGAAGAGCACCTGGGCAGCATGGTGAAATTGTACTCCATAGCTCCTGCCCATGCTTTGGAGCACCTGCCTGTGGCACCCACCCATCCACCCATACTCCATAATACCATTCTGCCTGTAGCTCCCATCCACCAGCTTTTTGCCTGGGATGCGGGTTCAGTGGCATAAGCAAGCATCTCTCAATTCCCATCTCTTCCTGTGCCGCACTTCTTCATTAACAACTTGCATGCCTCTTGCTTAATGACACCAATGGAAACTGCCAGGATTGCCATCACTAAGCAATGCAGTCTCGTGTTTTCTGACTGCATTGCTTAGTGATGGAAATTCTGGTCCCAATCGCCATTATAGCCCTAAGACTACCTGTATTGGAAACAGCCTGATGTCACTGAATAACTTTAGGGAAATGGATGGTTCTATTTCAAAGCATTTTGTTTAAAATGTCTTTACATGAAAAGCTCACTATTCTGCTCTTGATTCTACCTTTGTCTTGGATTTGAGGTCTTTGGATATTGAAGTTCCTCTCTGAATCATAGCTTGGGCTATTATGACACATCGCAACATTCTATCCTAATGTGATTTGCGCATAATCCATTCTTTATATTGTAAATATGAAGGAGATTATTTTATAGGCTTTTCTGTTAATCATTACATGGAGTATATGTGTGCACCAAAATTGTTTTCTCTATATTATTTACCTTATTTTTCATCAGTAACATTGCCAGTGAAGTCAAACAATTTTCTTTCTCTTAATCATGTAATAAAATCTAATGCTAAATTAAAATTTAAACTGCAGGAAAAGTTCTCCATCGCATTGAAGAAGTGAAAATACTTCACATGCACAAAATAAGTTCACCTGCATGCAATGTTGAAAGAAAAGTTTTTAATACTGTAATGTATGGAGTTATTTGTTCTGAATTTCTGTTGCCCTCCTACCTAATAGTTAGTGAATATTAAGAATACATATCTAAACTAAGCATTAATTAACATGAATAAAAGATACCTATTTTACTTGAAGAAAGAAAAAGTTGTTTTAAAATATTCTTTACTTAAAAATCCATCAGGTCTTTTTTTTAAAGAATAGTTATTAATTGTACTTACTTGACAACATATCACTTTAGGAACTACATGTAATATTCAAAAGTACATAATTAAATGCTTTCAGACTAAAATGGTTCCAGACCACAGTGTATGGAGGTGTGACATCTGTCCTCAGAGAATAGGCAATAGTCTTGGTTATAAAACCCTATTCATTATTTTACAAGTTCCAAAATCAATTGGAGGTCAAAGATATTTGTGTATAATAAAGAGCTCAGTGACTATGTAGTTCTACTATATGTTATCATGGGACGGCCCTTTGTCTACAACTGCCAGCCTTGTTGCAGGATTTGGTTTCTTAGAAAAGAGACTTGACCAGCAAGGGCAAATAGATCAATACTATTTGACTGTTTTCTCCTTTAGGTTATAAATACATCCAAATGTTTCATAACAGATTGCCTAACCAACTAAAACAAGCATGCTAGTAGGATAATTAAATTAATGAGCTTATCTCACAAGCAGCAGCTCTACATTCAATGGCACCGATACTTAAATGCAATGTAAATTAGGATAAAAAGGATGTAGATTCTCAATGTACAATGTTTTATCATTTATCTATTTTACATACATTAATCAGAAACAACCCATTTTCCCTTAAACACACTCACATCATTATATGTGATATATTTTTTTTAAAAAAAATCAATTTGTTTCCAAATTTGAAATTCTCTAGCTTCCTCTCCGCCACAGGAAAAAAATGAGGAAAAGTAGATATCTTAAAATAAAGGTACTTTTGAAGTGTTATATTTCTGCTAATGTGCAATGAAGTTTATTGCATTTGTTTATAAGGAGGTACATTGATAAATGTTACACTCAATTAAGTATTTCAGATCCAGTTTGAATTTAGGAGAGACATGTTGAAACCGAAGCATTTCAGTTAGTCTTGACTGTGTTGTCACATTGATTTCATGCTGTGTATTAATTTATATAAGCCAGTTTGGGGTAGTGCTTTAAGGCACTAGCCTAAAAATGGGAAAACTGTAAGTTTTAGTCCTATCTAAGGCACAAAACCAGCTGGTTGACCTTGAGCAATCCTCTGTCAGCATTTAGGAAGGAGGAAATGATAAACCATTAAAAAAAAACCACCCACCTTACCCTGAAAACTGTAGGACTTCTCCAAGTTGCCAGAATTCCATACAGGCTTGAAGTTACATAGGATTAAACTTGCATTTTGCCCACTGAAATTTTGACTACACGAATTATGAATTTTGTTAGACAAAACTGTAGGTTAAATCTTACTTTATTTTGTAATTAGTAACTTCCCAATCAGATTTCGTGGTACCTTCTCGATTAATTGTAGGAATGCCACAGACATAATATATTCAAATTTAACAAAGTAATCTATGACATTCTGATTAGCAAATAGGTTGAATGAGTTTGGCGGCACAATTATTTGATAGATTCAATTGTCTTGAAAACAATACTCCACAAATTATGAAATGAGGTTGCACATGGTTCAGTGCCATTCAGTATTTTTAATAATGACTTGAACGAAAGAGAGAATTATTGTTGTATTTGAAAATGGTACAGATTGAATTTGTAAAGTTAATAGTACAGAAATTGAATTTAAGATGGTAGTTAAAATTCTAAATAATTTAAGTTAGATTAGGGATATCGGCTGAAAATAGCACAATAGAAGCTAATAGAAATAAATTCATAGGAAAAAGCAATCACGTTCGTTCAACAAATTCTTAGCCAAGTTTCTTATGTAATTGCAAAGAGAATTATGAAATAAAGATGAGGGTTTGGCAATAATATACGGTATGTAAAAAGGTTATTGTAATTGTAGATGATATAACTAAATATGACCCAGCATATTCATTGCTGGGTTATATTAAGCCAATAACATCTACAAAAAAAAAGGCAAATAGAATTTTAGGCTACATCAATAGAAGCATTCCTGCTAAATTATTGGAAGTAATACTTTTCTATTTTCTGCTGATTAGCTTCCATCTCAAATACTATGTCCAGTTCTGTACTTGAGAAGAGAAACTAGAGTGAGTCAAAAGGGGAAATCATGATTAGTCTTTAAAAAAAATGCAATATGTCCTATACAGATAAATTAAAAAAAGAAAGAAGTCTAAGGGTCTAGTTTATTTGCTTAGAAAACTCATATGCCCATCTTAAATACACAATTTTGGATAGCTAAAAGCCAGTTTACAAATGCACACACAAATACACCATCAAGTTGGAGCCTGGGGAGGGCGAAAAAGAAAGTTAAGATACTATATAATGAATTCCCACCTCAAGCATACATATAATAAGCTTCTCTAACATCCATGGAAAAATTGGGAAACGCCAAGTCTTGGCAGTGTTCTAGGAGGCCAGGAGAGTTAGGACCCTCCAAATCTCAAGAGAAAGCTGCTTATAGTGTGGGTACCACAACAGGCAACAAACATGACTCCTCCGTTCTGCAAGAGAACACAATTTCATAGATGAGATCTGAGGCATCACACCTGTCAGATCTTGGTGGTACAGTCAGACACCATGTAAGAAGTTAAAGGTGACAAACCCCTATTGAATAAGGTGCATGGATTACAATATGGCTTTCTGGTGGCACATTGGAGTATTTTCCTAAATTAAAAGCAGTTTGATTGGGGAACCAATTATCTTATGAGATGAGGGCTTTCCTCTTCAGGATGTCTTCAACTAAGAAGAAATTTCCTGATAGTCAGAACAATTATCAGTGGAAAAAATTGCCTCCAGAAGTTGTGAAAGCTCCAACACTGGGAGTTTTTAAGAAGAGATTGGACAACCATTTATCTGAAATGGTGTAGGGCAGTGATGGCGAACCTATGGCACGGGTGCCACAGGTGGCACGCGGACCCATATCTGCTGGCACGCGAGCCATTGCCCTAGCTCAGCTCCAGCACACATGTGCGTGCCCGCCAGCTGATTTTGGCTTGCACAGAGGCTCTGGGAGGGTAATTTTGGGTGGCGGGGGAGTGTTTTTGCACTCCGCAAGCTCCAAAAAAGCCTCTGGAGCCTGGGGAGGGCGAAAAATGGGCCTATCAGGCCCACTGGAAGTCGGGAAATGGGGGAGTGGGGGGGTCATGCATGCATGCTCAGGGGGGTGGGGCAAATGGGGGGCTTTGAATTATGGGTGTGGGCACGCACATGCGTGCGATAGCACAGGCGTGCACTATTTTGGCACCCGAAGAAAAAAAGGTTCGCCATCACTGGTGTAGGGTTTCCTGCCTGAATAGTAATAATAATAATAATAATTTATTGTCATTGTACGTATATACACAGTACACCCATACAACGAAATTCACATAACGCTTCAAGACCAGTCCCAACACAGATAGCAATCCCTAAAAACACGCCCCACCCGCCACGAATTCCCCACCCTGAACCACTCAAACATCCATACAACAGACCAAGTAATACTATCCAACAGCTCATTGATGGTGACCCTTTAATTCATTATTAAGTGCAATTATAGTTCTGGGATAAAAACTGTTCAGAAAGCGTGTGATCCGAGTTTTAATTGTTCTGTATCTTCTGCCAGAAAGCTGAATAAGGGTTTGGGCTAGAAGACCTCTGAGGTTCCTTCCAACTCTTCTCTTCTCTTCTTCTTTTCTTCTATTCTAATTGAGTAGCTATCTACAAGAAGAAGGCTTGAATTGACTAGAAGATTAGTCTTGATGACCTAGATCAGGGATGTCAAACTCACGGACCGCGGGCCGGATGCATCATGTGCTGGTCACACCATGCCCAGTTTAGTGAAGGGGAAAAAGGGCACGATACGTCATGTAACGATGCCGTGATGACGCAAGTTTGACATCCTTGGCCTAGATGGTTCCTTTTATAATTCTAGACATTTTAAATGAACACCCACTGAATATTGACTTTTTGGAAATAGTACTATATTTTTAAATTCATAACAATTATTGTACTGTGTTAAAATAAGTGCATCTAAGAAGAGGTTATCTCTATGTTTATGTGAAATTTGTTGAGTCTCAAAACATGACAAATGTGTATCAGTAGTTCTTAATTCTAGACATCTGCTATGTCACTGCACTGTCTTTTTGGTGTACCATTGACAAAGCCATTAATAGCGAAAGGCTACTGTGTAGGTCTTATTCTTATGGCCTAAAGTTATTTATATCTGAAGGGTAAAATCTGTTCTTACACCGGCACATTTAAATATCACCCTTGACCTCTCTTCCTTTTTTTCATGCATACAGAGGAAGAACTTTGTTATAATTATTCATTATGTTTTACTTTCTCAAACTGGGAATTATATTTTATGAATCCATTTAAAAAAAATCTTTAACATATGTACATAGATTTCTTACATTGGGCAAACTGACAAATCTATAACATTTTATATAATTTCTCACCTGTAACAGCCATGAACTCAGACTGGAATTCTTGAATTCTGAAGTTCCTACATACAAATAGTCATTTGCCAAGTGTAGTAAGAAAAAGCTTGCTCCCCCCCCCAATGTTAAGTATTTTCTTTTTAAAAAATAAGGGCTAAATACCAAAACAATGCTATAAAACCAATTAAGAAGAAAGAAAACAAGATTAGAGATCTTCTTGAATTATTTATTGTTATGCACTGTTGCAGAGCCTTTAAATAAGTAATTAATAAACTTCACAGCAACTCTCTCTTTCAAGTTATTTATTTAATGCACAGTTCTGCGATGTACAAATATTAATCTGAAAGACTTTCAATAGAAT
The DNA here is from genome assembly GCA_023053685.1 of Diadophis punctatus similis. Taxonomy (NCBI): domain Eukaryota; kingdom Metazoa; phylum Chordata; class Lepidosauria; order Squamata; family Dipsadidae; genus Diadophis; species Diadophis punctatus. The sequence continues at coordinate 105,874,995 of JALIGW010000001.1, read as the reverse complement.
AATCATGTATACAATAAATCTTCAATAGAAGGTTAATATAATTTATACTTAAACATTCATGTAGCTTTTTTTAATTACTCTATTACAAGAGTTGATTATTTGGAAGTAGTGCATATTCACATTGTTTTTGGTTTGAATTTAATGTATGTCATCACTACATTTTGTTAAAAACTGAGTTGAAACTCACAAGTAATTAATTCCTTCCTTCCTTCCTTCCTCCCGCCCTCCCTCCCTCCCCCCCTTTTAAAGCCCTTTCATCCATCCATGTATCTCAGAGCGCAATCTGATAAAAAATGCCAGAATTTCCATACCCCTTACACAGGCAAACCACAGCTTGAACGATGTACAGTAGAACCTCTGGTCACGATCATAATTCATTCCGTAACTTTGGTCGCAACCCGATTTGGTCGTGACCTGAACCTAATTTTGGAAATTTGGCACTTACAAAAAAAAATGGTGTGGAAGAGGAAATCGCCCACGAAAAAATTGTGAATTGTTTGGTCAGAACCCGACTTGGTCATGGTCAGAAGCATTCGTGACCAGAGGTTCTACTGTAGGAACTAAACCTATTCACAGAAGCCCCCACCCATTCTACCTCTGGCAATCCTTCCTGGTTCCTAGATTTTTAGTTCCAAGCTTCCTTCTGAATGTAGAAGAAGGAACATATTTTCTCTAGCTGTCATATAGAAAATTATGGAGAAGATCTGGGCACTGAGTGGGACCTGTGGAAAAGAGGATATTTATTTTTGACTTGGGTTTCCCATCATCATGTCCCCTTCTTACACTTTCCAAACAAAATATCTATTAAGTCCATCTGCAATTTTGCACACATGTAAATGTACACATGGTCCCTTATCTTCCTAGCAATCTTCCCATCAACCCACCCAGTTTTTATCGTTCTATCTCACCTCACTGAATTTTGCAACAATTCATTCTCTCCTTCCCATCAGGCTATGACATATACCAGTCTTACAACCCATTAGATTTTCATTTGAACATTACTGTATTGTTAATATATTTTCCCTAAACAATTTAAAATTTTTAAATCTTGGATGCTCTTCACCTTCCCTCTCATCTCCAATTAGGGAGCCCAGGTTTTAGTTCACACATATCTAGATGTGGAAGTCCGGAGGGTTATATGCAAGTTGAAAATTTATTTTCTGTAAATGCTGCAAATATTAATTATTGTCAGTAAATGTCTACCTCTTATAGACATACTTACAGAATGATAACATTGGGCAAAGAGCACTTGGAGGATTAATTGGATTAAGTTTTATGACTTTGGTTAGCAGAGCTGGTTCATTATTATGTTAGTGTGAGGCACACAGTTTTTAGTATACTGAACAGTAATTTTTTTCCAATCAGTGGGGACATTTGCAGGATTTTGTTCTCTAGGGTGATTTTCTACAATGCAACTTGGAGAGGGGTATCATATTCAGGGGACAGAAATGATAATCATTATGAAATTAGCATTATGCGTAAAATGTAGTTAAAATTTATTACCCCCCGTTATTTGTTCTGTAGAGAACTATATGATGGATAACTGATTCTATTTTTATAATATCTGAATTAATTACCGGTAGGTTTATCTGCAACAACAGAAGTATATAAATAAACATACATTCTCTCCAAAAAGCTAGAAACATTTATAAGAATTGACATGATTAAAATGTACAGTATTTATCCTAGAAAGAAGACAACACTGCATTTTGAATGTTTTCCTGCCAAGAATGGAAGATTAGACAAGCACACCTGCTCCATTATTCTTATAAACTATGATCATATTATTGTTAAAATGTACAAACTTAAGATGACCTTTCATTTTAAAAGATAAATTATCTAAAGAAAAACTATTCAGCAAAATACAGTAGTATTAACACTGTACATGCTTGTTTGTATTATCTGTTTAAAGATAAAAATATTGTTTTCATAAGAAAACATTGTATGAACGTTATGAATTTTAATAGATTTATTCATTATCTGCTGGCAATTTTTATGATGTCAATGAATTGCTATTTCATACATTGTACCAGGGAACACTTTCTTTTGTAAACTTAAATTTTTTAAAAGTACATTGCTTTTCATGAATGTGGATCTGATAACGGGTACTAAATTAATACAGAATAGATCATTAGAATGTTGAAAGTTTGTTATTACGCTACATCAAGCTATAATAATTTGTAGGATGTAGTTCAAGAATTCATCAAAGTGGTTGTTAAAAACTTAAAGTTCTATCTTTAGAATAGTAAAATAAAGATTCATCTTAATGAATCTTTGATATGCTAAAAAGTAGGAGAACTTTTAGCTAACAATATAATATACTAAAATACTAAAAGTTATACTAAATTTTAATGTACTTAACAATAATAACATTTTAATCTACTAAAAGATAATAAAATTACCTGCTATTAAAAACAAAACACTCTTTTCAAGAAGTAATGTATCACTCAATTGTAAGATAATATGTTTGCTCTTCAACCCAATGTGTCAACGTTACAGCTGAGTCACCTAAAAGGCTGACATGGAAAACAATAATATGATAAACTCTTTCATCATAATGTGCAAAAGAATGCATTGGTATAAATTTTAACAGCCTTTCAGCAACTAGGATCTTTTAAAAGTATTAATTTCTATTCCAGATGATTGGAAAGGACACCTGGGTAATCAACAATACTTTTGTTAGATTGTCCTGTCAGAAACTTCTATTGTCTTTGAAGTCAGAAACAATTGTTTAGCACTAAACGATAGTGAATCTGACAAACATCTTCTTAGATGGTATTGCCATAAATTTCCAAACTGAACCTTGTTCAAGGTCAACTGTTAAAGAGGGCAGGTATCAACATAGTTTTCATGGAGTCTCAAGCAGTCTTTAAGTTTCACACAAATAGATATTAGTTGTGTTCCTGCCATTAAATCTACTTAATGGACTGACACTGACACTATAAATTCTCTTCAGTTTTATGATGTTCCATTTATATCCACAGAATATAAGAAGATTCTCCCTTTTTGGAAAAAAAATAGAAGCAACTGAGGTTTCTACTTATACTTACTGTAAATAACGCTACAGTTTAAAGTGGTAACTGTCCATAACTGAGAAGAGGAATGCATTTTGCATTAAAAACGAGCAACGTGTCTTTGAAATGAAGGGAATAAGAAGCCATAACAAAGACAGTACTGAACAATTATATTAAGTGGATTTTTCTTTTATAACCTTTTTTTATAACTCTGCCTGAATAAATATCAAGGACATAGGTACCGTATTTTTCGGAGTATAGGACGCACCGGAATATAGGACGCACCTAGATTTTAGAGGAGGAAAACAAGGAAAAAAGTATTCTGAACCAAATGGTGTAGTAATATATTATTTAATAAAATACCAGTGTAGCAGAATACTTTTTACAACCATGTATACTTTTTACAACCATGTACACTTTTTACAACCATGTACACTTTTTACAAACTTCAAACTTGACAGCTTTAAGACTTGTGGACTTCAACTCCCAGAATTCTTCCTCCAGTCATGCTAGCTTAGAAATAGGAGTTGAAGTCCACAAGTCTTAAACTTGCCAAGTTTGAAGACCCTTGCCACCCCTAACCCCTAAACCAGGGCTCTTCAAACTTGAAAGTTGGTCTTCAAATCTGTCAGGCTGCTCGCTTCAGGGTGAGTGGCAGTGGCGGCAGCGGCTCCGGGCAGCAGCGGCGGGGGCCAGCAATGGCGACTTCGGCAATGGCAGCCAGCAACGGCGGCGGCGGTGGGTGGCAGCCAGCAATGGTGGCAGCGGCAGTGGGCGGCAGTGGCGGTGGGCGGCAGTGGCGGCAGCGGCAGGCGGCAGCAGGCAGCAATGGCGGCAGGGGCGGCGGGCAGCAGGGGCGGCAGCCAGCAATGGCAGCAGAGGTGGCAGGGGGGGCAGCGGCAGCGGCAGGTGGCAGCGGCTCCAGGTAGCAACGGCTGCGGTGGCCAGCAACGGCTGGAACTGGCCAAAAATGTGACATGCGGAGGCCGAAAACCTCCAAAGGGTGGGGGCTGGCGGGTGGGTATGGCTACATTCGGTGTATAAGATGCACCCAAATTTTCATCCTCTTTTGGGGGTTAAAAAGGTAGGTCTTTTGGGGGGTAAATACTCTGAAAAATATGGTATTTGAAGCGATGCTACTGCATTTCATAAAGTTGATGCCTAGCAATCCAGGAAGGCTGGCACTGACAATATGAATCTATCTCAAAAAGAAAAGCAGGCAGACTAGCAAGAAGAAAGAGATGTACCGAGAATTATGTTCATATTAAAAGAAAGAACATAAGTAAAGAACTAGAATTTCAAGAAGCTGCTTTTGAGTCTTTTTACATTTCCCATCTGCCAACAGTTTATCTCTGAATGAAAGTAAACCAAATCAATAGTCTTTCAAACCTCCTCAGGTCACCATGGCTTAGTGCATGCTAAAATCCTTCACTTTCCCCATTACTTCCCTTTCATTATTGCATGTCTTTTTCCAGGCTCTCCAAGTGACAAGTTTTCTCTTTATTTAGCTGCCACATCATCACCCATACAACATCCTCGATATCTCACATCATCGTACAATCCATCCAGGCCTTTCTGTCATCACTCTTCAGGATAATTGCATCATAGCACCCTCCTTCTATGACTTCTATACATATTTCCGTTTGATGGCACAGAGGCCATAGTCTCTTCTTTTTCTGATTTGTTCTCAGTGATAACACATAATATCCAACGTAGTTTCAAATTTATCTGGGATGCAAAATGTGCTTCTCACCATTTCAGTCAAAAGTGCCACTGGGTGCTTTCAATTACTTCAAGTTCCGCTTTCTTTCCTTTGCACAAGATCTCAACAGTGCAACAGGAGGAAGCGAAGGCTTGGTGCACTGGAAAGAGCCCTGCCATGCTGCCAACTAATTAATAGCGGAAGCTTATTTCACTTCTGTTATGAGTTTGACAGTATGTCATGTTAAGAGAGAAGTTCCCGGAAGATGGCCTCCAGCACAAGTCTGAAAGCTCGGAAGACAAAACCTCTGGTTCCAGTGACTGACTCAGATTGGATCCTGTAACATTATCCTGGGCCTTGTACAGTGTTGGGATTCAAAAAATTTTACAACTGGTTCTGTGGGCATGGCTTGGTGGGCGTGGCATGGCTTGGTGGGTGTGGCTTGGTGGGCATGGCAGGGGAAGGATACTGTAAAATCTCCATTCCCTCCCCACTCCAGGGGAAGGTTATTGCAAAATCCCCATTTCCTCCCGATCAGCTGGGATTCAGGAGGCAGAGAATAGATAGGGGCGGGGCCAGTCAGAGGTGGTATTTACTGCTTCTCTGAACTACTCAAAATTTCCGCTACCGGTTCTCCAGAACTGGTCAGCACCTGCTGAAACCCACCTCTGGCCTCGTATATTCACCTTCATTCGTATGTTAAAACTATCCAATAGACAAACATGTATGCATAAACTGTTATTATACGTGCGAGAATTCTATATGTGAAAAAATAGAAAGCTATGTCAATTCCCACAATGGAAGAATTAGATGGAAAAAATGATGGAGCTGACAGAAATGGCAAAACTGTTTTAAGAAAAAGAACACATCCAGTTTTGTTTCTATTTGAAGACCCCTTCTAGACTTTGTGTTTGAAATGAAAAAAAAAATGAAATTTTGACTTTGGTTTTCAATTATTAGTTTGCTGCTATAGAAACAGCTAAAGCTGTGGTGCCACAGTGGTTAGAATGAAGTACTGCAGGCTACCTCTGTTGACTGCTGGCTGCGTGCAATTTGGGAGTTCGAATGTCACCAGGCTCAAGGCTGACTCAGCCTTCCATCCTTCCGAGGTGGGTAAAATGAGGACCCAGATTGTTGGGGGAAATAGGCTGACTCTGTAAACCGCTAGGAGAGGGCTATAAAAAGCACCGTGAAGCGGTATGTAAGTCTAAGTGCTTCTGCTATTGCTAGTATCCACTATGTAAAAGTGAAATGTTGAAGTTGTAGCTCTATTCTGTATCTACTGTGCTGAAAAAAAGTGGGAAGTCATTGCTTCTTTTCTTTCCCCTGTACCTCACCCTTCTTTCCCGCTTCTTTTCCCTTCTTCATTCTCCTATTTATTTCTGTTTGCATTTTACATTAAGATAAACTTCAATAAAAAAAAAAGTAAAACGCAAATAAACACATATACATATACATGGCTTTGCAGCATGTAGCAGATGTAGAGGGCATCATAACTCTTGGCTGCATTCTTAATTTCCTCCCCAAATAGAAAAGGAACACAAAAAGTAGCAGAGGAGTAAATGAGTTCTCATTTGCTAAATGGCTTCAGGCTGCACTGCAGACTTGCTAGATATATCACCACATTATCAGGTTGATTCACTCCATCTACCCCTCAGATCTGGTCTCCTGACAATGGTAGGATCTGATGTCTTTGGTTGGATTATATATGAAGTGGCTCCCACTCTCTTTTCTCTCTGCCTGAAGTTTCCTGGAATTGTGCAATTCTGTTCAGTCTGATCCTGTCCATTTTTACTGGTAAATATTTATTCCAAAAAATATATGCATATGGTTATGCACAGTGGTTTGCCACTGTTGTTTGAGAAGAGTTATTCAGAATTCCCACATCTCTGAAAATAAATTCTGGAGTATTAAAAAAAAATGCAACATCTAGGTTGTTTTTTTAATCTTTATTTGGCAGTAGACTCCATATTTTAATACATAAGGGAACATTTTATGCTGGAATACTCTGGGTTAGTTCTAGTTCATGAATAAATAATATGGGATTAAATGTACATATTAAATGTACTTTACCAACAAAATTGTTGATTGCATGCTGATTTAATTGCACAGGAATAAATAAAATCCTTGCCCCCCCCTCATTCACCGTTTTCCAGAAGGAATAACAATAAAACAATTGCAGAAGAAAGTGGTGCCTTACATCCTCCCTTAGTAAGCTCTCTTATCTTTGCTGAAATTCAAAAGTAGGTCATCCAGCTTGTTTCCAAAACACCACTCTGATTTCTGAACAATTTTACAGTGAGGCTCTCTCTGTCCCACTGTACAGATATTTTGAAAAGGGGGGTAGGTGGGAGGGAAATAAAAGGAGAATGAAGGAGAATGATCTGTTGTTGGACATTATTTTTAGCTTTTAAATAAATCTGTCATGCTATTGAAGCTCAGCCTAATGACAATAATTATATAGGCTCTGAAGAAATGCGATTAGGTGAGCTCGGAAATCCATAGCAACTATTGTTACTCATTTTCTTGTATGACAGGGTTGTCATTTTGGTAATCACTGGAGCATATGCTTAACGACTGCTTGAACTTAGATTATTTTCTTTTTAAAAAAGTCTACAAAGTTGGAAACCATCAAGAACTCACAATCTAACAGAGCTGTGCTACATCGAAGGGCCTATATTAACTTTGCTATAAAAGAAAAGGTATACAATTCAGCTGTTGACAATTAGAAAGGGAGGGGTGAAGAAGAAAGACTGGAATCATTTAAAAAAAGTTGTCAAGAAACAATCAGTTGTGAAATTTTGTGTTTTATTCTCAGGGTGAATATGATGCTTTTAGATACTGAAAGACGACCAATAGAAAAAAGAATGCAAGAGATATAGAAAGAAAGGCGTACTACATGAAGTATTTCAAACGTCTTCAAAAGAAAAAACAAGTAAGTCCAGTTGCCTCCTGAAAAAGCACCTTTAGGATAGCCTCACTTCATCACAGTTATCCTGATGTTTGGACTGAATTTGTCATTTTAGGCAACTATTGAGTCCTTCCCAAGGACCTGGAATAGGCAGATGTTCTTGTTTGATGGTATTAAATAGATCATTGCTGAATGTAAACTGTTCCCAGTAAAGCTGCCTTTTGCAATTGACTAATTGTGATTTTCAATGCCAGCTTCAAACAAGGAAAGTCAATGTTGATTGCAGTATGCTGCAACTTCATGGGATTCACTTAACAATGTCAACTGGGACAGCTGGAACTGCTGTCATAAGTCAGTGTAGTCATGTGATGCTGTGCTTTATAATCACATTGATTAGCAAGGGAGTTCCAGTCCTAATTATCATCAGTAAATGAGGATTACCTGTCCTACTAGCATTTAGTTGTCTCTCCAATCAGCGATGAATGAATTGGATGAGAAAATGCTAACATATTGATGACTCATCCCACCTCCATGAGCCCAAGAAGATATAAGGGATGATGTGGACTTTCATTGTAATTATTGCATGTGAAAACATGTTCTAGCATGTTGAATCTGCATAATATGAAAAACATGTTATCGGTGAGCTGTTGGATAGTATTACTTGATCTGTTGTATGGATGTTTGGGTGGTTCAGGGTGGGCAATTTGTGGTGGGTGGGGCGTGTTTTTGGGATTGATATGTGTGTTGGGACTGGTCTTGAAGTGTTATGTGAATTTTGTTGTATGGGTGTACAATGTATATACGTACAATGACAAATTATTAAATTTAAATTTAAACATGACAAAATAGCCTTTGACTCCGTGGTACACGACAAACTACTTCTAAAATTAAAATTTTATGGCATTTCTGGACCCCTACACAAATGGATAATTGCGTTCCTGTCAAACAGGCAACAAGTGGTCAAAATAGGAAGCGCTTTATCAAATCCTGTACCTGTTAACAGCGGTGTCCCCCAAGGCAGCGTTTTAGGACCAACTCTCTTTATACTTTACATAAATGACATTTGTGATAATATAAAAAGCAACTGCGTCCTCTTTGCAGATGACGGAAAACTATTCAACACCTCCGACAACACTACCACCCTTCAAAAAGACCTTGACTATGTATCAGAATGGTCAAACAAGTGGCACCTTCAAATCTCAATCAACAAATGCTCAGTCTTACACATTGGCAAAAATAATCAGAACACAAAATACAAACTAGATGACCATGACCTTGTTGATGATCCTCACTCAGTTAAGGACCTTGGAGTACTCATCTCTAATGATCTAAGTGCCAGAGCCCACTGCAACAGCATTGCTAAGAAGGCATTAAGAGTGGTTAACCTAATCTTCCGTAGCTTCTTCTCTGGTAATATTGTACTTTTAACCACAGCATATAAAACATTTGCTAGACCAATTCTCGAATACAGCTCATCTGTCTGGAACCCGCACTACATATCGGACATTAATACAATTGAGAATGTCCAGAGATATTTCACGAGAAGAGTCCTAAACTCCTCTGTTCGCAACAGAATACCTTATGCCACCAGACTTGAAATTTTGGGACTAGAAAATTTAGAACTACGGCGCCTTCGATCTGACCTAGTTTTGCACACAAAAGTATCTGCTACAATGTCCTACCTGTCAATGACTAGTTCAGCTTCAACCACAACAATACACGAGTTCACAATAGATACAAATGTAATGTAAACCGCTCCAAACTCGATTTCAAAATATTCAACTTCAGCAACAAAGTGGTCAATGCCTGGAATGCACTACCTGACTCTGTAGTTTCTTCCCCAAACCCGCAAAACTTTAACCTTAGACTGTCTACCGTTGACCTCACCCCATTCCTAAGAAGTCTGTAAGGGGCGTGCATAAGCGCACCAGCGTGCCTACCATCCCTGTCCTAATGTCCCCATGTTTTTGTAAAATATCATGTACTCATAACCATGCTTGTACATCTTATATATTCACAATCATGTTTGTACTTTGTCTGTAACCATATACACGCTTGACAAAATAAATAAATGAATAAATAAAAATAAATAAAATCTTGTTGATTGTTTTAGGAGAGACTTGTACATTTAATTGTCATCTGTAGTGTAAGGCATCATTCCAAACTAATGACAAGGGTGAGTTACATGCCATGCAATAGAGATTCCGGATCAGGTTTACTGGCTTTGTGCTTATTTTCAAGAAAAATTCAAATCACTTGCTTTTCTTAAAAGTCTCTGGATAGTTTGGGGGCAAGGATATGTTAAAGTCTACTTCCTCTTAATTGTATCTACCTGTAATTTGCAACGAGACTTTCCATTATAGATCCACCCACCCCTTTGGGAATGAAAAAATGTCCGCCACATTTGTAGTACTTGGAATATGCTAAAAGAGATGCTCTTTGATTATTCTTTAGATGCTGTTTAAAAGCTACATTGTTCCATTCAGCTTTTAATGCTGTCCTTGCTTTATTTTTTTTAAATCTGGATGGTGTACAACACTTGAGGCACCCACTGGTTGGAGGGACAACACATAAAGATGTCATTTGCCTGCAGGCACGCAAAGATGTCATATAAATAATGTAGTGACATTTTCTTTTTCGTCCATTCCAACCCAGAAAAATATCAAAAGGTAGGTGAAAGGGCTCAGAACTCTGTCTGCCTACCCACAGGTCTCTGAAAGCTGAACAGAATGAAAAACACTTCGGAATGGTAGGAGAAATGAGGAAAAGAAAGACTGAGCATAAAAATAGCTGAATCCACAGCAGGGCTGCAAGAAAAAAAAATATTCCAGAAAAAAATAAAACCTAACGTATCCCTCTGGGAGAATCAGCTGGGCAGCAGCTCCATAGGCTGCCAACAAGTTCTTTTTCCTTTGGCCACAGAGCAAGATGCATGCACCTCTCCTGGGCTTTCCATAGATATACCCAGAGATACTGTACAACACAAGAGGAAAGTAGACCCATACAAGTACATGCATGTGCACACACATATATATATAGCCCAGGGGCAGGTTCCTCTTACTTGCGCATGCATCATCTTGTTTCATGTGCGCACTTGCTCGCTACACACGTGCGCACGCTCGCTACATGCGTGCATCCTTTTGCAGGATTTTGCTTCCTGCGCATGCATGGAAGCAAAATCTTGTGAGGGGACGCGTGTGTGTGAGAGAGATTTTGGTGATTTTTTGCTTCTGCGCATGCGCAGAAGCAAAAAATCACTGAAATCTCACACACACACGCGTCCCCTCGCAAGATTTTGCTTCCACGCATGCGCAGGAAGAAAAAAAAGCACAAAAATTCCAGAAAAAAGATGGCCCTGTGTGACGGACCTGCGAAGATGGCACCGGAGCCGTCGCACTCAAATTGTGTAATTGGCGGGTCCCTACCGGAACGGCGCACTAGACCGCACTGGTAGGAACCCACCACTGATACAGCCTATGGTTTTAATAAACTGAAAAAAAATACAGAAGCCTCCTATGGCCCTTGCTGTGGTAAATAGGTTGGAAAGAATTCCAGAAGCCACGTTTTATATGCTTTCTCTATTTATTTATTTATTTATTTATTTATTTATTTATTTATTTATTTATTTATTTGTGAGATTTATATACCGCCTCACAGTGCAAGCACTCTCTAAGCGGTTTACACCATTAAGCAATGTATATTTTTACATTGCCCCCAACAATCTGGGTCCTCATTTTACCTACCTCGGAAGGATGGAAGGCTGAGTCAACCTTGAGCCGGTGAGATTTGAACCGCTGACCTGGGGATCACAGTCAGCTAAAGTGGCGTGCAGTACCTGCCTCTAATCGCTGCGCCACCTCGGCTCTTAATTTATTTAAACTTATTTACTTATTTAAAGACAGCTTTCATTGTTCCTTCATCTGCAACAGCCTGATGATTCTTTTTTTTTAAACGGCAGCAGGAACAATAGAATTATATAATTTGCTTATGTTCATCTGCCCATGAAAAAGCAAGAAAAGTGTGTGGGGGGGGGGCGAGAGGGGGAAATGAGCATGCGAAAGAGATTTTCCAGGTTGATTGCCCTGCAAGCCAGGAGGAAAAGTTACTGCTGCCGTTTGTCTTTCTCAATGGAAGCCTTCGGAATGCTTGATAGATAAACCGGAGGAAGAGAAAAGAATTGTTGAGGGGGCGTCACAAAAAGCATAAGAAAAAAAAATAGCATTTATTAAACAAAAAAACCCCACCCCTCTTAATGGCTGCAAGACTAAAAATGCTACATCTCAGAGCAAATCATCTCATGATTTGGATCTGTTGCATAAGTACATCTCCAGTTTTAAAAGCAGGAAATCTGATGAATTACTGACATGGATGAGTGGGTTCTGAAAGTGTTGCGTTAAGTAGCGTACAAAAATGCGGAGGAGCAGCTGAAATAGAATAAATGGACTCATTTACTAAGGTTGAGTATTAGAGAGATGAGGTAGCTTAAGTTCCTTTCACTTGAAGTTCTTCCAAGATTAAGAATGCTCCTATCGTGTTTCAGAAGCACAGGAATAAAAGCAGAGAGAGAATGTATTTATAGTGATGAGAATGCACTTCCCATGAATGGCATGGGTGGTTTTGATTAAACCACACCGAAAGATTAAAAACACAGGTTTATGATTTTTAAAATATATTCTCCAAATCTTTAGGTTGGGCTGTCCAATGATTAGAGGCCAGTAGTCAGCTTTGAAATGTTTCAAATGTTGTGGGCACTCCCACAAGGTGGCTGTAATGAGGAAGACATGCCATTAACTAGCAAGCTGGTGAATCATAAAGTCCACCTTTATTAAAAGAAAAAGCAGTAAAAGTATTTTCCAGGATAGTCTCTAGCTGCTCAGGAATCTCCCTACCATCATTTTATCTTCTCTTTCTGGGCATGTAAGAACAAAAAAACTCAGCAGTGAGTAGCAGTTCACTGCTTTTTATTTGCTAAGAAACAGGGGTGGGTTCTAACTTACCTTGCTGCCGGTTCGCTTCCTCCTACGCCGCGTGGCTGCGCCTTGTGCGCAGTGCCAAAAATTTTAAAAAATTCCAACCCCCCCAAAAAAACAAGATGGTGACGCATACGCAGTGCCGGAAACTCGGCTTCTGCGCATGAACAGAAGAAAAAAACCTGAAAAAAATTGCCCCCCAAAAAATTCCATTTTTTTTTAAAAGATGGCGGCGTCCACAGACCAGCACCAACAGAACCGGTTCTGTGACATCATCGTAACATCACCAGCGGCTTGCTACTGGTTCGGGCGAACCGGTCTGAACCGGGAGGAACCCACCTCTGCTAAGAAAGCTCTGGAGGCATAAGGTTTCCTTGCAATTCACAATGATTCCACAACCTGACTTTTACTTTTCCAATAATAAGACTGCAAGAAATAAGAGTGGCAGCAGGTAGAGACGGTTGAAGCAGTGGGAAGAGGTTTGTAGCAAGAGCTGCTGTTTAGTTCCTCCCCCTCTCTTCATTTTGAATATTTTCTGTACCTTCTGCAGCTGTAGACTTTACTGTGATGTTTTCCAACCTTGGAAACTTTAAGATATGTGAACTTTAAGTCTCAGAATTCCCCAGCCAGCATGGTGGTGGTGGGGAATTCTGAGACTTGAAGTTCACATATTTTAAAGTTGCTAAGTTTGGGAAACACTCCTTCACCAACCCAATATCCAACATCTTCATGACGATGGCTGTGTACAATGGTCAGTGCAAAAAAGTTTCCTTCCCAAAATCCAGAGAGAATCAGCTTATAGAAAGTTATTTTGGAGTTGAACTTGAACTTGCCATTAGAATGTATCTGTGGAATCCGGGGACTTGATTTTCCTGGCCACTATTTTAAACAGTTGCTTTTGATCTGCCTTTGCCTTCTTTGATCTGTCAAAGCCAGATGTCTCATTTGAACAGCTTCAACCTGAACTGACCTAATAAATACAATCCCAGCTGGCCATATGGAATAAGCTAGGAATGTGGAATTAGTAGGAATTTGCTCTCTCAAGTGAATAAAAAGAACAACCTAAATTGAAGCCATTGCTGTTATTTCAGCTGCAGAATCCATAAATTCCAATATCAGATTTCACTTTAAGAAAATTTCATCATTCCACGTTTTTAAACACGAGTCTTCTTGTATTATTTATTGTTCAAACAAAAATTGCATTAAGGTTTCTGGAAGTTTGAGTTTTTTTAAAAATTATAATTCTGAATTATAATAAAACTGAAGCACAGATCCGTTATCATTGTAGCTAAAATGATTAATCTAAATGATCCTTTAACCCAGGGCCCCCCCATACCTTGGGCTGTGGGCTGTTTGAAACCAGGCTGCGGAAGTGGCGGGCGAGCATGTGTGCAGCTCCACTGGCATGACCAGTGGGCGAGCGCACATGAACAGCTCCATTTGTGCGAGTGGTAGGTGCAGATGCCCACTGCTGGTGCAAATGGAGGTGCCTTTATACATGCGCTTGCCCGCTGCTCATGCAGAACCGTTCCCTCTCCCTATCTTCCCCCTTCCCATTGGTCCACAAAGTTGGAAAAGTTGGGGGCCACTGCTTTAACCTAAATTTCTTAAGTCTCCTCCTGCTTGTTGTTCTTCCTTTCTTAATTTTCATGATATCAACCAAATGTATTTTCACTGTTTTTTTCACATAACTATTTTATAGACAATTGTTTTTACTTATTTTGGAGGAAAGCTAATTTGCAGTGTGTCATAACTAGAGTGTAATAGATAATAACGAGATATCGGTGTCGAATGGTCACTCTTCAATCAATATGATTGCTTAGTTCTCTATATTCTAATCAGGCTAATTGGAACCAATTCAGTTTTTAAGGCTAAATCTTGCTCTTTTTTTCCTTTTTCCAACAGTCAAACTTTTAGGGATTTTAGCAAACCCCTCTAAAATATAAGCAAATGCTTCTTTTTCATGGCGTATTACGTAATGTTTCTGCTGCAGTGGAAGAAAAGCTATTATTTCAATAAATAAATGAAATAATAAAGCAGGGCAACAAAAGACAAATGACAAAAGAGGAAACCATAAAAATGTAATAAAATGATTAACTTTTAAAATCAGAATGCCCACAGGATATGGTAAAATAACAACAACAACAACAACAAACCCCTCAAGATGGCAATCAAAACTGCCAGGTTTTTCTACAGGTGTTGCCTGTGCAATACACATAAAAAGCAGGTGAACCCTTTTGATTGCACCCTGCAGATATGTTTAAAATCACATATCTTGGATTTGGAGCAACTGCTTTAATCATTCAAAGGTTATAAATAAGATTTTTCTTTAAACTTTCACAAAAATCTCTGAATGGAGTAAGCCCATTCTTCTGGAAAAAGACACAAAATCCTAAATATGGTCAACTAATACATCAGTTACAATACAATGCCAAAGACTGCTGTCTTTACAGTTTTTATGCTTCCTAACAGCAAGGCTCTTTAAACAGAAGGGGCTGTTTTTTGTTGTTGTTTTTTGAATATAAGACTATTCCCTGCTGGAATTTATATGTAACTTAATTACTTTATCTGGGGAAAGTAATTAGCACACCAGGAGTTTGGAGATGAATGAGAGACTGGATCATCCAATTGATGTATTTATGTCTTGCCTTTCGATTTTGAATATATATATATATTTGGGGGGTAACAGGATTCTGCAGAAGACCTGGCTGTAACAGGGCTGTATCAATACAAAAGAGACAAGGTATTTTGGCATGGAGGAGGTGGGATTAGCATGACTCATAAAACCACAAGAATTCATATCAAAGATTAATCATATTCCACTAACGTTTTCATCAAGCATCTGATACTGAATGGTGTTAATGAACAAAGAGGTTCCACTTGGCTACCACAATTAATAGCTGTTGATCACAGAGACAGAAAATCAGAGTAGGCAGAAATCAGTTCAACCACTGACTTAACTTAGTACAGGAATCCAAATTAACATTACCTTCTGTAGGTGGTGGTTTAGCCTCTGCTTGAACTTATGAAATATAAGGAAAACTATTACCTTTTTGAGTAATGGGTTCTATTGCTAAGCTGCTCTAAGTATTATAATTTTGGGTTTCCCATCTAACATTTAATTGAATCTGGTTTCCTATAGCTTAAATCCATTATTCCATGTTTTCAATTCTGAAACAGTGGAAAACAGGTCTTGTCCTTCTGTGTAAAGAGCCCTATCATATTCCCTTTCTTAATGCTGTCAGAAGCTGTTTGTGAGCTTGACTAATCTTTCAAAATCATCCCAAAAGCCCTATCTTAGATGTTTCAGAAGTTGCTTTTACTGTATGTGTTAAAGAAAACATTGAAGGACAGCGGAGCTATTCATTGGCTCTACTCCCAATGTCCCTTATGGCTCCAGTGTAACCTTTGCATAATAAACAGACAGAATATAAGAAGCTGTTTTATTTCATCTAAAATTGCTAGTTCTATTTAGCTCAGTACTGACAGCAGTGTAGCATCCCCCAAAGCATTTTTGTCATCCTTCGATTGCCAGGGATTGAATCCGAGATCTTATACATGTGAAAAGTACAGTCTTCCACTGAGCAATGAGCTGAAAGCCTGGAACAAACAGGAACATGGCCATCCATTTTGGCTTTTCTGAATATTGTTAGAATATATCTACAGGAGGCGCGATAGCTCAGTGGTTAAAGATCTTAAGCTTGTCCATTGGAAAGTTGACAGCCCGGGTTCAAGACCTGAGTGCTACATAACAGGATGAGCTCCTTTCACTACCCCAATTCCTGGCCCAGTTCCTGATGGGATAAGAATTACTCTTATCAGAGGCGAAATGAATCTTTTCCTGGAACTCTGACATTGTCAAAATAAACCGCATTATAATTCTAATGAATAATATATTTATTTCTTATCAAAAATAGTTAATTACATACTGGCTATATAAAAGAGATGTTGCTTCGTCATGAAGCATAGAACAAAAGGAATGAATCAAAAGAAAGGAATGGAATGTACACATGCGTACTAGGAACATTAATCACGTGCTCAGGAATAAACCATTATATTTGATAGGGATGCATCTCCCTGCATATACATGTAACAGGCAATATAAAATCACTGCGTGACAGTTCCTAGCAGTTCAAAAGCAAACGAATGTGAGTAGATAAATAGGTACCACTTGGATGGGAAGGTAACAGTGTTTCATGTGCCTTAGCATATAGTCATGCTTGCTACACGACCAATGAAATGTCTTCGGACAATGCTGGCTCCCTCGGCTAAGAAATGGAGGTGATAATAGCTAGTTTAATTTTTTACCCTCTACTTCTTACTCTAAGTATACCGATTATAGAGAAAGTATAACGATAAGAAGAGGGAAAAATATATGAAAGTGTGGAATAACTTTTTCAGCAGAGTGATCATGTCAACAACAACTACTGTAACCAAACCAATTAAGAAACCAATCCCAGTAACACCTTCAGCGACAGGGCAAAAACTGATCACAGAAATGGCAACTACTGAAAAACAAGGACAAACACCATCACTACATACCATGCAGGCCACACTAGACAGAATACAAGAATGCATGATGACACAGCAAGAAACAATGGTAAAAATGCAACAAACAATATTTAATAATCAGGAGCAGACTAATGAAAATTTTGAAGAAGTTAAGGGAAACATCAAAAAATTAGATAATAGAATGGAGGTAATTCAGGGAGTAGTAGCAAAACATGAACAACAAATAAAATATTTAGAGGAAAAAACCGACATAACTGATAAAAAAATAGAGGAAACGGAAGAATCACTAAAAACCAAAAACAAAGAATTGGAAGGGGCCATTGCCCTTCTCGAAATGGAGAAATCAGCATTCTACCTTAGGTTCCAAAATATACCAGAGGTGAAAGAGGAGGAGTTGCGTGATCAGGTAGCAGAAATACTAGCAGAAGCTCTACAGGTAGAAAAAGAAGAAATAAATAGACATATAGATGAAATTTACAGAGTACAAACAAACTTTGCCAAAAGACACAAGTTACCCAGGGAGGTACATATACGATTCACAAAAAAAGCAATAAGAGATGAAATCTATAAAACTACGAGAACAGAACAAATACTACATAAGGAAAGAGAAATTTATGTATTAAAACAAATTCCCAAACAAATAAGAGAAAAGAGAAGGGACCTACAATACTGCACTGCAAAACTAATAAGACAAGAAATTCCTTTTAGATGGTTGATTCTGGAAGGAATCCTGGTGACTTGGAAAGGGAAAAAAATAAAGATAGAAACAATGGAAGAGGCAGACCAATTTATTGAAACATATTTAGAAAAAGAAGGAGAGAGCAGTGTAGAGGGTGAGGGACAAAGTCAGGAAGAAAAAGAAATGTTGGAAGAAATGGAGAGAATGAAAAGACAAGAGAGAGAGGGAGATAAGAGAATGAAAACAAAAGAAATAAGAACTGTGAGACAAACAAGAGCAACAAGTAAAAAATAAAATGCAAAATCAAATCAAAATATTTTCAGTTAACATAAATGGAATCAATTCACCAATAAAAAGAAGACAAATACTCAATAGACTACAGAAACAAGGTTCAGATATCACATGTTTACAAGAAGTTCACATTAAAAAAGAAGAGTATAAGTTATTACAGCAGCCCAAGATAGGTAATCTTTTCACATCCTTAGCTGACTCAAGGAAAAAAGGAATAGCACTATATATCAAAAACTGGTTAAGCCCCAAACAAATATATAGAGACACAGAAGGAAGAATACTTATGGTAGAAATCACAATTGATAAAAATAAAATATTATTAATAGCCATATACGCTCCTAATAATGGACAAAAAGAATTCTATACTAAATTATATCAACAAATTATAAAATTAGAGAGAGAAAACATCTGTATAATTGGTGACTTCAATGCAGTAGTAGATGCCAAAGAAGATTATAAATCGGGATCAAAAAAAAAATTCTGAAAGAAAAATTTTACCCAAAAATTTCTTTGAAATCGTGAATGAATTTAAAATAAAAGATATATGGAGAGAAAGACACCAGAAACAAAACCAATATACATACTTTTCAAACCCACATCAATCCTGGTCCAGACTTGATATGGCCTGGTCAAATATAGAACCAATTATTAAAATAGAGAGTGTAGAAATAGAACCAAATACGTGGGCGGACCACAATCCCATAGTAATTACAATGAGAGGAATAAATAAGACAAGAAGGAGATGGATGATGAACCAGAAAATAATAAAAGAAAAAGAATTTAAACAATATATGGAGAAAGAACTAACTTTCTTTCTACAGGAGAATTGGAACGAAGATACATCTATACAAAACATTTGGGACACTATGAAAGCATATGTAAGAGGACTATCTATTGCTTACTCTATTAAAAAAAATAAAAATAAAAATAAACAGATTAAGGATTTACAAAACAGGATAGGGGAATTAGAACACAAATTACAAGAGACACCACAAGATAAGGAAATAAAAGAAGAAAAGGAATTAATTAAACACAAAATAAACCTGATAACACAAGAAGAAATCGCATTAAAAATTAAGTCAGCCAAACAGAACCATTTTGAACATGCTAACAAACCAGGTAGATGGCTGGCTTATAAATTAAGAAAAGAAAAGGAAAAAAAAAAACAATACAACAACTAGAGGATTCGCTAGGTAAAATGCAGTTGGCAATAGAAGAAAAAAAAGAAATAGCACGAGAATATTATAGAGAACTATATAGCAAAGATACTATACAAATCCAAAATATACAAGACTATTTAAAAAATTCTAGTATAGCGCAATTACCAGAGGATATTAAAAATAAGATGGACGAAGAAATAACACTGATTGAATTAGAAAAAGCAATAAAGAACCAAAAAAATAACAAAACCCCAGGACCGGATGGTATTCCAGCAGAGTATTATAAAGAATTACAAACGATTTTAAAAAGTATACAATTAATTACATACAATGAAGTACTAAAAAAAGGAGCAATTCCAGACTCATGGACAGAGGCACTAATAACAATCATCCCCAAAGACACCAATACGAAACATAAGATCCAGAGTTACAGGCCAATCTCGCTGTTGAACTCAGATTATAAAATCTTTGCCTCCATAATGGTGGAAAGACTTAAAAAAATGCTTACTAAAATTATACACTCAGATCAAAATGGTTTTTTACCAAATAGACATATCAAAAACAATATCAGAACAATTATAAACATTTTAGAATATTATGAGACTCATCCAGGGGAATCCATGGCACTCATATTCCTAGATGCCCAAAAGGCATTTGATAATTTAAACTGGGACTTCATAACAAATCAATTAGATAAAATGAATTTTGGAGAAAACTACATAAGAACAATTAAAGCAATATATTCAAAACAAACTGCAAAAATCCTCATCAATGGAGAAACTACAAAAAATTTTAATATAGAAAAGGGAGTTCGACAAGGCTGTCCTCTCTCCCCTTTATTATTTATATTATCATTGGAATCATTATTACAAAAGGTAAGGGAAAACAAAGAAATAAAAGGACTCAAGATAAAAGAACAGGAATATAAATTGCAGGCATTCGCAGACGACATGGTTTTCAATATAGAAGAACCTCTAGAGGTAGGATCAATTTTACTAAAAGAAATTAATGAATTTGGGAAAGTAGCAGGTCTAAAAATTAACAAACAAAAAACTAAAATAATAACCAAAAATCTGACAGATACACAAAATAAGGAATTAGAAAGGAAATTAGAAATACAAATTGTAAAGAAAATAAAATATTTAGGAATCAACCTGTCAGCGAAATGCACAACAATAAAAGAAGAAAACTATATGGGAATTTTAAAACAAATTGAAAAGAAACTAGATAACTGGAACAAATTACAAATATCTCTAATAGGCAGAATTGCAGCGATTAAAATGTCAATACTACCTCAAATTTTATACTTATTTCAGACTATACCAATCAAATTAGAGAAAAAATATTTTGAAAAATTAAATAAAATACTAACCAAATTTATATGGGCCGGGAAAAAACCAAGAATCAAATTAAAATATTTACAACAAAATAGAAATCAGGGAGGGTTCGGACTGCCAGACTTTGAATTATATTATCAAGCATCTGCTTTAACATGGATAAAGGACTGGATACAAATCAAAAATAGACGCTTACTGGTATTAGAAGGTTATGACTTACATGTAGGGTGGCATGGATTCCTCTGGGATGATAAACATAAAACACACTCATATTTTAAAAGACATAAAATCAGAGACTCCCTATTAGGAATCTGGCTTAGAATCAAAAAACAATATTATACTAAGATACCACCCTGGTTCTCTGGCATGGAAGCCATTACTTACCCAAACACAACAAACCTAGAAAAAATGGTTACATACGAAGAAATATTGGAAGAAGGAGGAGCCTTAAAATCTATATCAAAATTAGAACAGGGAGGAATTAAGATTGACTGGTGGCCATACTTTCAAATTAAGAACAGATTAGAAAACGATAAGAGAAAATATGGAATACAAAAAACTAAATCAGAATTAGATAAAATCTTATTAGACCAGGAACAAAAAGCAATAACTAAAATATATAAATTTCTTCTAAAAAACAAAACACAGAAAGATATAATAAAGGGAAATATGATAAGCTGGACGAAAAATTTTGGACATGAAATACCAATTAATCAATGGGAAAAAATATGGAATCAGAACTACAAAATCACAAAATCAGTCTCATACAAAGAAAATTATTATAAACTATTCTATAGATGGCACCTCCCTCCAGCGAGATTGGCAAGAATGTATAAAAATCTACCACCAAATTGTTGGAGATGTCAGTGTAAAACTGGATCTTATTATCATATGTGGTGGACCTGTCCAAAAATCAAACTCTTCTGGAATAAAATCAAAAACTGGTTAACAGAAATCACACAACAAGACTTAGATATTAAACCGGAAATCTTCTTATTGGGAATCATCAACCAAAAAATGGAAAAAAACCACTACTATATCATTTTACATATACTAACAGCGGCAAGAATAACAATAGCACAAAATTGGAAATTAAATGATATTCCCGAGGAAAGCAGTGTAATCAGAAAAATTTTGGATTGTGCCGAAGCGGATAAGTTAACTATGGAATTGAAAGGAAAGGAAGACTCCGACTATTATGAAATTTGGAATTTATTTTACAATTGGTACGAAAAACGAAAACAAATATCATCAATGTAATAAATGTAAATATAAGTTAAATAAGACACATAGAAATTAGAATAAGGAATTAATAGAGAAAATAGTTATATTATAATAATATATATGTATACTATGATTTTACAAATTTGAAAGTGCCTTATTTCTTATGAACTATTATTATTATTATCAATACTATCATTAATATCATTATCGTTGTACTATTATTAATACTATTGTTAATATTACTATTAACACGATTTATTTATAAAATTTATCACATAAAAGACAAGATAAAAGTTGGAAAATACATAAAAATATATCGCTAACATATACTCGCCGTAGAACAAATTATAGAAATTAACAGCTCTATAGCTGTATGCGTTTTTTATGTTTTGTAAATGTTTATATTGTACTTCTTAATGTCATAATGTTCTTTTTTTTGTTTTGTATGTTTGTTTGTTTTTAAATGTAAATAACTTAATAAAAACTATTTAAAAAAAAAAAAGAAATGGAGGTGAGCACTGCCCCCTAGAGTTTGACATGACTGAACAGGGAAATCTTTACCTTTACCTTTATCTACCATACTTGTATCTACCATGCTTGTAGAATTTTGGCAATAAACTGCCCAGACATATGAGTAATAATTTTTAATTTGCTGATTGACCCTTAACATTAACTATTTTGATTTTTCACTAAGATTCATTAAGCATCTGATACCAAGATGACCCAAATGTGATTAATGCCATCCTAGATACTACTACTTTTTATTATTTATTTATTTATTTATTTAGTCAAGCGTGTATATGATTACAGACAAAGTATAAACATGATTGTGAATATATAAGAAGTACAAGCAAGGTTAGGAGTACATGATATTTTATGAATACATGGGGACGGTAGGACAGGGACGGTAGGCACACTGGTGTGCTTATGTACGCCCCTTACAGACTTCTTAGGGATAGAGTGAGGTCAGAGGTGGGTTCCTCCTGGTTCGGACCAGTTCACCCGAACCGGTAGCAACAAGCTGGTGACACCCTGATGATGTCATGGAACTGGTTCGGTCGGTGCCAGTCCATGGGTGCTGCCATCTTTTTTAAAAAAAAAAATTAAGTTGATTTTTTCTTCTTCTGAGCATGCGCAGAAGCTGAGTTTCCGACACTGCACATGCGTCACCATCTTGTTTTTGGCTTTTGGGGGGCTTTAAAATTTTTTTTCAGCACTGCGCAAAATCGAGGCATGAGGTGCGCCCACACGGCACGGGAGGAAGCGAACCGGCAGTGAGGTAAGTTAGAACCCACCCCTGTGTGAAGTCAACGGTAGACAGTCTAAGGTTAAAGTTTGGGGAGTTTGGGGAAGAAACTACAGAGTCAGTTAATGTATTGCAGGCATTGACCACTCTGTTGCTGAAGTCACATTTTTTGCAATCAAGTTTGGAGCGGTTGACATTACATTTGTATCTATTGTGAACTCGTGTATTATTGCGGTTGAAGCTGAACTAGTCATTGACAGGTAGGACATTGTAGCAGATAATTTTGTGTGCTACACTTAGGTCAGATCAAAGGCAGCGTAGTTCTAAATTATCTAGGCCCAAAATTTCAAGTCTGGTGGCATAAGGTATTCTGTTGCGAACAGAGGAGTGTAGGACTCTTCTCGTGAAATCTCTCTGGACATTCTCAATTGTATTAATGTTCGATATGTAGTGTGGGTTCCAGACAGATGAGCTGTATTCGAGAATTGGTCTAGCAAATGTTTTATATGCTCTGGTTAAAAGTACAATATTACCAGAGAAGAGGCTATGCAAGATTAAGTTAACCACACTTAATGCCTTCTTAGCAATGCTGTTGCAGTGGGCTCTGGCACTTAGATCATTAGAGATGAATACTCCAAGATCCTTTACTGAGTGAGGATCGTCAACAAGGTCGTGATCATCTAGTTTGTATTTTGTATTCTGATTATTTTTGCCAATGTGTAAGACTGAGCATTTGTTGATTGAGATTTGAAGTTGCTACTTGTTTGACCATTCTGATACATAGTCAAGGTCTTTTTGAAGGATAGTAGTATTGTTAGTGGTGTTGAATAGTTTTACATCATCTGCGAAGAGGACGCAGTTGCTTTTTATATTATCACAAACATAATTTATGTAAAGAATAAAGAGAGTTGGTCCTAAAACACTGCCTTGAGGGACACCACTGTTAACAGGTACAGGATTTGATAAAGTGCTTCCTATTTTGACCACTTATTGTGGCTGAATGCTTCTAGAGTCAATGAAAACAGCTATTTTAGCTAACTTTACTTACATTTCATTTTAATATAATTACCTTGTACGACTTCTGATCATTATCAGCTACTTAACAGTATTTATCAAGTGGCATCTAAACTATATTTAGATCTTTGATCTTCAACTGCATTAGAAACTGACCTGATACCCTCTTGGCAGCTGGTGATTTTTATACAATCTTACAAAACTGTAATATTAAAAACAACAATGTTGCTATGCTTCTTATTTTCTTTTTATCTGGAAATGCTCAGTAGGATTTCTTGAATTGATTTAACCTCTCCTCTCCAGTGTGTCACTTATTTATAAGACGGCTTTTTGTTTTATTTGAGACTAAAGATTTATCGGCATCATTATTTAATATTGGCTGGTTTTGAACTGTATTTCAAATCATTTTTAGTTTGGGAGATATTTCCTCAATTGATTTTTTTTATCCTTTCCCTTCAGCTTCATCACAGTATTACATTTGAGCATTTTAGAAAAAAAGTATTATCCACTGGCTGGTAACAATGAGACAGTAAGTAAATAAGTAAACAAATAAGGTTGTAAGTATGTAAGTATTCATACGAACCCTTCAAAGTAAATTGATGTCATTAGACTAGCCTTGTGGAGTCCATGGTCCTCTCTGAGCTTGATGTTTTCTTGCAGATGTTTCACTACCCCTTCTAGATAACAGGATGAAGAATCCATAGTTCAACCCTGAGCTTCAGATGCTCTATTTTATTGACTAGTCTTGATTTACAGGCAGCTGTTACGTATAAGTTGGATTGACAAAATCAGAAATGAGGTGGTGATAAGCTGCCTGGGAAAGCCAAGGGAAATCATCAAAACCATAAAAAAGCAAAAGTTAGAATATTTTGGACATGTGATGTGACACTCAGAAAAATACAGCATACTTCACTTAATCCTCCAGGGGAAAAATTGAAGGCAAATGAGGTCCAGGCAGAAGAAGAACATCATGGCTTCAAAATCTAAGGGACTGGTTTGGAAAAAAACTCAGCAGCACTTTTTCGTGCGGCTGTTGATAAAAATAGGATCACCAACATGATCGTCAATGTCCGATGATGGATATGACACAAGAAGAAGAAGAAGCCTTGATTTGTTCTTTCCATGATGGGAAGCAGTAACTGTGATTGTGAAGAAACTATTTTGTACAATCTGAAATTGTACAATTATGTCATACCTAACATTAGACATGTATGGATGCTGTCCTGAAAAAAATTCAAAAGTCAAGTAGGTTTGCCTTAACAGCTTCCCAAGTCAAGTAGATTTTGCCTTAATAGCATCCCAAAGTTACTAAATTCAAAGTAGCAGGGAAAGAGTAGTCAAAATGAGATCCAAGGGTCAAAAAATCAGAAAAGATTTGTCTGTCAGTTGAAGATGCAGTCAAAACGTTCACTTAAAAGTCAAGATTCAGGGCACATGGCCTCTGAGCTAAAGAAGGGTTGTTTCTAATGGAGAGTCTTGGATTTGTTGCTCATTATCAAAGAGTGTGGATCCTTTCTTTTCCATGTGGTGAGCCCTTCCTTGGGAAGAAGCAGCAAATCTTCATCTTCAGAGACCACCGCTATTCCTGTGGATTACCAGAAGACCCCACCTCAACTGCCTGCAGGGTCCTCAGCCAACAGATCCTCCAGGAACTCTGGTGCAAGTTGCTCATTGTCAGTATTCTTGCCTGAGTCTGAACTCACTATGACAGACACTTTAGAAGACAATTGAGATATAACTGGAAACCATGATTTTTCACTATGGGAGGGAGGACATATGACCACATATGGTGTTGTGCTGGTTTTTTTTTCTGTTTTACATACAATAGGAAATGATAAGATTCAAAAGAAATTACACTTCTTCATTATGTCTAGATAGTGAAAATTAAAGCAAGATAAATAATAGATTGGTCACTATTTTAAATCAATAATTTATCCCTTGTTTTGGACACCACATGGGAAATTGGATAAATTCAACATTGGGCTTAGGATATTCCAATTTCTGGCATATGAACAACTTAAAAAAGGCAAGAGGCAGTGAATGACTGCAAGATACGCTGCTCATTGCACAGAACAATAGAAAAATTACATCCTGTTATATTTGAAATACAGCAAGATGCAATTTTACTTAACAGTGTTATATTTGAGAACAAAAAAAAATCTGGAAGTTCCTTTTGGTGAAATTTAAATTATGTATAATGCACTACTGCATGGTTTTAATGATAAAACTGTATAGGTGATGTGTGTCTTTTTCTGAGAAATACAAGCCAGATTAGCAACAGAAGGAAAAGAGATGATAGTTTGGACTTTATTTCTCCAAAAGCTTCAACATTTTTAGGATAGTAAAGAAAAATAACATTCAGGTTAATTTAAAACACTAATTTATACTATTTAATCTAGAACACCATCCCAATGATAAATCAATTTTTAGAACCCACACTCATAAACAAGCAGATGACAGTAGCTTTGTGATAACTGGTCAACAACTATTCACCTGCTCCTGGTCTATTCTGGTTTTGTTATACTAGGTAGAAAGTACTGTATTTGGATTTTTGGTCCAAATTTTAATTTTGTGCTCCATCTTCATCATGATAAAATGCAGTTAGTAGCAGCAGCACATATAAATGATAGAGAAGGGAATTGCTGCTACTCATTTAATTATGCAGCTTTTGCTATAGTGGTCTCCGGCAGTAGACACCAGCTGTAGCATCACATTATCAGAGTATTCTGTTTGGCAAAAAGCCACCTTTACAAAATATACACGCATACATATGTCTATGTTTTGTGACTTGCATACCCAAAACACAAAAATGAAGAACTGTGCTTCTAAATAGATTACCTTTTTCTAGTGTAAAATAGCATATTAAAAATAGCAATCAGGATGGAGCTGTTAACCTCTCCTGATTAATATCTGTTTTCTCCAGTATTAGTGCTTGCCGTTTTAGAATTTGCCAAAATAATTGTTTCTTTTTTATGTCCCTATCCTGCCTCCACTAATGTTTCCTGAATTCTAGTAATCAGCCTGATATAATTCTCCACCATAATCATAAACTCTGTTATTTGACAATAAAGTCTGTCAAAAGAGACAGGACTAATTTCTAAGGAAGCATTTTCAAATTTATTTGATCAGTTTTGATGACTGGCCAGTACCCAATCTTACATATCACAACATATGTATAGCTTTAAATAGCTATATGAAACAGGTCAGGACATCTAAAAATATTTACTCTTGCATATAGGCCTACAGGCAAAAACGATGAGGGTTTATAGAACATACAGGCAAGAATAGTGACCCCCTCCCTTTTATAGCATCATTATAATAATTTAAATAAGATTTGAGAAAACCAAGATCAAATATAAAGAACTAACAAAGAAAAGGGATTTAGTTTTTCCTCACCGACATCCTACCCTATTTTATGTATAAATGAATGAGAGATTATATTAACCAATATGGCTGTCTGTCATGTCTAGCACCAATCATTTTTATTTGGGCCTCTATTTATTTATATATATTACAAGGGCTGCAAAAATGTGCATATAATCCAGCCTTTCCTAGCCTCAGTTCTTCCAGATAAAACGGATCTACAATGTCTATAGTTCTTAACAATAAACCCAACTAGCTGGAATTCAACACTTCCAGAGAATATCAGCTGAATATCAGACTGAGACTCCATAAAAAAATAGCAACAGTTTTGTAATATTTGTTGAAACCCAGCAAAAGAAGAAACATTTAATTTCTTTTTCACGTAATTGTTTTTAACACACTGATGACTTCTGAATTTCATTGGTTTCTGACAGCTGATTAAAATTCTGAATTAGTTTCTCCTTGGAATGTCATTTATATGTGCAACAGATACAGGAAAACCAACTATGACCTGCTGTGAATCAATGAGATTTTTATATATATGTAATTGTGAAAGTTGCTGTGGGAATTTACTGTCATTTTAATGATGTATGAAAAATTTATAACATAAAGCAATTCAAACAGTTTATCCCTCAGAAACTCAAACTAAATCATTCTGGCTTTGTGGCAGAACAAAGAACATCTTCTATCATATTGCCTCTTTGAAGCAACACTAACTGAGGTTATGTTGCAAAAGTACCAATGTGATTAATGTACAACTAAAATCATACTATTAACAATATACCATCATAAACAATTAAAAGCCTCATAGGCAAAATGCATAATCTAACCAATTGGCTCACTTTGAAAGTAAAGTTTTATTTACATTTTTTTACCATCCTTCCTTTAGACAGATAAAAATTCATCCTTTCTTGTTGAAATCAACATTAATTTCACTAAAAAAAACCCCATTGGTTTCTGCATTTCAAAATGGCCACTTCTAGAACTAAATTAAAACTGTATGTCTACAATGTGCAGAATTATGGATCCAATGCTTATTCATTTGATTAAATCAGAAACAGAAATGAAAGAAGTGTTTTGCATCTAGACATTCTCCTGCCCCAATTTGTGCAATGTTCCTTCTGTTATATGGAATAATTATATATAGTTGAGGGACAATCCCCCTCCCCCAGTGGTGTTTAGGATGAAAGGATGATAGGATTGTCTGGAAGAATATGAGATCAGGACTGAGAGACCACAATGGTTCATACTGATTCATAAACCACAAGTTATCCATGTACAGACCTGAGTCATCATATTTTGTTTTCCTATTTAATCACTGAAAATTTCATGAATGAAAAGGAATATTGTACAGAACTCCACTACACCATGCAAACAAGCTTTCTCTGCATCAGTTAGATGAATGGTTTGGTTTTCCTCTGCACTCTTTTTTTAAACAATATAATTACCAACAACATACGGTTTTTAATTTATTGGTTTTTATTGTCTATTTTATGTTCAGTAAACTACTTTACCAATACTGGTTGTGTGAAATTCATAACCTCCAACTTTATTCCTGAAATCCAAATTACCACACTTTTTTTTGCTAATAGCTTATATAAAGGCCATGATGATAATTTTAAGTGCATTTTAATTTGTATAACCAAGGTTTAACTGGAACAAAACAATAATTTGGGGAAGGAACAATGTATAATAGCTGTATACTTATAGCTTAATATGTACAAGAGGAAATCTTTTCGATTTCCACAATAGACAACAATCAAAGGACTTTTATAGCAATTTTGATCCAGAAATCCTTGCCTGTAGGAATCTACTTACACACGCTGCTCTGCCAAACAAGTCTCTCCCTCTAATGTGTCATTAGCATAGTCAACCTTGGAAATGCTGACCATCTATTAGGAAAATGGAGCAAACGTTTGCAATCCCTTCTCTCTCCAAGGTGGCAATTGGCATTGACATCGTCAGCAAGAGCATATCTTTGCCCTGCATTGGCACTTGTGAATGTTAACAAGGATTTTGCCTAGACAAGCATCATGTCAAAAAAGTAACAAGGCCAAAGGAAAGGAAAGGAAATTCCATCTATTTTTTTTTCTCCCAAGTAGATCCAGAATGTAAATATTTCTAAGTAACCAATTATTCAAATTTTAAAAACCGCAGTTTCATCCAGTTATCCATATTTGGTTAAACCTGAAATGCAAGTCTAGTATACATTCTGAGCACCTCTGAAAACAGACACTTATGCACAGGGGTCCAATTTACTTAGCGATCCCTGTAGTAAGTTTAGAAGTTTAGAAATGTATGACAGCTAAACAGGTAGTCCTTGACTTACAAGAGTTTGTTTAGTGACCGTTCAAAGTTACAACAGCACTGAAGAAAATGACTTATGACCAGTTTTCACACTTATGACTGTTGTAGCATCCTCATGGTCATGTGGTCAAAATTCAGATGCTTGGCAATTGACTCATATTTATGACGGTTGCAATGTCTCAGGTTCACATGATTATTTCTGTGCAAATTCAGAAAGTTCAAACTGCCCAAAAAGCTGCTGATTCTGTTCTACAGAGGAATTATTGAGTCTGTCATCTGCACCTCTATAACTGTCTGGTTTGCTTCTGCAACCCAACAAGACAGACACAGACTTCAGAAGATAATTAGAACTGCAGAAAAAACAATTGCTACCAACCTGCCTTACATTGAGGACCTGTATACTGCACGAGTCAAAAAGAGGGCTGTGAAAATATCTACAGACCCCTCACATCCTGGACATAAATTGTTTCAACTTCTACCCTCAAAAAGACGATATAGAGCACTGCACACCAAGACAACGAGACACAAGGACAGCTTTTTTCTGGATGCCATCACTCTACTTAACAATTAATTCCCACAACATTGTCAAATAATTTACCAAGACTGTATTACTATTATTATTCTCTTCCTTACTAGTATTTATCTCTTCCCACTTATTACTATAATCATGTTGCTTGTATCTTTCAATTATATTGTTTTTATTTGTTTCCTAGTACGATTTGATAGCTTATTAGTAACCTTGACTATCACTAAGTGTTGTATCTTTTTATTCTTGATGAATGTATTTTATTCTCCTTATGTACACTGAGAGCATATACACCTAAGACAAATTCCTTATGTGTCCAATCACACTTGGCCAATAAAGAATTCTATTCTATTCTATTCTATTCTATTCTATTCTATTCTATTCTATTCTATTCTATTCTATTCTATTCTATTCTATTCTATTCTATTCTATTCTATTCTATTCTATTCTATTCTAATTCTATTCATTTCTATTCTCTAAGTCAATGGGGAAGCCAGATTCACTTAACAACAATTTGACTATTTAAAGAACTACAGTGATCCACTTAACAACTGTGGTGAGAAAGGTCATAACTCACTTAACAAATATTTCACTTAGCAACAGAAATTTTGGGCTCAATTGTGGTCATAAGTTGAGGACTACCTGTATATCGGTCCTGCCTTTGCAGACTTCACTGTGCTTTAAGACTTCAGGACCATTTCTTTTTTCTTTTGCAGCTTACCAGTAAAAAACAGGAGAGCGAGGAAAAAAGAATGTTGCCTAGAATCAAAGCTGAAGGCAACAGCTTTGGCTGTTGAATGAAAAAAAAAACAAAAACAAAAGTGATATATGATATGCAGAGACTTAGATCCTAATCCTGAGAAGACCCAAAAAACTTCTAATGTCTTCATTATGAAATGATGTATATCTGTACAATATTGTATGTTTATATGCCTCAATTATTTCTAAAAGTTTCACAGTAGGTATATATTCCTTTCCAGAAGCTGTGTATCAGGGATGCGTTCCACTTACCTTCCCCACCAGTTCGCATTGCGATGTTTTGCGCATCCCCTCGTGCAATTAGGCGTCCGGGCAGCTGAGGAGCACAGCTGAGGAGCTGATCAGCTGTGCTTCGGGTGAAGAAATAAAGGTCAGTATTAACCCGGGGGC
This sequence comes from Diadophis punctatus similis, assembly GCA_023053685.1. NCBI lineage: Eukaryota > Metazoa > Chordata > Lepidosauria > Squamata > Dipsadidae > Diadophis > Diadophis punctatus. The sequence goes on along the minus strand of JALIGW010000001.1, from coordinate 105,843,590 downwards.
AGGTGGGAGGGCCCTTTTTCGAGCTGCTGAACGAAAAAAGATGGCGACGCGCATGGACTGTCACTGGCCGATCCAGTAACGTGACATCACCAGCGGATCTCTAACGGTTCGGGCGATCCGGTCCGAACCGGGAGGAACCCACCCCTGCTGTGTATTATATACAATATGACATTACTGCATGCTACAGGATTAGGTTTTGAAGAACCTTCCCTGGCTAAAGGCATCTGCCTGTCCTATTCATTATAACTAGGGCGGGAGGACACTTTTGGGTTGTTTTCTGGAAAGAGTGCTATTTGAGTTGTGCCCTATGTGCCTTCTGAATAGAGTGACTTCCCCTTGAGATGATACCCACCTTAAGGAAGTCTTTAGACACTTTTTAATTCAGCTGGCCTTTGGGAACACTTTAAAAAGTATTGGGCCAGGATGAGTAAGTTCCCATCTGAATTGGGTAACAATATGAAGCATGTGTATTAGTGATTATTATTGTTATTTTTGTGGTGTGTGTGGTTTTATTTCGATTTCTTTTGTAAGTCACCCAGAGTTGCATTATTTGAGTTGGGTGGTTATATAAATTATTTAAAAACAAACTCTCATAAAAGTAGTAGTTTACACTGAAGATATGTCTTGATAATGGCAAATCCTATCATCCCTACAAACACCATTTTGTGTTTTATCCCTCAATTACAGAGCTAATGGAAAGAATATTGCCCAAGGAGAATGCTTCCAATAATTTTGTTCAGAATGGATACCTTCCATTGACGAACACCCCCTGCTTTTTTTTTTTTTTTTGCAATTTGAACTCTTTGTATGTATTCCTAAAATAAAGAATGATTTTGTAACCTCTTCTAAGTAACATGTATTTATCCCCAAATCTCTGGAGCAAATTGACATGCATGTGAGGAGAAGATGATGGATTTGCTTTGCAGATGGAGTGGTTTCTACCAGCTTAATGACACAATGGAATCTTGACCCATGGTTTCTCATTAATAAATTCCACTTTACAAAAGACCTTTCTAATGTTTGTAGGACTCAGTTTGATTGCAGCTGGGAAATTATAATGAACAGGTTATTGCCCAAATAACAGTTTATTTGCCTTGGGAGAGGGGGAATAACTAATGGCTTTCTTAAATTTGCCTTCCCCCCTCCCTTCTGCTGTACAAACAAATTGTATTCATCTGAACATAAAATTGATACTCTACATACAGATATAGGGTTGAAGCATAGCAGTGCAATCTTATACAGTAGCCATCTCTTAATCTGGGTATCTCCCAGAAGTTGAAGTCCATCCCCCCTCTCATTCCCCCCCCTCTGTTTTACTGAAATGAATAGGATTTACAAATAGAACATAAAAGCAAAACAAAACTCAAAATATTTGCTGTGTACAGTGCGAGATCTGATGCTGCAGTGGCAAAAATAAACAGATGTTCCTTCTAACTCTTTCATTGTATGATTTTCTGAACTATATTAAATCCCAGACACCCATTCTGAAAAAAACTACAGAGCAAACAATGACAACAATTTAACAACAATGTCCCCTAGATCCTCTCTAAAGGTTCATTAGACTTAACACTAATTCATATGGATTAGTCAGAGGGAATGTGTTAATCAACAGTCAATAACTATTCTGTAAACAGACAGAATCCATATTTGCCTTTTTCACTGTATGGGCTCTTTATATTTCATTTGCCTCCAGTTTCTTTTGTCTTGCACCCCCCCCCAACACACACAATGTTGTGTATATGTGTGGTACGTACCTGTGTTTTGAAACAATCCTTGTTCACCTGTTTCTCATCTAAAGATCTATTTCAAGTTTATTTCACTTCTGATGGACAGCTTTATTCTGACATTCAATTTTATCTGAGCACAGATTTACTATTCAGTTTACATCTAAAATTAAAATCTGAAAATTTAACAGATGGTCCTTTAATGTTATTTATAATTAGAAATTTCATGAAAAGAAGTGTTCTCTTTGGCTTTGCTGTAAAAGCAGAGAATTTTACTTCAGAACTTTCACACAGAGAAGTACCACGGTAAGACCAATCAGAGCCATACTTCAATAGATCTTTCTTTTAAAACATGAAGCATAATTTTTTTAGGGGTCCTTTGTGCTCTCCGAGCTTGCTTGTTTTCTTGCAAATGTTTCATTACACAAATTAGGTAATCAAATTAGGTAAGTAGCAGGGGTGAAATCCAGCAGGTTCTGACAGGTTCTGGAGAACCGGTAGTGGAAATTTTGAGTAGTTCAGAGAACCAGCAAAGACCACCTCTGGCTGGCCCCAGAGTGGGGTGGGAATGGAGATTTTGCAATATCTTTCCCCCAGGAGTTGGGAGAGAATGGGGATTTTGCAATATCCTTCCTCTGGTGTGGGGAGGGAATGGAGATTTTGCAGTATCCTTCCCCTGGAATGGGGTGGGAATGAAGATAATGCAGTATCCTTCCCCTGCCATGCCCACCAAGCCACGCTCACCAAGCCACACCACGTCCACCAAGCCACACCATGCCCACCAAGCCACACCCACAGAACCGGTAGTAAAAAAAATTGGATTTCACCACTGGATTAGTGCAGTTACTAGCACTGATGATGCTACCTAGTTTGAATAATGAAATGTCTGCAAGAAAACAGGCAAGCTCAGAGAGCACTAAGGAACCCTCAGGTCAACCCTGACCTACAAATATTCTCCTTCATTAATAATTTTTTTTGAGAGAGAGAATTTGGCATCTATATTACCCTCCTGATCTATATTAAGAAGGAGTCCAAGTTTTTTTCCCTTAAAGTTATAGCTTCATTAAGCATGCAATTAGAAAATGGAGCTGCTAGTATCCCTGGAAAGACTTAATGGCATTAACTCCTCCTAGAGACATTGTATTGTACAACTTCAGTACTCTGATTATATACTATTGCAAAGAGAGAAATAAATAGGATTCTACTTTGCTAATTTGTTTCATTATCTGTCTGTCTGCAACTTTATCTGGTTCCTACATTAGACATGGGTCATCCGTCATTATGATGAGTGCTCTGATGCCACCAGAATTGATGGCCAGACATTGAATAGGAATAGACTGAATGTCTCAGCAATCCATTAGGACCATCAACTAACTTTACTATTTTAAATTCAATAGCATAAAGTTTATTATTAATTTTTGCATTTCCATAATCCTTGATGTTAGGAGGATAAAAAGAAAAGACCTTGTGGATCAGACAAAGGCCCCATCTAGACCAGTATTCAGTTACACAATCACCAGCCACTACTCTTGGGACATACGCAAGTACAGAAGACAAGCTGTCTTCCACTTGTTGGTTCCCAGAAGCTCTTTCTTATTGTGCTTCCTCTGATTCAGGGAGCAATATAAACCCATCAAAACAAGTTGCTATTGATTGCACAGTTCTTTTCAAAACCATCTAAATTGATGGCCATCACCAGATTTCAAAGCAGCAAACTCCGCAGGTTAACTTTCTCTTGTGCAAAAACATATTCTTCGTCACTTTCAGCTGAACATGAGAGGAAAATTAATATTTCTTTGGCAAACGTTTTCCAGATTGTGCTTGATTTTTACTAACCTCTCTCATGTCAACTCTAATCTGCCACCATTCATATTAAATAGACTCAAATGCTGTAACCTTTCCTCTTAGGCAGCTGCTCCTAATCGTTTATGTTGCCGTTTAGTACAACTTTTCAGGACTTCAATGTCTTTTTTTTTTAGGATAGTGTTCAAAAACGTACATTGCACTCCAAATCCAAAGGCATTTTAGATTAATGTATGAATATTGGTGTAATGTATGGGCAATATTATTTTCAATGTTGTTCCTACTATGGGATTTAGGTTTTGTTTACAGTATGAACACAGTAGATTCTATAGAACTGGTCCGAACCAGCAGGAACCGACCTCTGCTACTGATTATATTTCCGTGATGGCGAACCTGTGGCACGCGGAGCCATATCGAGCTCAGGTCCGGCACGCATGCGCACGCTGGCCAACTGATTTTCAGGCCTTCTGGGCCCACTGGTAGTCAGGAAACAGGCTGTTTTCAGCCTCCGGAGGGAGTGTTTTTTGCTCTCTCCAAGCTCCAGAGCCTTTCTAGGAGCCTGGAGAAGGCAAAAACGGCCTTCCCCACCCCCCGGAGGTCCTCCAGAGTCTGGAAACGTTCCATTTGCCAACTTCCGGTTGAACCGGAAGTTCTGTTTTTTTGCTCTCCCCAGGCTTCAGAACCTTTCTAGGAGCCTGGGGACAGCGAAAATGGCCTCCCCCCCGGAGGCCCTCCAGAGGCCAGAAATGGCCCATTTCCCAATTTGAAAGTCAGCAAACAGGAGGTTTCCGGCCTCTGGAGGCCCTCCGGGGGGGTGGGGAAGGCTGTTTTCACCCTCGCCAGGCTCCTAGAAAGGCTCAGGAGCTTGGGGAGAGCAAAAAAACGGGACTTTCGATTCAACCAGAACTTGGCAAATGGGTGATTTTCTGCCTTCGGAGGGCCTCCGGGAGATGGGGAAGGCCATTGTCATCCTCCCCAGGCTCCTAGAAAGGCTCTGAAGCCTGGGGAGAGTGAAAAACAGGCGTGCCATTGCGTGCCGGGAGCGGGGGGGGGGTCAGGCGCGCATGCGTGGGGCCCCACATGGAATTATGGCTGTGGGCATGCACGCGCCCCCCTGCACCCTCCTTTTGGCACACGAACCAAAAAAGGTTCGCCATCACTGCTATATTTCATGCGTCTTAATGCAAGATCTATTTTTATACCTTTAATTTTTCCCCACCAGTTTAGGTAGTCTCATCTAAGACTTAATATACTCTTTCATTTTGGAAATACATTTTAAAATGTTCTTATCAAGTAGATTGGGTATTTTCCCCAGGTAATTAATAACTTCTGTACAATAACTAAAACTGCTGTCCCCTTAGGAATCTTCTTATCAACTGGCATAAGATTTTATTTACTGCAGTAACTGTGTATCCAGAATTTATCATATGACTTCTGCAAATGTAGGTAAAGATTAATTTCAAACACTCTATGAAAATAAAATTCTACCTGCTAAAATATTTATATTACCACATTGGCAGAAAGACTTCAGAAGGTATTACTCATAATAATACATCCTGCACAGTCTGATTTCCTGAAGGGGACCCAAATTTTGGACAATATAAAACTTCTGGTTGACATAATCACTTTATATGCTGGTTCACATGAATCTGCAGTTGGTTCCATTGGATGAAGAAAAAGCTTTTGATGTGGTTCAAATCAAGTTTTTCATTCATGTTGCCGAACTTTAGATTGCCTAAATAATTTATTTCTTGAATTACAATTTATTATTTTAATCTTTCTGTTTGAGTAATAATTATTAATGGGATTATTGAATCAGTTCTTAAAATGCAACATGGAACCCATCCAGGTTGTCTTTTATTGCCTTTAATTTTCAATTTAGTGCTAGAAACCTTGGAATAAGACAAACTTGTTAAATAAAAGGAATGTGTTCAGCTGAATTTGAAAACAAATTGTTTATACACAGATAATATATTTTTCTAATGTAGTGACTTATACTCTGTGGGTATAATTATATTAAATCGTATCAAATAATAGACAATTTACATGTTTAAACACTGACAGTTGTATTAACAGTCTGATTTTCTAATCTGTGTTACTAGAATAATCCCTATTGTGTCTTGGTTTAATTAGATTAAACTAAGTTCTTGTTGTGGTAACCCAGTGGTTCCCAAAGGGGGCGGTACCGCCCCCCAGGGGGCGGTGGGAACCCTTAGGGGGGCGGTGAGAGGTAAGGGTGGCGACAGGGGGACGGTGAGAGGGTCCAGGGGGGCGGTAGGTGGTTCGCTGGTCCTGTCCCCATGTCGCCACCCATGTCCACCCAATCGCCCGCTGCCGCTTTTCCTGCCACTCTTTTCCCGGCGGGGACTGGTCGGGCCGCAAGACGGGCATCTTACTGGACTTTTAACAGTTCCGTGTATCTGTCGTCTGGTCTCTTTGCACTGGTCTCCAACCTTGGCAACTTTAAGACTTGTGGACTTCAACTCCCAGCAAAGCTGGCTGAGGAATTCTGGGAGTTGAAGTCCACAAGTCTTAAAGTTGCCAAGATTGGAGACCCCTGGAAAGCTTGCAAAATACAGAAACTCTTCTCACGAGGGTGAGCAATTAACAACTCGCAGCGAGAAGAGTTTCTGTATTTTGCAAGCTTTTTTCCCTAGAGACTAGCCGACAGAAACACAGAGCTGTTAAACCTGTAAGACACGGGATTGGGGGGGTGTGGGCAGGGGCTGGGTTGGGTTGGGTTGAGGGGGCGGGAGGAGGAGGAGGAGGAGGGAGACCTTGTGGGGAAATCGCAGCTGCCTCTTTTCCGCTCCTTCGGCCAAGAGGCACCGCGGCCGGAAAGTCGGTCCAGAAAGAGGGCAGCGATGGCAGGGGAGATCGGGAACAGTTGCCCGCCAGAGTTTCTGCCGCCTTCGCCTGCCTCCCTTTCCTTTCCTTTCCTTTCCTTTCCTTTCCTTCCTTCCTCCCTTTCCTTCCCTTTTTCCTTCCTACTTCCCTTCCCTTCACTCTTTTTCCTTCCTCCGTTCCTTCCCTTTCCTTCCTTCCTTCTGTCTCTTTCCCTTCCTTCCCTCCTTCCCTTTCCTTCCCCCTCCTTTTCCTTCCTACTTTCCTTCCTTCCCTTTCCTCCCCCCTTTTTCCTTCCTACTTCCCTTCCCCCCTTTTTCCTTCCTACTTCCCTTCCCTTCCTTCCTCCTTTCCTTCCTTTTCCTTCCTCCCTCTCCTTTTCACCTTTAATTTTCCTCCCTCTCTTTCCTTCCTACTTTCTTTCCTCCCTCCCTCCCTCCCTTCCTTCCTCCTTCCATTTCCTTCCCTCTCATTCCTTCCTTTTCTTTCTCTTTCCTTTCCTTTCCTTTCCTTCCTTTCTTCCCTCCCTCCCTCTATTTTTCTCTCCCAAACAACCCCAATTTAAATCCTCCCCTTGGCCATTGTGCGTACATGTGTGTCTCATCTTCTAAAAATCATAACTCCCCACCCCACCCCAAACATCCAATACCATCCCCTTCTCCATCCCACTGATGATCCCAGGTGCCCAGCCTCCTGCGCCCCCCCGGCAACCTCTCCGCATGCCCGTCTCACGATGTGGCCTTCGGCCTCGCCTCCTCTGCCCACCTAACACACTGCTCTCGTTCATCCCTGCGATGCCATCTTCCCCTGCCCCCGGATGGATAGCAATTTAGGCAGGCACGACACACCACCAGGTGAGGAGGGGGCTTTCTAGCTGTGCCAGCTGGGTACAGGAGTCCCCCCCTCCACCCGGCCTCTGTGCCAAGGAAGGCAATTCGGAGGGTGCCAGCGCTTCCCACAGGGGAGGGGGTGTATTTCCAGGAAGCCCCTTGAATGTGCCAGTGTGGGGGGAGGGGGAGAAGACCCTCCTCCATGTGCATCTGTCCCACCCAGCCCCTCCATTGACCACTTCTGCAGTTTTCTTTCCTTTCCAGGCTCTGCTTGGTCATCCAGTTGAGCCAGCCTTGGCGAGGAACCAAAATGGCTTGTGTGTTTGTTTGTTTGTTTTTGCAACCAAATACAAACCATGTTTGGGGGAACCGGTTTCAAAACCTCCCAGTTTCCCAAATCTGGACGTTTTCGGCCACGCACGCACACACACACTCACACACACCCAGTGGCTCAATGTGGGATAGATTTCCCACCCATCTCCAGCCCCTCTTTTCAAACACGCCCCTCTTCCTCGCAGACAGAAGCACATTTTAAATTGCCATAGGCAGAGCCCAGAGGAGGCAATGTAGTCCTGCGGTGTGTGCGATACACACACACACACACACACACACACACACACACACACACACACACATATATATAGAGAGAGAAAATAAGGAAAGAAAAAGGAAGGAAGGAAGGAAGGAAGGGAAGAAAGAAAGAAAGAAAGAAAGAAAGAAAGAAAGAAAGAAAGAAAGAAAGAAAGAAAGAAAGAAAGAAAGAAAGAAATGGTAGGTAGGAAGGAAGACAGAAAGAAAGAAAAAGATGGTAGGAAGGAAGGAAGACAGACAGAAAAAGATAGGAGGGAAGGGAGGGAAGAAGGAAAGAAAAAGGAAAGAAAGATGGTAGGAAGGAAGGAAGACAGAAAGAAAGAAAGAAAAAAGATGGTAGGAAAGAAGGAAGACAGACAGAAAAAGAAAGGAGGGAGGGAAGGGAGGGATGTAGCAAAGAAAAAGGAAAGAAAGAAAGAAAGATGATAGGTAGGAATGTAGACAGAAAGAAAGAAAAAGATGGTAGGAAGGAAGGAAGACAGTCAAAAAGAAAAGAGGGAAGGGAAGGGAGGGAAGAAGGAAAGAAAGAGGAAAGAAAGAGGGAGGGAGGGAGGGAGGGAGGAAGGAAGGAAGGAAGGAAGACAGAAAGAAAGAAGAAAGAAAGAAAGAAAGAAAGAAAGAAAGAAAGAAAGAAAGAAAGAAAGAAAGAAAGGAAAAAGAAAGATGGAAGAAAGGAAGGAAGGAAGGAAGAAAGATGGTAGGAAGGAAGGAAGACAGAAAGAAAGAAAAAGAAAGAAAGAAGGAGAAGGGAGGAAAGAAAGGAAGAAAGAGAAAAAGAAAGGAAGAAAGAAAGAGAAAAAGAAAGAAAGAAAGAAAGAAAGAAAGAAAGAAAGAAAGAAAGAAAGAAAGAAAGAAAGAAAGAATTATGACCACAATTGAGCATAACATTTTGGTTGCTAAGCAAGAGCGTTGTTAAGTGAGTTTCACCACATTTTACAAGTTGGCCATGCCCACCCGGTCACCTGACCACTAAGCCACGCCCACCTGAGGGGGTGGGGTGGGGGGCGGTGAGGATGAGTTTGTAGCACCAAGGGGGCGGTGGACTGAAAAAGTTTGGGAACCACTGTGGTAACCAAACTCTCTGATCTCATGTAGCCTCTTTATCATGCTGGCCTCCAGAACTACAACTGCTTGAGAGGTGTCTCTGCCTCATTTTGGTAAAGCTGAAAAGGGCAGCTGAACTTTGGTGGTTTTCAAAGCCACATGCGGTAAATAATAGCTCCATGTTGGAGGTCTCCAGGCAGTTTCACAGTAGTGCTCAAAAAAGGTCAGGAAAAGGGAAAAAGCTCATTACGGCATATTTGGCCACATTAGACTCATCCAATGCAGCCAATCCTGACAAATGACACCCATGGGTGCTGAAATGATTTCTTAGAGAGAGAGAAAATAGACAATTTGCAAGCTGCAGTTTGGAAATAAAAGTGCTGTCTTGCTTTTATAATGATTAGGTTTCCAATAGAAGACTGCATGCGATATTTAATAATGCATATCACAAAAGATTTGCAATGCGTGAAATAAGGAGGACTTGGGCATTATTAGAAGCTAGTATATAAAAGGATTTTTATATGTTAAGAAGTTTATCTCTTAGCTAAACCCTCTAGCCCAGTGGTGGCCAACCTTAAGCATACCATGCGCCAATTTTTTCACAGACAAGTTCAGATGCGCCATACAATTCAAGCACGTTTTTTACCTTCTTACTTTCACTTTTGGGGTTGTAAAATAGGGATAGGGATAGGATCTGCTTTGCTTAAGGGAGGAAAAGGAATAACTCAATCACGCAATTCAATTAATTAATTTATGCCATTTCAAAATTTGACAAACGTAATATATATTTAATCTTAAATCTGTCTTTCAATCACTCTCAATACAAAAACCACTAGTACACTCAATAAAACACTGCTTCAAACTCCATGCCAGGATGGCTCACTCAGAACTGACTGACTATATCGAACGCTCGCGGCTCATTCGCACGTGACTTCAAACACATGATGTGTTGCTAGTGTGCGGTGTTTGCGATTGTTTGAACAGGAACGCGCAATGGCAACACCGATAAAAATATTTGTACGTTTGTAAACCCGCCTAAAGTAACATCTCACGAGTTCCATTCTAAGTTTCAGACACCGAGAAGTTGAACGTTACCGAAGGCTGTACGAATTGAACTGAGATCACTTTGGTGTTGAAAATATTAAGATGGATTCAGTTATGACACCTATTTTAAAAAAATAAGTAGGTGCAAGGATGCAATGCGCCACTTGTAATCATCCAATGCGCCACGATTTGGCCACCCCTGCTCTAGCCCTTGACTAAAATCACTTTTGGCAGGGGCAAGGGGAGCACAAAGGACAGGAATTTGGTTGAAGAGCATTCTGGCAAATACTTTCTTTATGCAAATGTTCAGAAAGATTAAGCAAAGATTTAGATAAAGACAATTTTGTTTTCAATTTCAATTTGATTTGTAGGACAGTTTTAACAGCTTTGCAAGAAGGAATACGAAGCAGCTTTGTTGATTTTTTAGATCATATCTTGTATTCAATCATGTTGTGGCACTTTTCCATGATAATATTTTTTTTACCTCACATTTTCTGAAATATATCACATTTTTAAATAGAATTGATATAAAGATGTTCCTTTAAAAAAGAGGGTGTGGTCCAGCAACTAAGAAATTTTAATATATTTTAATAATTCAAAAGGTTTTTTTTAGTTTTTTAAAATTAAATTGCATTTTTATTATTCAGATTCCCTCTGTCTTTATTCAGGGTGCTTCCATTTAACATCAATGTTCCATAGGTGCTTTTCCAAAAGGCAATTGGATTTTCTTGGTTTTTTCCTTGGAAATGTTTCGCTTCTCATCAAGAAGTTTTGTACACACACACACACACACACACACACACACACACACACACACACACACGTTTATGTGTGCGCGTGCACATGCATGCACACAATATACATTAGAAACAATATCTATTTTTATATTGCTTATAAATTACAATAGCAAAGAACATTTCATACAACTGAGAAACAACAGATTTTGGTATGTTGTCTTACAAAATCTTCTGAAATAAAGAATTTTCGACTTATAAGGAAAGTCATGATGTTATTTTACAGTTATAAAGCATTTGCAGTTGCATATCCTTCACATCTATCAGATTATCTAGTATTACTCTTTTTGTGATAACAGAGATTCACCAAACATTTTATTGGCTCACTACCTTCACTCAAATGTTTATTCATACACGTCAATCTAATATGATTGATTCTGAGTGATATAAACAAACAAATCAAGATAGAATATGTCAACATATGAAATAATCCAATAGCACAACTAAACCATTTCTCAGGGGCCAACACCTACAATTTCCTCTGTAGAAAAAATCCCCTATTGTTGTCTACAGTATACCATGCTAGGTCTGATTACTATGCATTTCATCATTATTACAGGTAGCCACGTTATGACTCCTCTGCTGCTAGACTGCTTCAGTTAGGGTCATTAGGAAGGGGAAAAGGATGATAGCCACATGACAGATTCCCATACAGAAGGAATAATAAGATTTCTAGTATCTTCATTTGGAATGGCAACACAGCTGCTACCAGTTAGATCAAAAGATTCTAAGATAGATGGATAAATAATCTGAGCAGTTATAAAACAGATTCTGAGACATTAGGTAAAGGTAAAGGTTCCCCTCGCACATATGTGCTAGTCGTTCCCGACTCTAGGGGGCGGTGCTCATCTCTGTTTCAAAGACGAAGAGCCAGCGCTGTCCGAAGACGTCTCCGTGGTCATGTGGCCGGCATGACTAAATGCCAAAGGCACATGGAACACTGTTACCTTCCCACCAAAGGTGGTCCCTATTTTTCTACTTGCATTTTTTATGTGCTTTCAAACTGCTAGGTTGGCAGAAGTAACGACAGCTCACACGAGAGACATTAGATGGACTTAAAAACCACTCTAACTTAATACATATTTCTAGTTTTTAGGGAGAAGATAGACAAAAAGCACCATATCATACTGCTTGGTTTGTTAATAAAACTAGAAAACTGTTGCACCTTGTACAATATCCTTGTTAATTAAAATGACTCTTCATTTATGGATACCCCAAATAACTAGTCACTCTATTACACTCTGGCCAGTTAATGTATCCTGATCTTACTTATTCACGCCGCCTATTTTGTAAATGGATTTCTAAATCTGCTTTTCTACCTGTGGGCTCTGATCTTGGACTTCCTCTTTTACACATTTTCTCTCCTTATTTGCCTAAATGTGGCTTCTTTTACCCAATCCAGATGGGCTCGTGGTTCTACTTGACATGAATGACTGCCACATGATTTCTTTTCATTAATAAAAAAAACATGCCAGTTTTGTCATTTGTCAAAGAAACAATGCTTATTTTTCTAGACACTATTTATTTATTTATTTATTTATTTATTTATTTATTTATTTATTTATTTATTTATTTATTTATTATTATTTATTTATTTTTTATTCTTTCTGCACTTACTGCTAGATAAAGTCTTCATAAAAAGCATAATAAATTAAGGCAAATGCCATCTGAAGTTTAATGCAGAAGACAGGAAAAAAAACCGATAAGAGTATGTAGAAGAATGAATACACAATTTAACGGTATTTTCCAAACCATTTCCTGACTTTTCTCTCTTCTAATGAGATTGTATTTTCTAAAGTACTTTTGAAGAGCACATCACTAATATCTAAACTGTTCAGCCCTTAAGTAAGTGTGCATTTAAATAACACTTATGCATAGGCACACAAAATCTTTTAAAGTTCCTGAACCTACTGAGCAAATTCAGTGGGGATTTTAATTAACTCTTAAGTACTGCACTATTCACAATGAAGTAGTTGCTCCACTTCGGCAGGAAAACATTCAGCAAAACATTCAGTATTGGAAGATGAGAGGAGAGAAAAGAAGTCGTTTTTCAAACAAAACAAAACGTAAGAGTCATTATAGCAAGGCAATAATTGGAGAGGCACAACTGTACCATAATGGAGACTGCATCCTATTTATATCAGTTCAAGCAAGCACAAAGACTTGTGTCAAGAAATAACATTTAGTGTCTCATGACACAATAATAGGCAATCAAGAAGTCCGATAATCATTTCAAAGGTTAGCAAACTAGACTAATAGTTCTCAGTTGTATACCAAGTAGGGCAGGTGAAGAAGTCTTAAGGTCACAAGATGAACAATCATGCAATAGATAGACTAATGAGAAAACATTGATAGAACAGTGTTCCTGGTAAAATTCCTGGCTCTGGCTTCAAGGCTCTACAGTTTCAATTGATATTTAATAAAGTCAAATCAGCCAAAGATGCTAATCAGGCATAAGAGGCATTCATGAATTAACCCTTTAACTTAAGGAAGGTTACACAGAAAACAGGCACTTCAATAATTATGGTGTTGCAGAAAGTTCAAAGTTGCAGAAAGTATTCAAAGAAAATATATATAATAAAGAGGAACTAAACTAAAGTTTGATTTTATTAACTGTTTTATCACATCGAAGGAACGTGTAAGTTTGGGAAATGTCTCATGCTACTGGGCTAGCTCAGTATTAACCAATGAAAAAATAAGAATGTGATTGATGAATAGTGCCTGCAAAGGAGGAAATTATATGATTGACATAGTGAAGTGGCTGTTTCCTTGGAAAAAGAGGGCACATTCCAAGGAGGAGATGAGACAAGAGGAAGCACAACCCAGAACTACATTGGAGACAGAGGAAGAGAGTTAGGAAAACCACTCATTAGAATATTCCAGGTTATAACCATTGGGGTGAGAGTAGTAAAGGTTTAGTCTGGCAAAAGTTTGTCTATTAGGTGTGAAAAAATAAATTGAACTTTGGCTAGATTGTTCTATGTCATTATTATTGGGCTGGGCCTGATAAGTACCAAGAGAAGGGGAGCACCACAGTGTTTTTCCTCTTTCATTCCCTCAAGTCATTCCCTACTCTCGACTATAGTTTTCGAATGGCCAAGAGAAACCATTTTTGGCTTGTGCTTAGGGAATCCGTTGACTCTAATCTAGTAATTGGCAACTAAATAAAACAAATCAATCTAGTTTGAAGTCCCTAGGTTCATATTGTATGGGCATCTGTGATTTTGAGGTGAAAGATGTTCAAATACAAAATGGAATAACTTATAACCAATCCTAAAGTACTTGTATCACCTTGCAATGCCCCTATCAAATTTTAACCATAGTGTTGGCCATGTATTTTGTCTACCATTTTGCTTGGGAAGAACAAAAATTATTTTCAAGGTTGCAAGTGAGAAATTATTTTGTGTTTTACGCTGCAATAGCAGCAGAATAAGCAGAAGTGTGCAGAGATATGTTTTAGCCAATAGTATTTCAATCAAATTCTGGGGGCAGAAGGCTGTGTATTAAAATGCACAGCATTCAGACACTGACTACAGTATAATAGATAGATCTATGAAATATTGGCAAATCTTTCTACTTAAAGATGGCAGAGATAGCCAGGAGGTAAAAGGTATCTTTTGAGCTGAAATATCCTTGTGACTTTATTAAATGTTCTTAACAATATTGTAGTAGTGAATTGCCATTGTCTTTTTAGGCCTATTTTTTCAACTTCAAAATCTAGCCATCAGCATTCATCTCCTATTGGTCTCTTAGCCAACTAAGGAGGGTTGAGTTTTTTGAGATCAGCCAATACCAGTTAGATCAAAAAACGACAAATAATTTTCTTTCCTTGATTTTTTTCATTCTGGATATTTTATTAAATCTCCACAACTCTGGAAACTCTCCTTTAGAGTGTTATTTGAAATTCTTGTGTTTCTAGGAGTTTGCTTTCTTTTCAAAAGTTATGCAACCATATTTGTAAGTTGAGGCAATTAACAAACAATAATAGTGCACCCATGATAACAACATAAAAAATCTTGATTATGGTTAATAAAAAATAAATAAAATTAAAACTAAACAAATTTGAATTTCTTGCTCAATGTCAAAGCAAGCAAGCAAGAATCTCAGGTTTCCAACTCTGAGAAAGTGAAACTTACATATGAATGGAACATGCCCAGAATAATTATCACACAAAGTGACTATGATTGGTTGGCTATGTGGCATCCAAATTCTAACTCCTTGTGACCACATAAATAATTTCCCCCCCATGGTAATCTGTCCCTAACCTGCTCTTTTAAGTCTTTCACTGGTGCAGTACTCATCACTACTGTAAATTAGTGCTTACTGCTGATCATCCTCTTCTTTTCTTTTCCATCTTTCCTAGCATTCGAGCCTTTTCTAGAGAACTGAACATTCACATAATGTGTCCATAAAGTATCATAATTTGAGCCTGGTCATTTGTGCCTTGAGGGACAACTCTGGGTTGATTTGTTCAATAATTAATCAGTGTTTTTTTTTTCTTGGCTATTCATGGTATTTTCAGAAGTCTTCTCCAACACCAAAGTTCAAAGGCATCCGTATTCTTCCTACCTTACTTCTTCAAAGTCCAAATTAACATTTAATTTAACTAATTTAAAAACAGAAACAATTGTTTTGGAATGTTACCCCAAAAGCCTCATAGGTATAGAGCTTATATACACATAACCAGTATTAAAAGAATAAAATTAATTTATAGTTCAAAATGGATACTAGAAGTAATTCCTATATACATTTTCACACCACATATTTGTATATTAAAACCAGGCAAGTTGTCTTGAAGGAAAGGATTCCTACTAACTCAAGATTACAAAGGTTTGAGTTGATATAATTTTATCAATTAATTTTTATCCAAGCTACTTCAATAAACAGCATATTCAACACTCTGATCATGATCCATTTAACTAGGATATGGCCACTGAGGTTTATTGTAAGGCAGAAACTTTACAGAGTAGTTATGCCTTTGCTCGATCAACTGCATATATACAGTATCTCAGAGGAAAGGCTTAAGATGAAAGAAAATCATAAAAGAATAAAATATTAAATAACACTAATGTTCAAGAATTATTAAATGAAGGCGAATGATATACCACAAATACACCTCGACAGTCTGAAATGAGAAGGAGAGATTTTAAACAGGATCATTGGGACTGGGAAATCCCACTCTTCCTCCTCCTATTTCTCACTCCCAATCAATGGGAGATGAAAGGATAAGATGAAAGTATGTGAAAATGTCTATGTGCACATTCAATCCTTGATGGACATCAGAAATGTGAAACAGTTGCTTCTGCTTTTCAGGGACTCAATGTTGCTCCTGTGTTCCAAAATTCCAATTAATCTCCAGTGAATTTTAAAAACAACAACCTCTAATGAAATAGGAAATAACCATAGCAGATTTTTAGTCATATAGAAACATTATAGGGTGGCAGAATAAGGGGCGGGTTCCTAATTTTTTTACTACCACTCTGTGGGCGTGGCTTATTTTGTGGGTGTGGCTTGCCAGCCATGTGACCGGGTGGGTGTGGCTTCTCGGACTGCTGAGGGGAGGGGAACTGAGATAGGTCCTGCCGCCCATTCCTCCTCCCCTCAGCAGCTCGAGAAGCCTCAAACGTGCGAAAATGCCGAGGATCATCACTGTGTGTTCGTGGCTTCTCGGACTGCTGAAGGGAGGGGAATGGAGATAGCTCCTGCCGCCCGTTCTTTCAGCGTCTCACGCGCTCCCTCAGCCATCCTCCCCTGCTTGGACTCACTGTGGGGTATGAAGGCAGCACATGCGAGTGCCGGAAGCTTGGCTTCTGGGCATGCGCAGAAGAAATTTTTTTTAAAAAAATTAAAAACATTTTTTTAAAAAAATGGCGGCGCCCAGGCACCGGCAACCGACCACACCGGTACTGTGACGTCACCAGCGGGCCACTACCGGTGCTATAGAGTGGACCGCACCGGTAGGAACCCACCACTGGGCAGAATGTAAGTAAATTATAACTGTGTAAGCCACTGCGAGATATGGATGGGATCAGAAAGGCAAAGTGACACAATGTTGACATACCATGTTTGACAGGTTGGCTCTCCCAACTGATATTTTGAGTCCATATGAAGGAGCCTATTAAAGGGCAAATAAGCAAATCCAATATCACAGAATTTATTCTCCCAAAACCCAGAAGAAAATGATTCCCTACTTTCTTTCTACCTTGATACAAACAGAATATTTTTATAGACCAATAATAGTATGTTGACAGTGCAAAAGGAATGAGCTGTTTGTGATATAAGCCATTATGGAAAATACAGTATCTGCTATTTGGCAAGACTGTGAAGGGGTTTTTCATCAGACTCATCTAGCCAAAGAAATTGATAAGAGGACTATCCTTTTTCTAAACTTCTGTACCTTTCACAACTGAAAACTCTGTTTCTCTAAAAGTGTAGAAGTATTAAAGCAGGAAGCTCTTTAAAATGTAGCATAGGGTCAACAGTGGGGCAAAGAGTTTCCTAAAGGTTTCCAACAAAACTGCTACAGAACATCTAAAGAATAAATGACTGGCTCCTTATTCAACATGAAAAGAAGTCTGGACAATAATCTAGACCCAGAGTAATCTAATAGAGAGTAATCTCTCTGTCATTATGAGTATTACATTTTATTTTAGTTGGAAGGTCGGAATACAGAATAAAGAAAGCAAAATAGCTATAGAACCGGTAGCGGGAATTTCCCCCCGCTCGCTGAACTGCCAACGATGACCGGCTGGACACACCCCTGAACCGGTCTTCCGGCTTGAAATCTGTCCACTGGAGCTAAATTTACCAAAAATAACACTCTGCACATGTGCAAAGTCTCTTGCGCATGCGACCAGTTTAACCTCGCTACGCTTGAGCGCGCAAAACACACACTTCTGGAGCAACCACGAACCGGTAGGGAAGGTAAGTGGAACCCACCCCTGGTATGTATGTATGTATGTGTGTATGTATGTATGTATGTATGTATGTATGTATGTATGTATGTATGTATGTATGTATTCATATCTATATCTAACAGATTAATCCTTTTCCAGTTTTCTTTTGCAGTCTTGATATACTTAAAACTGACTTAATAGCCAAATCCAGTAGCACATAGAAAACATGTTATAGTCATCCATCATCACACATTTGCATTTATCCCAGTTAGAGTTTATCCTCAAAACACATAAACATCTTTCTTTTGCACTTTGCACTAGTGGGTATACCATCTATCTTTTGCCTAATATATCACTGTGTGATTTCTTTATCTGTATCTTTCCACCCACAATATGTATGTAGAGAAGAAAGAGAACCTGGTCTTTTATTTGATTTTAAATTAAACTCTATCAGGAATTCAGGATCATTTTATATGGTGTATAGCCTACTATTGGCTGCTGTTGTTTCTTTTATCAACAGACAATTCTGTTATCTCAAAGTTGAGTTTAATTTGATTTGATAAATAAATATAAAACTAATCCATAAGGAACAAATACAGAATCAAATTTTGAAAGAGGCTATTGAAAGAATCTATTGATAGCATCAAGTGCTCTGCTCAATACAGGAATCCAAATTAAAGTATTCCTAACAACATTTCCATAAATTACCTCTATTACCTCTCTGAATAATTATTGAACTGCTCACTGTTAGGGACCAAAATCCTAATATTTAAATGAATTTCGCCTTTGATTGCTATTATTTCAGGTCTTGGACTGTCAGACCCTCTAGGTCAGAGTTGTCAAACTCAAGGCCCGTGGGCCCGATCTGGCCCACCAGGTGCTTAGATCCAGCCCGCAGGGCCGCCCTGGAAACAATGAAGGACTGGCCCACGGTGCCTCTGCCAGTGAAAATGGATGCGGCCTTCCCAAGCTCCATTTTTGCTGGCAAAGGATTGCAGGAGACCGTTGTGGCTGAAAACAGAGCTCGCAAGGGCTGTGTGCAGCCCTCCTGAGCTCCGTTTTCACTGGCAGACGGTTGCAGGAAGCCGTCATGGTCAAAAATGGAACTTGGGAGCCTGTTTTCGCTGGCAGAGTGCTCAGGCCACCACAGGCGCCCGTCACAAGTGACATCCATCTGGCCACGCCTACCCTGGCCATGCCCCCCACCCACCCCAAGGTCAAACACAAACCCTCATGAAATCGAGTTTGACACCCCTGCTCTAGGTGGTCCAGACAATGACATTAGTTCCATAAGAAGACTATATGGATACAGGCTATAGTAACAAAATCTTGCAAGCCTGGCTGGGCCTTCTTCTGATACTCCAGGGAATCAAGAAGATCCTGCTTGAGTTGCTTCTAGATGATATCTTGTTTCCCTGGACTTAAATAATGTTTTAGCCTTCTTTGCTTATACCAGGGGTGTCAAACTCGCATTGTCACGGCGTCATCACGTGACATATTGGGACTTTTCCCCCCTTTGCTAAACTGAGTGGGGCAGAGCCAGCATGTGACGCATCCGGCCCGCGCTCCGCGAGTTTGACACCCCTGGCTTATACAATGGTTCTTGCTTATTTCTGTCAAGGTCATTTCCATTACTCCCTACATGTGTTCTGGAGCAGTGAGAACAGACTTTTATCTATATGACATCCTTTCTGGTATTGGAAGACTGTTATCATATCAGCCCTGCACTAGTCTTTTCTGAAGGCTGAATATATCCATTCCTTCAAAATCTCTCCAGAGGGCATAGCTTCTGGTTCTTTTATCATCATTTTTTTGCTTTTCTCTGAATTTCCTGCCTTAATTTCTTAGAATCATTTTAAAGTGAGGCATCTAGAGCTGAAGACAGTGCTATAATTGGGGTCTGTTCAACGCAAGATAGAATGGAATAATTTCCATAATTTGGAAGTTTTGCTTCTGTTGACATAGCCTAAAACTGCCTTTGAGTTTCAGAACATTTCCTGGACCATCATGTGTCAGCTCAGATTCAATTTGCAGTCAGCCATGGAATCCTTTGCTAGCCTCATTTTCTCCTGAGATTTCACTTTTCTGACATCTGTTCTATAGTTTTGGCTTAAATTTATGAACTCCTCCTTCTCCTTTTTAATCTCGGATATACAGTATATATTCTCTTGTCATGCTAAGTATATCAAAATTCTATTACATTATATGTAAGATATGCAGTTGATTGGCTGATACATTCACTTACTTTTATAATTTGTACCTTTCTATAAATATGTATCCTTTAAAAAATGTAGTTTGATTAAGTACTGTTTTTTTAACCAAAATAAAGATTTTCATTCATACTCCTCTGTGACTGGGTTTTAGGGACAAATAACCAGCAACATTCATTGGATACAAAACACAGAAGAGTTTATTATTCTACCTCTAATACAAGAATCTATTCAACTAATAGTCAAAATTAAATTGGTGGTAGATAAGGGTCAATGGATTTCATAGGGGGCTGGACTTAGGTCTCTTGTGGCAACACAATGACTCCAAATTGATGATACATTTAACCCCAAATTCCAGCTCACCCTGCTCTTCTACTACAGTGGGTCCTTTTATTTTCTTGTTTCTGTCCTGTTGCTGCTGCTGCTGTTGTTGTTGTTGTTGTTGTTGTCAGATCCTTGCCAAACCTTTTGTTTTAGCCGCAGATTCCTCTGCTATCCTTCATGTTTTCCTCCCATTAGAATTGTTTGCAACTGTTTCTGTTTTTGAGCTGGTCTATGATGGTAGTATAGCCACAAAATGATGATAAGTTTGGCTTGTCATCATAACTAAGCTTTTATTATTATTACGTACTCCCACTCATGTTCAGTTCTTTTTTCCTTTTAGTTGCTCCAAACTGCTATTTATCATTGATCTGAATTTATTCAAATCTTTTTTGAGGACAAAGATAACTGTCTATGCTCAGTTCCAAAATATTTTACATGTTGATGTGGGTTTTAAGATCATGCTGAATTATTACATTTAATTGAAACTAGCAAGATATCAATTCATGGGAACCAGTTTGTTGCAGTGGTTAAGGCCGTAGACTAGAAATTGAGAGATGGTGAATTCTAGTCTTGATTTAGGCACAAAGCCAGCTGGGTGACCTTAGGCCAGTCACTCTTTCTCAGCCCTAGGAAGGAAGCAATGGCAACTACTTTCCAAATCTTGTCAAGAAGACATCTGCAACTTGTCAAGGCAATCTCCAAGAGTCAAAATCTGACTTGAAGGCAACTCCCTCCCCCAAATCTGTTTATAAAAGTTGCTTAAGAGTTTTATATTTTCCTCCTCTGACAATAAAATTATTTGAAGTAATGTTTATGGATTCATCAAGCTCCAAAAATAGTCCATTTTACAATATGAATGACAGAGTTTTCTTAACAGGATTTACAGAAGTGAAAAGGAGAAGATTTCAAGAAATTCAACTGAGCTATTTTCCATTTAGAATTAATTTATCTCCTAAAACCGTGATGGCGAACCTATGGCACGCGTGCCATCTCTGTGGGCACGCGAGCCGGCGTCCAGGTCAGGTCTACAGCGCAAACGTGCCTCCCGTTGGCCAGCTGATTTTCGGGTTTCGGCCAGAGATGCACACAGCCTGTTTTTAATTCCAGGAGGCTTCAGGAAACTCTGCTAGCAGAAAAACGGGGCGTGTGGGGGTGCAGCGCTCCTCCTCCACGGCCCGTTTTTAGTTCCAGGAGGCTTCAGGAAACTCTGCTAGCAGAAAAACGGGACGTGCGGGGGTTCAGCGCTCCTCCTCCACGGCCCGTTTTTATTTCCAGGAGGCTTCAGGAAACTCTGCTAGCAGAAAAACGGGGCATGCGGGGGTGCAGCGCTCCCCCTCCATGGCCCATTTTTAGTTCCAGGAGGCTTCAGGAAACTCTGGAGCCATGCAAGAAGCCTGCTCGGAGGAGGACCCCCTCCTCTTTTAAAGAAGAAACTTCCTTCCAAGTCCGACCGATCGTGAAGCAAGTTCTGCCCGACTCCCCTTCAAACACCACCCCCTTCCCGGTCGAAGTGAGGGGCCAGAGCTTGTCTCCTCTTCCCCCCCCCGACCCTTTTGGACCGGAACACCCCAATGCCAGTGCCCTCCCCCTTGGCAAGTGGGCAGGACGCTGCACCCAGCAGGATGGCTTCCAGGTGGGCAAGGAGAAAGGAGGTCCTCCTCCAAGCAGCCTCGCCTTCCCATGTCCCCCTCCTCTTTTAAAGGATAACGCACCACCAAGAGCAACTTTCCAAGCAGGGGAGATGCTTTTCCAAGCCAGGGGCAACACACACACTCACATCACACACACCCCAAGCAGGGGTGTCTCCCCTGGCTTGGAAAGTTGCTCTTAGTGGCACACGATCCTTTAAAAGGGGTGAGAGAAGACAAGCTCTGGCCCCTCACTTCGATGGGAAGGGGGTGGTGTTTGAAGGGGAGTTGGATCAAAAAGGAATGGGAAGCTTTGGAGTCTTCCAGAGCTCTTCATCACGCACGGAGTTGGCAGAGAAAAGGAGGGGGAGGATTTAGTGAAGTAGCAGAAATGCCCCACATTAAACCAGGGATTCTCCCCACATCACACACCTCCAGGCAGGGGTGTCACCCCTGCCTTGGAAATCATCTCCTCCCACCCCTTGGAAAGTTGCTCTTGGTGGTGCGTTGTCCTTTAAAAGAGGAGGGGGACAAGGGGGAGGCAAGGCTGCTTGGAAGAGGACCTCTTCCTCTTTTAAAGAAAAAGCTTCTTTTCCTCCCTGCTGGAGGCTGGTGTGGATCTGCCTTGGCCACTGGCGCTTTGGCTTTGCTTTGGGGCTGTCTCTGGAGCTGGGAGCTTTAGGGATGAGAGGGGCAACGGCCAGGATGCCTCCTTTATCCTTGCCCACCTGGAAGACATCCTGCTGGGTGCAGCGTCCTGCCCCCTTGCCAAGGGGGAGGGCGCTGGCATTGGGGTGTTCTGGTCCAAAAGGGTCGGGGGGGAAGAGGAGACAAGCTCTGGCCCCTCACTTCGACCGGAAGGGGGTGGTGTTTTAAGGGGAGTCGGGCAGAACTTGCTTCACGATCAGTCGGACTGGGAAGGAAGTTTCTTCTTTAAAAGAGGAGGGGGTCCTCCTCCGAGCAGGCTTCTTGCATGGCCCCAGAGTTTCCTGAAGCCTCCTGGAACTAAAAACAGGCCGTGGAGGGGGAGCGCTGCACCCCCGCACGCCCCGTTTTTCTGCTAGCAGAGTTTCCTGAAGCCTCCTGGAAATAAAAACGGGCCGTGGAGGAGGAGCGCTGCACCCCCGCATGCCCCGTTTTTCTGCTAGCAGAGTTTCCTGAAGCTTCCTGGAACTAAAAACGGGCCGTGGAGGAGGAGCGCTGCACCCCCGCACGCACCGTTTTTCTGCTAAAAGAGTTTCCTATTTGCCTTAGCCGCTGGTGCTTTGGCTTCGCCGGGTTCTGCTGGAGAGCTGGTGAGTAGAGGAGCATGCGCGGCTCTGGCCCCATCGCCCCGGCCAGAAACCTTTCTAGACTTCGGGTGTGCTGGGGGGCGGAGGGAGGGGGGTCCACCTCTGGGGCTTTTTCCAAGCCAGGGGAGACACCCCTGCCTTGGGGGGTGATAAGGGGGTGTTGCCCACCCATCCTTGCCGCTGCCACCTCCTTGCCCCCGGCGATGGCGGTTCTTGCACTGTTGCTTCCCCGGCAGTGGCAGGAACAGTGGGCCAGGGCTTCCCTCCCTCCCTGCCAGAGAAGCCGCCGGCATGGAGGCGAGCTGTCCCAGGAGAACCGGAGGAGAGCGCAGCTCCTCACTCATGGAGGCCCGCCAGCTGGGAAGCAGTCGTGGTAAGAGACGCGCTGGCCGGGAAGTGGTAACAGGCGCACCGGCTTCGTGCAGGAGGGTTTCGAGGCCCAAAATAGGGCAGGGGGGCCGCGCTTGCGCTGTATGGGGCACATGCAGGGGGGTGACTATGGGGAGCGCATGCACAGGTGGGGTGCGCATTGCATTATGGGTGCCGGCACACGCTCGCTCTGTCGCGGGCGCACTCACACACTTTTGGCACGCGACGACAAAAAGGTTCGCCATCGCTGTCCTAAAACATTAGGGTGAATTTCTTTCTAATGATTTTTCTATTATCTCTCTCTCTCTCTCTCTCTCTCTCTCTCTCTCTCTCTCTCTCTCTCTCTCTCTCTCTCTCTCTCCTTCCCCTCCCTCCCTCCCTCCCTCCCTCTCTCTGTATTTAAAATATAGTCTACTCAGTCAATATTGAAAACTATAAGGAGAACTGGACAAAGTTCAGAATAACAGTCCCTAAAATAAATTTAATTTGCATGACAATACTATAGAAATGATATTCAAGTATAATGCTATTGAGAAAGCAAGGAAAGAAGTAGGAAAAATTAATGAACTCCAATATTGGCTTCCTAAATAAAATTAATTGCATCAAATTTTTAAAAAACCCTGCAGTTAATCCCTGGAGTGTTGAAAAACTCCAGCATTTTAATGTTCTGAAATAAAGGTTTGCTTCCCCAGCATAAAAGATGTGAATAAGAAAAAAATAAATGAAACTAGGCAAGCATTGTATTGCCTTACCAAACTTGTCAGTTCTCAACCGCTGAATATACCACTCAGCATTTGGGAACAGAATGGCTTTGTTAAGTTTCTAAGCCTTCCTAATTATGCACATTTGAGAGTGCAGAATTCTTTCATTTCAGACAGCTTATATTATCTGATGTAGCTCTTTCAAAACTACTCAGAAACATCATCTGCCAGGATCAAAAGTAATTGAACTGATATCTACCGGATGCAGCTTTACTGTGTAATTTTTCATTTTCTTGAGAAGGCTTTTAACAGACAGAACATGACTACAGTCCCACAGAGGTATTTTGACATTAGACTTAATAAAGCATGAAGAACTCATTAATAAATAATGTTCTGCTAGGTTAACAAATAAAACTGAACGCCTGTGTTGAGTCCAGGAGAAAACTGTAACAAGAATGTGGCCAAATGATTGATTAAAAAGGCTGCAACAACTCTTTTGCTGCCATACTTGACACAACCCAACATAACACTGCCTAATCTAAGGGGGGGAAACATACCCAAAGTCCATGTGTACTTGAATCAATGTATATAGCATATTAAAGTTGAATCTTTAAGTCTAACATTTGTGAAAGCAAGTATCCATTCTACTGAATAAGAGATAGTTATATCATGTAAGTATCCTTTACAGAGAATACCATGGCTGTTGTTATTTCCTAGGCAAAAGACAAAGGTTTCCACTGCCTTCTTCTAGGATACTTTTTTCAACTTCCGATTCTAGTTTACAATCCTAATATTCATTAAAGATCTCCCATTCAAATTCTAATCATATATTGTCTTGCTTGGTTTCTAAGTACAGCCAAGATTGGCCAAATATACCTCCTGGTGAGATATTGAAAATGACTTGATTCCACCACATTAAAAGAAAACTGGTACAAATTAATGACTTACTGAGGAATATATTCTCTTTTGTATTTAGAAGATTATTCCAACTGTCCCAGAGTTCCTTATGAAAGGGGAATTATGCATGTAAATGTACAAATAAAACATGCTGGCCCAATCACTTAATTTTTGTCCCTACAGTTCAAAATTCAGAACATGGAATACCAATCTCTATAAAGTTTCACACTTGGTGTGCATTCAGTAAGCTGTATAGCAAGTTATTCAAGCACGATGATAAAATTGGATTGTGTCTGTGTCTGCTATAGAGAAATGTACTTCTGTTCTGTTCTGTTCGGCTCTACTCTACATTTGACATAATACTACACACTGATGCATATTGTTTTATACACACATATACCTCTATAAGTCTGAATTTTTTCCATGGCAAATGTAGTTCCAACTGCTAGCTGCAGTTCAGCTGTTCAAATCTTACTCAAGGTTGACTCAGTCTTCCATCCTTCCGAGGTGGGCAAAATGAGGACCCAGATTGTTGGGGGCAATATGCTGAACTCTGTAAACCGCTTAGAGAGGGCTATAAAGCACTATGAAGTGGTATATAAGTCTAAGTGCTATAAGTGCTATTGCTATTATTTTTTAAAAAGTGTGTGTGTGTGTGTGTGTGTGTGTGTAGTATATATGTATGTGTGTATATATATATATATATATATATATATATGTATGTATGTATGTATATACATATATACATATACATATACATATACATATACATATACATTACATACATACATACATACATACATACATACATACATATATATATAAAGGAAGCTGTGATGTTTCCTTCCATACACCAGGATGACTTGACAGAAAAAACATATATAACCCTTTCCTGGTGAAGAGCTGATAGGGAAGAGAACCTGGCCTAGAGGTTAACACTTCTGCCTTACAAGCAGATTGCCCAGGTTCAAATTCCACTATGGCTATCTGACGAGAGCAAAATAGCTCGAAATAGATCTATAATAGTCTCCTTTTATTTTCATTTATCAGCAAAAAAAGTTATATATACAGTATATATATAGTTCCTGCAATCATGCAGATTTATGTATAATGTGGTACAACTAGTAAACATCCGTTTCAGATATATAATTTAAATGTATATCTCTATATAACTCAGCTATAATGCTATGTTTTGTAGTATTATCAAGTGATTTGTTCCATGAGTTCTACATAACAGCAAATGCTGAGGGATATACGTGGTGTTTTGCAACAAAAGTAGAGATTATTGTTAACTTGAGTTCTGCTTTATTCATCAGTCCAACCTTACAGGCATGTATGTAAACTTTTAAAAGAAATGATTCTCCGATTGTTATTTCACACTTGATGTTTTCAAAGTGCATTTCTAGCAGGACTCCTCCCCCAACAAAGGGAACACTAGAAAAGAAAGGTGGCACATATTCAATTCAGCAGGCTTTCCAACAAAAGATTTCCTAGTCTTAGCTTTTAATCTCTAGTCCACATTGTCCACTCTCTTTCTTATAAAAATTAATAGCATCCTTAAAAAGCAGAGATGAAGTTTTCAGTGCTCACGAAGTATAAACAGAAGTAGTGATTTTATATAGTAGAATAGATATAAGTAGAAGCATGTTAAACTGTATAACCAATAGGTTAAACGGCCTATGTTTGACTGCAGGTTCAAACCCCACTATCAGATCTCGCAGACCATTCATTACACAGTGCTTTTTCCACAGTGCGGAAGTAGTTCGATGACTGATAATAAATGTGTGCTTAGTAATCTTATGGATGCCAATTCAATAACAGAACTTACTCTCAACTCCCAATCCAATTGACTCCCGTTCAGGGTCGAGCCTTTCCAATATACCTGAGATGTTCACACAACCAAATTAAAAACTGAATTGAGGATGTGCTTTCTTCACCACTTCTTTAAAAAAAATTTTTTAAAAAAAAATGGTAAGAGAGCCGAGTTTTTCTTACATCCAGTTCATCCGTTGGCAAATGCCTTAGACAACATTTATCAGAAGAGGCATTATCTACCGTTCTCAAAATTGTGCAAATCCTTCTAAAAAAATGTCTATGCAAAGCTCCAGAGTGCATATGAAGCACTTATTTTCCAATCAATAAAACAGCCACATCTTTTTCCAGCTGCTTTTGCGAGTTGCTCCCAGCTGTCTTTGCAGATGTGTGCATGGGAAGCCACAGTGCTTCACACACACACACACACACACACACACACACACACACACACGGAAATAATCAGAAAACACTGCTCTAAGCTTGCTTTTGTTTCTCATGCTCTTCCTTCAGAGAAACGGTCAAAGTAACTTTAGAGAAAGGGAGCACAGTTCCTCTAGTGCTGAATCAGATGATCCTGACTATAAAAAGAGTAGACTGAAGATGTTCCAACACCCAAGTGATCAGGATGGAAGAATTAAAGTCTGAAATAAATCAGAGATCATCTGTCAGCGCTACATAGTAGACTAGAGTAAAAAACAGGTACGGTGAAGACCTACACTTCATTTATCTGATCGTAGCTTTGATAGCAGATCTTCCCTCTGTTCTTCAAAGCCAAGGCTGCTTTTTATTAAGCAGCCTTGGCTTTTAATATTTTAAGTTTAATATTTTAATTAATATTTTTTATTAAGCGCACCATCGTGCCTACCGTCCCTGTCCTACTGTCCTATTGTCCAAATTTACCTATACCTACTTTGCTTTTGTTTATGTTTATACCATACCTGTTATCTTGTACACATTTTGACAAATAAATAAATAAATAAATAAATAAAAATATATCATCAACATATGTTCACTGATCTTGCTTACCTAAATGTGTTAGTGTATCATCAGTTTTCAGTACTTTTTTTCTTTTTGTGATTCCCCCCCCCCACAATTTAAATAAAACAAAGCAGTATGCAAAATACATAAATAACTCCTGCACAATTTGCATGTCTTGTAACATGAAAAAAGTACTTCAAGATGTAAACAAAGATGTTTGTACAAGGACCAATAAATGAATACGTATATAAACTGAAGATGGCTCTGCTACCACACCACTGCTTTCCTGTGCACCCAGTTTAGAAGATTATATTTCATTATGAAACCTCCATATTTTCATTTAATGCCTTTCCCTCTATTTGCTACTTTATCTCTGCTGATCCTGATAATCCAATTTCCCTTTGTAAGCATTATACAATATTTTAAACAGGAGCAGATCCAACAAAAAAGGTATGGTCACATTTGCTTTGAGTTTCCATTTAATTGGTATTAAACCCCCAAAACCCCAGTTAAAAAGAAGTGTAAACAAAACAAGGTTTAACTCTTATGGACAAAAGGATAATTTGTAAAACTATTTGCAATATACTGATATACAGGCTTATCATTGTTTAATTCTTACCTTCCTTCTGTTAGTCAGGTTGGTATACATAGAAGTTAATCAAATTTGATTTAGGTTTTATTGACAGATGATAGATAGATAGACAGATAGATAGATAGATAGATAGATAGATAGATAGATAGATAGATAGATAGATAGATAGATAGATAGATAGATAGATAGATAGATAGATAGATAGATAGATAGATATCCATTCAGCATTGTCACTATACAATACAGGCTTCAATACAGAAAAAAAAATGGAAGTGCAAATGCAATGTTTAAAAACCAGATAAATAAGCTTTTGTAGATAACTGAATCTTGAACATAAACAATTTTGTATGCAGTGGAGACACTTAGCATCATGATAACATCTTGTTTGTGTTTGAAATACTCACTTTCAATGGAAAGAGAGAGAGAGAGAGAGAGAGAGAGAGAGAGAGAGAGAGAGAGAGAGAGAGAGAGAGAGAGAGAGAGAGAGAGAGAGAGAGAGAGAGAGAGAGAACCAGGGAAAACCTGAATGCCATAAGAAAAATGCACTGCAAAGACAGCAGGCTGCTTTAATGGCTTTTCCTCTTTCTGAGCTCAAGTTTCTTCTCATTAAATCAGATTCTAATCCATCCTGGTGGATGATCTTATTACTGCTTTTTCCCCTGCTTGTTTATATGGCTGAAATTTTATGGTATTTTAAATCTCTTTTCTGATTGTTGTATGCTGCTCAGAGTCTGCTTGAACACAGCAGCACAGAAATGAGAGGAGAGGAGAGGAGAGGGCAGGGCAGGGCAAGGCAAGGCAAGGCAAGGCAAGGCAAGGCAAGGCAAAAGACATTTTGATATAATTCACATATATGTAATTTAATACATAATAAATATCTAAATAAATGTATTAAGGTAAAATTATTTATGATGTGAAAACTCAAAGGTTGGGTTGAATCTCTTGAACTTGAGTATTATGTCGAGAGAGTAGCAAAAGATGGATGGGTGAGAAGTAAAAGTATGTTTCTGAAATGGAGCTTCTTTTTCTGTAGAACAGTGGTTCCCAACCTTTCTAATGCCGCGACCCCTTAATATAGTTCCTCATGTTGTGGTGACCCCCAACCATAAAATTATTTTCGTTGCTACTTCATAACTGTAATTTTGCTACTGTTATGAATCATAATGTAAATATTTAATATGCAGGATGTATTTTCATTGTTAAAAATTGAACATAATTAAAGCATAGCGATTAATTACAAAAACAATATGTAATTATGCCAGATCAGAAATTCTCGGGCTAGTCTTTGCAAGAGCACAAGGAATATCATCTTCCACAACAAGTCTACTTCTGTATTTAGACTTGATAATCAGCAAGTGTACAGCAATATTTCTCAATCTCAGCAACTTTTAAAGTGCCTGGACTTCAACTCCCAGAATTCAAAGCAAAGCTGGCCCCTTAGCTGATGCTGCCAAAGCTCGGCCGCCAGGTGTCACAAACGCCTCTCACCGAATGGCACCTCTCCTGACCAATCGGAGGGCTCGGGCGAGTTGAGTCGATATGGCCAGGCTTGTGGCAGGGGGGGAGCTGAGGATGCTGGGGCGACCCCTGGGAAATGGTCATTCGACCCCCAAAGGGGTCCCGACCCCCAGGTTGGGAACCACTGCTGTAGAAGTAGCAATAGTCATGGTAATCTAACATGTAATCAGTCACCCATTTCTTTCCTTCCTATGTTTAAGATCAATTTTATACGATGAAATATTTATCAGGGAAGTAAGATAGAATATGGAAAAGGTTAAATCTTTTATAGTTAATGCCAGATTCCAGTATATTTTTCCACATTCATACTCAAAAAACCACTAGGAGATCCAATCATTAACTGTTGATACTGCATCCATTTTTTCCCCTTTGGTAATTAATTTCCAACCTAAAATTCTGCAATTCCTAATCTATCATCAAACGCTCACATTCAGTATGAGCATCAGCTATTTTTTTTCCTAAGTGTGAACCAGAATCCCCTATAAAATATGCTCAGTCTTAGGCTTTGAAATAAGCAGATCAAATAAAAATAAATTACTGATGCATTTACAGCAGGAAATGCACCTCCACAAATACTTCAGAATAAGAAAAACAAATTCTGCTAGGTTGTCCTTTCTGTAGCTCAGAAAATATTACAGCATACAGTAAATGAAAGCATAGGCAAGTGATATGCAGAAATACAAAATATTGACACTGTAGGCTTTCAGAGTATCACTAACCTTTTTATCCTTTTGCTCATCCAAAGGATCTGATACATCTAGTTTTGATCGTGAATATTCAAGGCAAAATTTATGTCTGCCGGTCTTCAGTGCTTAAAAGTCTTCAGCATTTATGTAAAGGACCAGTGATGTGTTAAAAAGGTGTCCAGAAACAGAAAAGA
Source organism: Diadophis punctatus similis (assembly GCA_023053685.1). Taxonomy (NCBI): domain Eukaryota; kingdom Metazoa; phylum Chordata; class Lepidosauria; order Squamata; family Dipsadidae; genus Diadophis; species Diadophis punctatus. The sequence continues at coordinate 105,812,816 of JALIGW010000001.1, read as the reverse complement.
TACATAGATACTTCTTCTCAATTGTGTTCTGACGTCTTAAGGCTGTAGAAAAGAAGAGGAAAAAGGTAATTCTGAGTAATGCAATTACATGCATCCAGAACAATAATGACCGTATATCTGAGTTACAGATATCGTAAATGCTCTGATTTAGCATCCAATTGTATCTTCTTGAAAAGAATTGTTAATGATATTATATTAGTGATTTTACATTGAGGGTTTCTACCAGTAAACCCTCCACCACGACATGATCATGCTTAAATAGTGTTATGTTCTGATTAGAGCTGGAGGTTTTCACTCAGGTCCAGCAATACTGAAGGGAACATGCTGGACTCTCATTGGTTATTTCAAAATGGTTTAGTTACAATTGTTACTGTCAGCTCCTATAAATAGGAGCCCTCTCTGAACGTGCTTTGCTGGTTGTACATCTATTGCAATAAAGAGCTGTTTGTCAAAGTCGGTCTCCTGTGCTGAATCCACTATCTAACAAATAGAGAAAGTTATGTTCTGGGGAAGGGGTAGGGGTGGGATTTGAAATAAAATATTCAAGTTATGATGACATTCAACCTATATTCAACTAGTAACTCTGTAAAATTTTACTGTTACTGTTTTTGTAATGATGTTTTAGGTGAATGCAGAAGGTTTATTACGTTTAGGATTATTAAATCAAAATTGATACGAGTATTAAATATATGGCTAAAATGTCTCTTTGAATCAGTGTTCAGCAGCTATAGGACTTAAGTTCAATCCATCATAGAATTTCTGACCCAGTGGCATCTGCAGAGAGTGTCAAAACAAGCAAGATGGCAATCCTAGCAGCTTAATGAAGAACTGTTTCTTTATATATTGCATGTGCATAATATTGGCACATGTACTAAAGGGTGGAGTTTACTATATTTTCTGTTTTGATGCCTTCGTTGACACCACTGCTCCAACAATGAAACTACGACGCCAACACCAACATTACAGATATCCTTAAATGGTGGTTTCAAGGTAACTTTTTCAAAAGAGAAAAAGCAGAAGAAGATCATCTGTAGGTAACAAAGTCATTGTCAGATATTACTGCAACATTTCCACTATTCCCACCACTATTTCCACTACCATATCCTACCCCAGGTACATCTCTATCTACTTTCTCCATGCTGTGCATGAGTATACAAATCTTGATCATGTTAGTTGCCTTTTTGCTCATCTAGATCCAAAATGTTCTAGACCTTTCTCATAAAACAAACATTCAAACCCTCTGATCACTTAGGTTATCCCTTTCTATACTTTTGGAGTTGTACTATTTCTTCCCACATGGGTGACCCATGCAATCATTTTCCAGATTCCAAAAAATTCAGTAACGGCATTGCAATGTTTGCAGTTTTATTTTCAATCCCTTTCATATTGATCTCCATTATTTGCATTTTTCAAAGCTGTGGCACATTGGATTGGTACATCCATAGACCTATTCACAGAAGCTCAAGAAATACATTCAGTTGACCATTCACCATTATCCTTCTCACCTTTTCTACTACCTTCTCTTATTGGTATCATTATTATGATTATGTTACTTCGTTGTTTGTATGTACACTGAGAGTTTATGCACCGGAGATACATTTCCGAGAGTATCTCCGGTGCATTCCAAGAGCCAAGGTGGTGCAGCGGTTAGAGTGGGGTACTGCAGGCCACTTCAGCTGACTGTGATCCTCAGGTCAGTGGTTCAAATCTCACCGGCTCAAGGTTGACCCAGCCTTCCATCTTTCCGAGGTAGGTAAAATGAGGACCCAGATTGTTGGGGGGCAATGTAAATATACATTGCTTACTGGTGTAAACCGCTTAGAGAGTGCTTGCGCTGTGAGGCGGTATATAAATCTCACAAATAAATAAAAATCTCACAAATCTCACAAATAAATTTCTTATGTGTGTAATCATACTTGGCCAAATAAAGCTATTCTGTTCTGTTCTGTAATGTTCTGAATTCTTCACAATCATTTTTACTATGTGAATGATCTGGTATAATCTGCAAATTAGGCCTGCTTTCTACTTAGCAATAGATCCAGATAATTTATTAACAAACTGAAAAAGCACAAATTAAGAAGTGAAAAAGCACTAGGCCTAACTAAGATCCTTTAGGGAGTTCTTACTTTTTTCCATTGAGAAAAATCTCTATTGCTAATTAATCTCCTAACTTTACTCCCCAGAAGATCGGCAAGGCAAATCTTACTTTCATGGAATTCATGCAGATTTTCCTTCAGCAAGGTTATATCTCTACATGCATATTTCACTATTTTTTTCTACCAATTTCTCCATAATATACCTTAAACTGAACCCACTATAATTTCTCAGATTCCCTTAGGTCCCTTTTAAAAATTGGGGTTTTATTGAATGTTTGTCTTCTAGCACTGACCCTTATTTGTGGGATAAGTTTTTTTTCTAGGGGAAATGCAACCAGAGCTCTATAATTTGTTTCACAGATTCTCAAGATGTCATAGAACAATATTTGGCAAGCTTCACAACTTCCGAATGTGTGGAAATTAATTCCCAGGGTCCCCAATCTAGCATGCTGTTGCTGAGAACTGTGGAGGTTGAAGTACACATCTGGAATTTGCTTTGCTGGGGAATCACTGTTCTAGAATGTCTTTTTTGGGTTGCCTTCAGTTGTTCTGATTCCTCCCCTGAGAAAGGCTTATATCGTACCTAAGCATGCTTAGGTACCTTATAATTTTTGTAATTAAAGTGAGGAACAAATAATTCATTTTTTTTCTTCCTCTGCTGTCCCTATAGTCTTTCTCAACAATGCTGTGATGAATAAAGGCAGACAGAGGCTGCTTTTGAGTTTCCTCTTTTGGAGTTTTTCTATTAGGAGCTACAGAAACTATTAGTAGCAGATAGCATCCAGGGTAAGTCTGCTAAAGTAACTACGATAGTTCTTACAGTATTTTTGAATCTTCTGAAAAATTGCACAAGTTCTTCAATTTGTCTCAGATTCTAGGAATATCTTTCAACTCAGCAACATCCTTCTGGTACCCATGCATTTGAAATGCCAAACTAGGAACCAGGGAGGGAAGTAATTAAGGGATAAGCAGCTTTCCTTTTCTAAATGCTTCATTTCATTGCTTTCAGAGCTTGGCTACAGAAATTTAGTTTAGTTTCTCTTCCCTTTAGTTTAAAAATGGGGATGGTGATTAGGTGAAAATGAGTTGCTGCTGAAATACAAGCTCATTTTTTTTAAAAAAGTATGCTTTTCCATATGCATTTATCATCCTCTCTTCTGAAAAGGCTGTCGTTACATTTAAAATATTATCTGTGCTTTACGAAAGAGGCTTTTCTTAAATTTTTCCTTCCAGAGAAATCTTGAATTTAGTATTTAAGAGGCAAACTAAGCTAGATGAAAAGTAGATGGATTTTTTTTTACAAAAAAAAACCCCCACCTCTTCTCAATAATATTTTTAGCTCACACTACATAAATAACTACTGCCACATTAAAGCTGAGAGGTGGGATAATTCAGTCAAAACTGTCCACCTTGATAAGAAAATCTCTACCTAAGAACTGCATCCTAATATTTGAGGAATGTAAGACTCTGATCTTATGGAATGGAGGTGATGAATGCATGTGGGGAAATAAATAAAAAGGCTAAAACGTATGTCAGAAAGTGTGAGCCACTATCATCTAGGTTGTTGCAAGTGTATATGAAAGTAAGAATCTATAGTTTGAGGATTGCAGTGTGTTACACTCCAGTGAATGTTAATAAGGTTGGGGGGAAATGATGCAACATTTTGAATTAATGAGATCCAAGGGGAAAACTGTTCCATTAGATGACATGAAGAGCTGGGTAGGAATGGGATGAGAGAGTGGGGGGGGGGGGAGGGAGGGAGAGAGGGAGGGAGGGAGGGAGGGAGAGAGATGATACAAGAGGGAAGGAGAATGGTGATTGGTGGGTATCAGTTCAAAAACGGTCTCTTTGTTTTGACTGCCTATACACAGGTAATAAAGAATAAAGAGTATGTTTGATTGTTTATGATAGACGAATACAAAAATTAGTGAATGAAATACAGTAACAGTAATGAATGGTATTAAATGTGAGATAGACCAATTTTTTAATAATGCATCTTTAGAAAAATGAAAATGATGAAACCTCAGAGGGAACATTTTGTAATTGAATGATAGTGACATGATAAGGAATAAAATTGAAACAAATGCCACAAGGGTTAGCCTCCTCCCCTCAAAAAAAGAATGAAAAGAAAATAATAAATTTATTTCTATTGTGCCTGGTTCTTCAGATTTTAGGCAGATAAATGCTGTGACCATGTTGAAACATGCGAAGGCTGAAAGTGTAGACAGAGTAACTGGAGAAATATTAAAATATGGAGGACTTGCATGGCCATTCCACAGCCAACTATGGAATGGCCAGGCAGCTTTTTCAACACATATATGAAGACAATATCTGAGCTGGGTGATTGGAAGAATGCTTCTATTCCCTATAGAATATAAAAGATAGCAAGAATGCAAAAACTACAGAGGATCAAGTTTATTATGCATGCCAAAGTATCTGTCTGGCAGAATTCTGGTTGGAAGTCAGACAAAGAACGACGTTTGGGAATTATAGTATGATTTTATACTTGTGAGAAATGTGAAGTCAAACGCTTTGCTCATCACTGATTATTGAAAAAAATATGGATGTGAGAAAGTTGATTGAACATTGCTTCTCCCGGAAAGCCTTTGCTTGTCCTATACAGAAATACCATTGAGCTACCTGAGTTCAGGTTGCATTTGCAGAATGGAGAGGAGGTATAGCACTATCAGATTTGCGGGATTTTCAATAAAATAGCTTTAACTTTCTTTAGTAATTGATTTCCTGGTCTGGTCTACCTAGTGGAACTAGGTAGACCAGACCAGTATCCCATCATACTTATCAAAAGCCCAGTCACGAATTCAGTTACTTTTGTGAATTTTTCACTCTACAGGGCATTGAAAGGACTAGTTCAGAGCAATGGATTTCCTCTTTCCTAAAAATGGTAGTGTATTCTAGATTTCACTAATAGTTCCCAGGGATTGTTAATTACTATTCTGCTGCTGAAATGCCCTTGCCCCATTAAATGCTATTTCCTCAATCATTAATACTTTGTCCTTCATTTCCCTTTCCCATTAAATATTTCCATTGTGTCTTTCTTCCATAAAATCCAATCCCTTTCTCTGAATCATTTTCACTCTGGGTTGCAAAGATTCACAGTTCATGGCATCTCTGGAATCTTAATTGACTACATATTAAAGTAAACATCTCACTAATTTGAGAACACAGTACTAATTATATTTAGGTATTTATAAAGAGAAAATGGTTAATGAGTATTTATTAGCAGTAAAGTTATAGGACCCTGCCCCACTCTTTTGAAGCAGGAAGTAACTGACAAAAGCATTTATCTCCTAGTGCATGCATAGTCTTTGTGCATTTGATAAGGTAGAGACAGAAATAGTTTTTTTAAAAATTCCAATATTCTGATTCACAAATAATTCTGTAAGTGGTAGGAAAGATAAAACAAATTGCTACAATGGTTTTTTTTAAAAAAAATCCTGAATAATACATCATTTGTAAACTTTTGGTTTAATACATCAACAGTAAGAACTGTGTTTGTATATAATAATTACTTAGCTTTGGTGAGACAACATTTATTATCAATTCTAATGTGCTAAATTATAATTATGAAATCAGTAACTTAATTGACATCTAGTGTGATGAAAACAAGCTGAATCAATATTATGATTGGAACGCAAGCACCTAGCTCTTTCAAAATTTAGCCTTACTCTCAAATATTAAATCAAGAGACAGCTAAGATACAGAAGAAGTTCTAATCTGCAATTATATTCATAGCTACATGAAGAACCAGTTGTTCATCCTGATAAAAACAGGGAAGAGAGGGGGGAGATGACAGAGATGACAGAGATTCTAAGTCATATAAACCATATGCTAGACAATACAAATATAGGTACAGTCTATTAAAAAATAACATTGCTTGAGGTCCATACATAAAATCAAAGCAGGTGAAAGCTCATACAAATACATAGAATTAACTGAGTAGGGATATTGTTTATTGGCAAATAAATAGGAAGAAATACTCTCATCTTGTCAGCTTTATGGCATCCAATCTAGATCCTAATATTAGATGACTTGTTGCTTTGGGCATTAACAGAAAAATTAGAACTATATTTTATATGGGAGGATGATTAGCTCTTTCATAAGGACTTTAAAAAAAGAAACTGCAAGTTGCTCAAACTTAATAGATTACTGCACTGTAAGAAGTGTGTGGCTTGATGTGTGTGTTAAAAATGAAGTAATTACTTTAGGGTAAGCATAAGAATGCTAGGTTATGTTGTTGGATGAAATGTTATTTAACATGAAAGAAGCTTCATCAATCAAAAACAAGAGTGTATACATTTGCCAAACACATATCAGCAATATATATATATATATATATATATATATATATATATATATATATATATATATATATATATATATATATATATATGTGTGTGTGTGTGTGTGTGTGTGTGTGTGTGTGTGTGTGTGTGTGTGTGTGTGTGTGTGTGTGTGTGTGTGTGTGTGTGTGTGTGTGTGTATATATGTGTGTGTGTGTGTGTGTCTGTGTGTGTGACTGTGTGTGTGTGTGTGTGTGTGTGTGTGTGTGTGTGTGTGTAACATTTTTTGCTGATAAATGAAAATAAAGGGAGACTATTATAGATCTATTTCGAGCTATTTTGCTCTCGTTAGCTAGCCATATCCTTTAGTAGGATTTGAACCTGGGCAGTCTGCTTGTAAGGCAGCAGTTTTAACCTCTAGGCCAGGTTCTCTTCCCTATCAGCTCTTCACCAGGAAAGGGTTATATATGTTTTTTTCTGTCGAGTCATCCTATATATATTAGACCTACTGTATGCCACCCAGAGTCTTCTTGGAGTTGGGTTGGACTGAATAAATCCAACAAACAAACAGACATGCACAGACACACTGTGCTGAAAGATATATTATTTCTTAAATGACTACCGGTATATCATTTTATACCTAATCAGAGGCAATCCAGTCTGGACTTTTTTAAAAAATGAAAAAGGTATAAATATAATTTAAAGGAATAAAGAAATAAATATTACAGTCTTCACAACAAACTTCTATCAGGGTGGATGAGAGACGAGTAATTTCTATATAACAGACTGTCCTTGTATTCAGCTTCTGGGTTTTTATACTAGGTGGAGTCAAAAAGATTGCACTGGGAATTCCTAAGGATCAGCAGCCTTACAGAGGCATCATAAATGTTGGCTCTTTCTATCCACGTTCTCAAATTGGTTAATATCCAGTCTATGAAATTATCTGTGCTGTCATAGCTAGCCTGCCAAATCTGTCCTGATTAGCTGACCGGCCAAAAAAAACAAACCCCTCCAACTTGCTTCAATTTCCTTCTCTGAAATAATTCTATCATACGATTAAATTTGTCACAGTACAGTTGTACATTTCAATAATATGCTCCACCTCAGACAAGACCACCGAAAAAAGAATATCATGGAAAAGGAAATATTTGAAGGATACCATATGGAGCCATGTGATATCATAAAAGGTTGACCAGATGAATTCTAAAGAATATGGTTAGCTATCTCTGTTTCTATGAAGTTTGAAGTAGTAACATGAGCTCTCATTGCTGACTCCTAGAAACTGCACAGGCTAATGAAAGAAAATGCAGTTTTCTTGGGAAGATTTCAGAAGTGGTTTGTTATTGCTTCTTTCCTAGGGATGAGAGTGAACAGTTGACCTGATATGGCTCACCTGGGACAAGAACTCACTGTCTCCTGGTTTCTAGCCTGGTGCCTTAACTACTACCCCTAACTGGCTCTCCATCTTAACTATGTTGTGAAAATTTTGACTTTTTTTCCTAATTCTGGTAAGTATTCCAGGCTTAAAATAGCTGCTTCGAATGTTTTGTGAATGTTTCAGGTTTTATCCCATGCATGAAACAAAACAATCTGTTTGTTCCAAACTTTGTTCAACATTTTTTCAAGTGTTTTGACATTCCACAATCCGCTTATGGTATTCTTTTTTTTTAAATCCATCCAAATCATGCATCCAATAAAAAAAATAAACAGTGCTACCATATTTCTTTGGAATCCGTTGGATGCTAGTACGTTAGTGAGAGTATGTAGTTCGGTTTTTAGGTGTTGTTCGTCAGCTAAGCATTTTGTTCTGGAGATGAGTGTCTTGGCTACGGAGTTGATCTGTTGATCTGTACTAGCATCCAACGGATTCCAAAGAAATAAGATCACCAACCTAATCCAAAAAGAAACCCCCACTAAAATCCAAGACAGAGAACAAGAAAACGGCAAAGCCCTCCTCCCATACATAAAAGGCACCACAGACAGAATCAGCAAGATCTTCCACAAACACAACATCAAGACAGCATTCTGCACAAACCAAAAAATATCCACCATCCTAAGAACTCACTGTCTCCTGGTTTCTAGCCTGGTGCCTTAACTACTACCCCTAACTGGCTCTCCATCTTAACTATGTTGTCAAAATTTTGACTTTTTTTCCTAATTCTGGTAAGTATTCCAGGCTTAAAATAGCTGCTTCGAATGTTTTGTGAATGTTTCAGGTTTTATCCCATGCATGAAACAAAACAATCTGTTTGTTCCAAACTTTGTTCAACATTTTTTCAAGTGTTTTGACATTCCACAATCCGCTTATGGTATTCTTTTTTTTTAAATCCATCCAAATCATGCATCCAATAAAAAAAAATAAACAGTGCTACCATATTTTATTTATCTATCTATCTATCTATCGATCGATCGATCGATCGATCGATCGATCGATCGATCGATCGATCGATCGATCGATCTATCTATCTATCTATCTATCTATCTATCTATCTAGCTATCTATCTATCTATCTATCTATCTATCTATCTATCTATCATCTATCTATCTATCTATCTATCTATCTATTTATTTATTTATATGCCGCCCAACTCCCGAAGGACTCTGGGCAGCTTTATTTATTGCCATTGACTGCAATTAAGTGGAATAATGGAGTCATATGCAAGAATTTTGAACTATGCAATCCTATGCATTACTGACACTGTTATTCTGTTCAGCTTTCAGATAGGAAAGCTGAACAAATATTCATAATATTGTGTTCTGTAAGGTGAACAGGCAAATTAGCCAATTCAAAAAGAGGAAGAAGAAGAAGGCCTATGCAATGCTTTCCTTGCTGTATTCAACTCTGTGGCCACTTTTGTACTGTAAAACAATTGTTTCATGGCTAGTTCTACTGTTTGCTTTGCTAATTTGTAAAGGCTTAAAAAAAAACCCATGTAAAATTTACCTAGAATGTGGATGGTATATATAGTGCTCAGTACTGACATGCAATGGATGCACTTTTTAAAGCCACAGGACAAAAGCAGAGGGAACAAGAAACTTCTTTCACATTCCCTTTTCCCTTATAACAAATCATTTCAGTGTTTTCTTTTTGCCAGAGCAGAGAATTTTCAACTATTATTCTGTCAGAATACAGAACACTCATGGAGTTTTCACTTTCTTCTGTCCAGAGAACTCTTAGAACATTCAACAAATATACTAAATTGAGCTGCTTTGTTTCAAATTCCAAACCCCACTCCCCTCCCCACACAGCAGTGGTGGGTTCCTACCGGTGCTGTGTGGGCCGCCGCACCGGTAGGAGCCCGGCGATGATGTCATTTTTAGGCACTTTTTTCCAGCTTCTCTGCATCTTGAGCTGTTGGGGAAAAGCCCTCCCACCCACCCTTGTTTCAATACCGACCTTTATTCTTCCTCCGAAGCACAGCTGAGAAGCTCCTCAGCTGTGTTTCGGCTTGTAATGTCGTCCTAAGCATGTGCGGAAGTGAAATCGCCCGATGGAATGCGAGTTCACTTCTGCGCATGCTCGCGATGCGCACCGGTAGCGAAAATAACCGGAACCCTCCGCTGCCACACAGGTTTTCTATTTCATGCTCAACCATAGTGAGCTGCTTATACATATGGGAAAAAGAGATAGAAGAAAAACTTTGGGTGATCTAGATAGGAGGTTGTGGCTATACTGTAGTAAAATGACATAATATGGATGATGGGGCTTTCTAGAGGCTGAAATTACACTGTTTCCTTTCACATTTATATGAACATCATGTGCAGTTAAAATGCAAGTTTCTTTTTCAAATATATATTCATAGTGAGTTCCAATTTGACCCAAGCATAAATGGAAGGGACGTTGTTACTTACCTGATACGTCCTTTCTCATAGGGGGGTGCCATCCTCCAAGAATGGGTTAAATCTGCCCTCTAGCCAATCAGGACCGAGATTATCAAAGTATAAATACCACCCTCTTGCCTTGGCACCCCCTCTTTTATTCGAGGGAAGAAGGTGAAAACTCGCTGTGCTTAACCATCAACCAACCGTTTATTAAGTACAATCAACTTAGATAAAACAACTCTTGGAACCAAGAAACATGAACATATTTACATCAGTGTGGCAGTCCAGACCAAACCCAGATCAGGGAGGGACTTGGAGGATGGCACCCCCCTATGAGAAAGGACGTATCAGGTAAGTAACAACGTCCCTTCTCCATAGTGGGCGGTGCCATCCTCCAAGAATGGGACATACCAAAGATCCTTGTCCCTAGGGCGGGTGACCTACACTGGACTGGAGCTGCCACCGTCCCCCACACCCTGGTGTAATACCCTCCGACCAAAATCCGCCTCCTCCGAGGCGTATAAGTCCAATTTGTAGTGCCGGACAAAAGGGGTCGGAGAAGTCCATGTAGCAGCCCGGCAGACCTCCGTGATGGATGCACGTGCATTCCAGGCCGCCGTGGTGGCCGCGCTGCGTGTAGAGTGCGCGGTAAGACCGGGGGGCCGGGGCAAGGACAGCTGTTCGTAAGTCAAGGAAATGGCTGCCCGTAGCCAACGGCCCACCGTGGAAGACGATGCCTTGGAGCCCATGGAGGAGGAACGAAAGGATACGAACAGGGCTTCAGTGCGCCTGAAGCTGGAGGTACGCTGCACATATATGTCCAGGGCACGCCTGACATCCAGTAGGTGCCATGTTCGTTCAGAGTCAGTAATCGCATTTTGGTAAAAACTAGGGAGAACGATCTCCTGCGCCCGGTGGAAATATGTATTTACCTTCGGAATGAAGGTGGGGTCCAAACGCAGCACCACCCTGTCGGAATGGAAGACACACAGGTCCCCCCTCACGGACAGGGCCGCCAGTTCAGAGATCCGGCGAGCAGATGTTATTGCTACAAGGAAAACCACTTTGTACGTTAAGTGAATGAGAGATGCCGTGGAGAGCGGCTCGAATGGCCCGGTCGTCAGAGCAGTGAGCACCTTCGAGAGGTCCCAGGTAGGGAACCTATGGACCACCGGCGGGCATAGGTTTGAAGCCCCCTTCAGGAACTGCTTCAGCAGTGGGTGAGCAGAAAGGGAATCGAGACTTTGGCAGGAAAGCACCGTGGACAGCGCCGCCACTTGTCGGCGGAGCGTGTTGGGCGAGAGCCCCTTAGCAAGCCCCTGGCGTAAAAATTGAATGATATTGATTATTGATAGTTCTACAGGGGAGTAACCCACCTGTGCACACCAGCGGCAAAACGCTTTCCATGTGGCGGAATAAATACGTTCAGTGGAGGGCCTCCTAGAGGCCAGCATGATTGAGGCAATATTGTCCGGGACCATGCGGTGTTTCAGAGTGATCCGCTCAAGCGCCAGGCGGTCAGTTGTAGCCAGTGCAGCTCTGGATGATGAACTGACCCCTGGGCAAGCGACCACTCTGTCGGCGGGATCCGCCAGGGAGGTGACACGGACAGGGACATAAGGTCCGCGAACCATGCCCGCCTGGGCCAGTGTGGCGCCAGAAGGATTATCTCCGCCCTCAGCTGTAGAACCCTCCGAATGACCCTGGGGATCAGGGGGAGGGGAGGGAAGGCGTAGAGCAGTCCTGGCGGCCAAGCGCATCGAAGAGCGTCGGTGTCTGCTGCCCCCTGCGTCCGGAACCTGGTGACGAACCTGGGCAGTCTGGCATTCTCCGGGGTGGCGAACAGGTCGATGACCGGCTGTCCGGACCGGCTGATGATTTGCTGGAACAGGTCCGGATGCAGCGACCACTCCGCCGGATCGACGGGATTCCGGCTGAGCCAATCCGCTGTCGTGTTGCTCACCCCGGAGATGTGTTCTGCAGTGATGGAATGGAGATGCCTCTCTGCCCAGAGTCCCAGAGACCTGGCCTCGGCCATCAGGGCCTTGGAGAAAGTCCCGCCCTGGCGGTTGATATGCGCCTTTGTTGTTATATTGTCCGTTAGGACCAGTACGTGTTTGCCCGACAAGGTGCCCTGAAAGTGGGCTAGGGCTAGCCTCACCGCTCGCAGTTCCAGGAGGTTGATGGGAAGGTCCTGCTCGGAGGCAGTCCAGGTGCCCTGTGCAATCTGGAACCCGAGATGAGCTCCCCAACCTGCGGTGCTTGCATCCGTGGTGAGGGTCAGACGTTGTGGTTCCAGGAACTCCGTCCCTCTGTGGAGAGCAGTCGAGGACCACCATCTGAGGGATGCGCGGACTGCGGCTGGAACTAGGACCTTGGCCGGGGAGGCGCTGCGGTTGGCCCGCTGAAAGGGGAGAAGAAACCATTGGAGGTCTCTGGAATGCAGGTGTGCCCATGGGGTGATGTGTATGGCTGAAATCATCTTCCCCAGGAGTGAAGACAGCTGATTCAAGGGGATCCTTGGTTTGGCCAGAACTTGCTGGACTAAGGCCGATATGCTGTCCCTCCGCTCCAGGGATAGATACACCCTGCACTCCAGAGAGTCAATGATAGCCCCCAGGTGAGTTACACTGGTCGAGGGAGACAATTGACTCTTCCCCACATTAACCAGGAACCCGTGGTGCTCGAGGGTGTTAAGGACTACCTGGACGTCCTGCTCTGCCTGGGGCAGAGAGGATGACTGGATGAGAATGTCATCCAGGTAGCACTGAACACGCACGGGTATAGCCCGCAGGTGGGCGGTCAAAGGGGCCAAGATCTTCGTGAACACTCTAGGTGCAGAAGAGAGGCCGAAGGGCAACGCCAGGTATTCGTAATGCACCCCTGCATAACAAAACCGGAGGTATTGGCGGTGGGCCGAATTGATAGGTATATGGAGGTAGGCCTCCGAGAGGTCAATGGAGGCGAGAAAGTCGCCTGGCCTAATGCCCGCCAGGATTGATTGCAGGGTGTGCATCATGAATTTCTTATAACAGATGTACTTATTGAGGCGTTTTAAATCCAGAATGGCTCTCCACCCGCCCGAGGATTTGGGGACTACAAATAAAATGGAATAGAATCCCTGCCCCTGTTGGTCCCTGGGCACCCGTTGGATGGCTCGAATGCTGGATAGCCTGATTCATCAGGGTCCGTTTGGTGATATTGGAAGATGAGGGGCAGCGTAGAAAAAACCTCGGGGGGGGTGGAGAGAAATTCAAGGGATAGCCCTGACGAGAGGGTCTGCAAGACCCATGCGTCATTGGTGATTTCCTCCCATCGACTAGCATATAATGCCAGGCGACCCCCAATGGGAGGAACCGGTACGTCTTTAGGTTTACCGGCGGTAAGGGCGACCACCGGCTCCTCTAAAGGGCCGTTTGGACCTGGACCCTTTGAAGGTCCTATCTGTGTTAGCCCGTGATCGTCCCCCATACTGGCCCTGGTACCCGGTCTGGCTCTGGTAGCCTGACTGACCCTGATACCCCGACTGGCTCTGAGGCCGTGTGTACCCATGGTCGGATGTCTTAGAGGCCTTCCTAAAGAAGGGTTTCTTAGGGGTCTTGCTGCAATTTGACAAAATTTTACGTTTGTCTTTTGTTTCAGTTGTGACCGGGTCCAGTGCCGGGCCGAAAAGGGCCTGGCCAGAAATGGGGGCTGCGGCCAGTTTCCATTTGTGGCGCGCATCCGCCTGCCACGAGCGTAGCCAGTGCATGCGTCTCGCGATCACCGTAGACCCTATGGAACGGGAGGAGAATCTGGCGGATTGCAAAGTAGCATCAGAAGTGAATTGGGCTGCGGCCAACAGCTTCTTGATGTCCTGCTGAGCACGAATGTCCGAGGCAGGAATGTGCTGTTGTAAGGCGTGGAGCCACTTGAGAGAGACTCGAGAGAAGAAGGAGGCCGTCGTAGATGCTTTGATGGCCCAGGCGGATGCCAGATGCGCCTTCTGTAAGGCCGTCTCCGTACGTCGCTCCTCAGGCTGGAGCAGCTCATCTGGTTCGCCGGGGAGCTGTGTGGCTGAGTAGAGAGCCTTCACCGGAGCATCTATGGAAGCTAGTTGGAGGTGTTGGGCCAGGTGAGGTGCTACGTTAAAGTAGTGCTTGTCCTGTGCGCTGGCCAGGGGACCCAGGCTGGGCGATTGCCACTGCTTGACCAAAGCATTCACGAAAAAATTGGGGATAGGTATCACCTCAGCCGTTGAGGTCGTGGCCTCTTCGAAGATGGGATCATCCTGGGACACTGCCTTAGGTGTTTCAGGCTGGGCAGTGGACAGGTTGGCCGTGGCCCTCGCCTTATGCAGCAGTGATCTGAACAGGCTGGGATGAAAGAGGCCCGTGATGACGGGGGGCTCTGGGGCCATGTCCTCGTCATCAGACATTTTGATGTCGAGGGGCGCATCCTCCAGTTGGTCCCCCTCAACCTGGTCAGGTGTAGGTTGGTCCAGGGACACCTCTGGGAAGAATCATCGCGGTCCTCAACCCCGTCCTGTGTGGTGTTGAGAGGCTGGGGGAGAACTGCGCGTGGTGCTGGTGGTGGGACCGCCTGTCCCTGCGTGGCCTCTGCCATGGCTCTGATGGCTGCCTCAAGCCCCTTGCGAATGGCAGCATCCATCCTCACCTGCATGGCATCTGGTGTGGCAGGGGGCGGAGCCTGGATTACCTGCACCTCAGCCAGTGTCCCTTCATCTTGCTCCCCCCAGACATCCCCTTCCCTGAGATGGCAGTCCAGTTGTTCCAGGGAGAGACTGTCAGCAGAGCAGTCTGATGTGCGAGACAAGGGGGCTGGGGGGGCAGCCTTCTGGGTCTTGTGGGAGCTAGACCCTGTGTGGCCACGCTCATGGGAGTGAGTCTTGTGGCTGGACTTGCCTTGGACCTTTGATTTTTCAGCACCCTGTGCAGAGCTGGAGGATCTGGAGCGTGCAGAGGGAGATGGGGGGCGGAGTGGAGACCTGTCCCTGCCAATGGCAGGGCTCATAGTATCTAACACCCCCCCTTGGCCATTGTCCACCTCAGAAGTTGCCCTGGAGGTCTTCTGTTTAGCCTTTCCCTGCTTGCTGGGTTTGTCAGCCATTGTGGCTGAGCTGGGAAGCTGCAGGGAACAAGGCAAGCTAGCGAACAGCAGGAGATTGACAGGTTCGGCTTTAAAACAGGTTGCAGGGGCAAGGCAACTAGCAGCGAAGAGCAGAGCCGATCAGCAGGGAAAACGGCAGGTTCGGCTTGAAAACAGGCTGCAGGGGGCAAGGCAAACTCGCACTCGAAGAAAGGAGCTGATCAGCAGCAAAGCGACAGGTTCGGCTTGAAGGAACGCAGCTCCGGCAGTCACGAGGCCTTCGGCTGTCAGTCAAGCTAATATATTCAAAATGGCCGCCGTGACGATTCCTTCGGCTCCGTAACGGCTTTTCCCGCCGAAGGAGCCTCCCTAGCTGATTTTAATTGTGCCTGTCAGACTGCCGATCGTAGGCCTCTCTCTCTAGACGCAGGCAGTGAGGAAAAGTGCTAGCACCCTTTTCTGACGCCGCTCGAGTGCTCGCGGCCGAGGTCAGCTCAAAAGTCAATTTAAGGGTGCTAGCCGGCTTATGGGAGACAAACTCAAGCCGATTGGAGGGGAACAAGGCCACCCGGACGCAGGGTCCGTGGCTGAAGGTTGCAGTTGGTTCCACCCTCCCTGACAGGCACAAGGGGAGCTGCAGCTGTCCAGATGGCAATTAAGGTGGGAAACCTCAGCACACGCTAGGTGTGATTGCAGGGTTAATTTCCCCCCCCCCCGGGGAGCCTCAGGCCCCAGCTGGGGTAGGCCCTATGGGCAATACCCATTGAGCTGTGGACAACAGAGTCTTGATTGACAGCTGTCAAACACGATCCAATGAGGTAATAACTCACAAAAAACAGTAGAATCCAGCAGTTGGAGAGTTCAAGATGGTTAAGCACTGTCCTTCTTGGCTGAAGACCGAGAAGAAAAGAGGGGGTGCCAAGGCAAGAGGGTGGTATTTATACTTTGATAATCTCGGTCCTGATTGGCTAGAGGGCAGATTTAACCCATTCTTGGAGGATGGCACCGCCCACTATGGAGAAGAGACATTTCTACTCCTGAATGAAGGAAAAGGAAGGAGATCAAATAAAAGATCACACAAGTATAGGTGTTAATTTTTTCCCCATAGATCCCAATGAATGCTAATGTAAAAGTCAATCTGGTGGAGAAAACAAATCTTCTTAAAGAGTTTTTCTTTCCCCTTCACAAAATTCAATTTACTTTTTATAAAGAACCTTGCCATTGGAGTTTTCTGAGCATTTTTTAATTTTTTAAAGAAATATGCCTTGTAGTCTGACAAGGACTCTGTACAGAAGCTGCTTCATCTTCATAGTGTTTTCTGGAATGGTTATATGACTGCAACATTGCCTTTTCTGACATCTCTTTATGAATTCTTCACTGCCTCCTTTTTAATCTGAAAGAGCTTCTCCAATTTTATTTCACATTATTTCATCATCTTGCCTCAGTAATACCAATTATCTTGTTTGTTTAGACAGGAACTGAAGCAAATTACTCATTCATTTTCTCAATATCGCGTTCCCAGAATTCTTTGAGTTTCTTATTTATGTCCCCAGTTGCTTCATTATATTTTATAAAACATTTTCAGGTCTTCTATAGTTTTTAAGAATTCATTATAACGTGTTGTTGCTTTGAGGTCAGAGAATTAGCAATTTTGAAGTAATAATTACTACCAAAACATATCACAATTATTTTCTTATACCGGTTAGCTATCTTATTTGTGATAGAGGTCTGGATCAAACCTATAAACCTGAAGCAAGGGATGTTTCTAAACTGTTTGTGACATTTCTGAATTATTAGGTAATTGTACCATTGAAAGATAATTGAATGTTTATTCAAAAGGAACAAATAAAAAGGTAGGGGAATTACACTATATGTTGAAAGTATCCAATCCATCTCAAAAATCCAAGTGAATGAACATGGCAATATTAGAGACAACATCTAAATGAAAACAAGTACAGGAACAAATAGCAAAACTGTTGTTGGGGATTACTATTTCCTGCTCAGTCAAGAAGCAAATGCACATAATAACTTCCAAAAGCAAGTGAAGAATTTTTTTTTCAAAATATATGAAGCAATAACAACGGATGACTTTAATTATACCAACATCTGTTGGGGGGAAAACTCTGCCTCGGAATAGATTGAGATTAGTGAAGGAAGCAAAAAATAACAATAAGTGTTCCATAAAATATGTTTTAAAAAATAAAAGAAAATAAAACAGTTGAAAAACCACTGCCCGTGGCAAGATATTAATAAGGCAAAGTGTCTTAACTCCTATTTGGGTCCAGTCATTTGGGTCCACCAAAAATATGTTTCTATCAGAAAACTATGAAAAGGCAAGCTTGAAATCTGAGACTAACAAAAACTTCAAGAGGAAATACAGGTGAAACTTGAAAAATTAGAATATCATGCAAAAGTTCATTTATTTCAGTAATGCAACTTAAAAGGTGAAACTAATATATGAGAGAGAGACTCATTACATGCAAAGCAAGATAGTTGATTATGGCTTACAGCTCATGAAAACCCCAAATCCACAATCTCAGAAAATTAGAATATTGTGAAAAGGTGCAATATTCCAGGCTCAAAGTGTCCCACTCTAATCAGCTAATTAAGCCATAACACCTGTAAAGGGTTCCTGAGCCTTTAAATGGTCTCTCAGTCTGGTTCAGTAGGAATCACAATCATGGGAAAGACTGCTGACCTGACAATTGTGCAGAAAACCATTATTGACACCTTCCATAAGGAGGGAAAGCCTCAAAAGGTAATTGCAAACAAAGTTGGATGTTCCCAAACTGCTGTATCAAAGCACATTAATAGAAAGTTATGTGGAAGGGAAAAGTGTGGAAGAAAAAGGTGCACAAGCAGCAGGGATGACCGCAGCCTGGAAAGGATTGTCAGGAAAAGGCCATTCAAAAGTGTTGGGGACTTTCACAAGGTGTGGACTGAAGCTGGAGTCAGTGCATCAAGAGCCACCACACACAGACGGATCCTGGACATGGGCTTCAAATGTCGTATTCCTCTTGTCAAGTCGCTCCTGAACAACAAACAACGGCAGAAGCGTCTTACCTGGGCTAAAGAAAAACAGACTTGGTCTGTTGCTCAGTGGTCCAAAGTCCTCTTTTCTGATGAGAGCAACTTTTGCATCTCATTTGGAAACCAAGGACCCAGAGTATGGAGGAAGAATGGAGAGGCACACAATGCAAGATGCTTGAAGTCCAGTGTGAAGTTTCCAGTCTGTGTTGATTTGGGGAGCCATGTCATCTGCTGATGTTGGTCCACTGTGCTTCATTAAGTCCAGGGTCAACGGAACCGTCTACCAGGAGATTTTGGAGCACTTCATGCTTCCTTCCGCAGAGTAGCTTTATGGGGATGCTGACTTCATTTTCCAGCAGGACTTGGCACCTGCCCACACTGCCAAAAGCACAAAAACGTGGTTCAATGACCGTGGGATTACTATGCTTGATTGGCCAGCAAACTTGCCTGACCTGAACCTCATAGAGAATCTATGGGGCATTGCCAAGAGAAAGATGAGAGACATGAGACCGAACAATGCAGAAGAGCTGAAGGCCGCTATTGAAGCATCCTGGTCTTCCATAACACCTCAGCAGTGCCACAGGCTGATAGCTTCCATGCCACGCCGCATTGAGGCAGTAATTGCTGCAAAAGGGGCCCAAACCAAGTACTGAGTACATATGCATGCTTATACTTTTCAGAGATCCATTATTGTTCTATGTACAATCCTTGTTTTATTGATTGCATGTAATATTCTAATTTTCTGAGATTGTGGATTTGGGGTTTTCATGAGCTGTAAGCCATAATCATCTCAATTATGACAAATCACGGCTTGAACTATCTTGCTTTGCATGTAATGAGTCTCTCTCATATATTAGTTTCACCTTTTAAGTTGCATTACTGAAATAAATGAACTTTTGCACGATATTCTAATTTTTCAAATTTCACCTGTATATATTTATATATATATTTATATAAGCGCACCATCGTGCCTACCGTCCCTGTCCTTCTGTCCTATTGTCTAAATTTACCTATACATACTTTACCTTTGTTTATGTTTATATCATACCTGTTATCTTGTACACGTGTTGACAAAATAAATAAATAAAAAATAAAATGAATAAATAAATAAATAAACGAGTTTAAATGAATTGTTCTTTGGGCACTAAAGGTATTTGCTTATAGTTTGGCTAAACTTTTATGTTATAACTTTGAGAAATGATATTGGAAAAGAATTGTCAAATTGTCAAAAATAGATGGGGTGGGTAGGATCCAAGGAACTAATAACTATCAGTGACACTGATATCTGTGAACTATAAAGCACAGATCTTAAATCATTATCACTATCACTATTGACATGAATGAAGAGATGTCATCAACAAAGAATGCTTATTTGGTTGATGACACAAAACTGGCTGAAACTCTAAAGCAGAGAAATAAAATTTAGAGTAAAAGAGAAATGGACTGAGTAAGAATCGAATCGAATCGAATAGAAACAATTACAAAAAACTTCTTTTAAGTCCTAATGGTTGGCTGCAAACTGAATGAGAAAAGCAGCAGAATGTGGCTCCAAAAAAGGCAAACACAATTTTGCAACAATGAAAAATAATTTCAAATCATTCTGCTTGGTCCTGCTTTAGGTTATCCTGAATACTATGCCAACTCATGGGCTTGTTTTAAGAAGAATGGAGATAAATTGAAGCAGGTTTGGAAAAGGGCAAAAAGATGAAGGATTGACTAAATTATTCTGAATTATTCCTAGATAATTCATAGGAAAAAAGCTAGAAGTTCAAAAGGACTGTTCAAAAAACATGACACAAAAGACCTATTTTCTATCATTCCAGAGTGTATCACATGGAATAATGGTTTTAAGTCATAGAAGGCATATTGTTATTAAATGTTAGGTAAAATGTAGCAGCAAGAGCAGACAGCATCTTACTGAAGATGTTTTAATACTGAATTTCTGCATTGAGGAGGGGTTAGAGTGCTTTCAGCACTAAAATTCCTTATTGTATCTGGTCTTAGTTAACTGTATTGACTAGAGAGAGAGAGCAAAACTTCATATCATTACATCTTTAAAACACGATCACTGTTTTTTAGATTGCTGAGAACATTTGCTTTCTGTTCTGAACGGAAGTAAATTGTGATTACATTGCTATTGTTGTTTTAAGTGGAATATTAATCAGGTGCCCCACAATTAAAATTAGACTTCTTCAATTTAATAAAGTAGAAAAGAGAAAAAAACATTTACTATAAGAAGCATACCTCAAGCAAGTAATAGTACTTTTGTTAAATAAGATAAAACTGGCCAGCTTTGATCTAGAGATTACATTTTCAAGTGATAATGAGGTTTATTACCATCTTGTTCTTTTACTCAAAAAGGGCTTGAAGCAAGAAAGGAGGCAGAGAAATTGATTAAGCTATGGGGAAATTAACAAAAATAAAATCCATCAAACAATATTTTTATAATGAAATGAAGAGGCAACATAAAAAACAGCCAAATATTGTCTGTCTGGGCCTTTACTAATTAAAATAAATGTTTATTGCTGTAGACTATAGTTAATTTATTTCCATTTATACATTCCAAATTAAATATACTGTAAAAAGTGAAAGATTGAAAATCATACTATACTATCCCTTTTCTGCTGTGCTGAACATAAGACAGAAATATCTATATCAGTTTCCGATAACATCTAAATGTTATGGAAGTTTCAAAGAGTGAATAGTGTTAGACAGAGAGCAATTTGTAAATGAATATTTATATGACAGGAAAATAATAATTAACAAACCGTTGTATTAATGAATAGATGGGGGGAGTATGTCATATCTCTTCCATTCTGTAACTGTGATTAGAAAGTTAAAGAAAAGAAATGGAAAAAGTAGCACAAAGCTAATCTTCTGTAAGAAGCATTTTCCTGGCACCAAAAGACATTTCCCACACTATGGTCTAATTCTACACCTCACTGAATTATTCTGTCAAGCATTGCAAATAGCTTTGTTTTTATTTCCCTGCATTGCATGGTAGTGTATAAACAATATCAGCAAATCAGGAGAGAGAGAGAGAGAGAGAGAGAGAGAGAGAGAGAGAGAGAGAGAGAGAGAGAGAGAGAGAGAGAGAGAGGTGAGTAATGTTTGAGTTTACAGATGCCATTTAAAATTTAAATTAATTGAAAAGCAAATTAGCAAACAATCCAAGATACAAACTTCAAGCTTGGCCCAATAGAGATAAGACTGGGAAAACATCTTTTCCCCTCTGGATTTCAGAAAAGATCTTTCTAATTAAATCAGTGCTGTTTCTATTAAATTCAGAGCTGTCTATTTACATCATATAGCAACCTCACAACTAGATAAACATGTCCTGGCATCACTTTCATACATTCAGTCAGTGATATAGGTTACATGTATTTTGCATTCTTAGGTCTAACTATTAGACATTTGGAAATTATATTATTTCCCAAGGAAGCAATGGGGATAGAGTGATAGATAGATAGATGATAGATAAAGATAGATAGATAGATGATAGATAGATAGATAGATAGATAGATAGATAGATAGATAGATAGATAGATAGATAGATAGACAGACAAATAGACAGATAGATGATAGATAGACAGACAGACAGATGACAGACAGATTACATGTTGTAATATTGTACACTATATTTTACTCTCCCTGAATTTTGCTTTAAACCATCCAATAGTTTACATTTTTAAAGGCAATATATGTGCTGTTAAAACAACTGAATTTCAGCAGTTACGTATATTGCCTAAAATAACATTTGATTGTGTAATTAAAAATGAAATATGTTAATTGAAATGTGTAATTGAAATTGATACTTGTTAAAAACAATAAGGTGTGATTTCTACAATAAGGTACTTGTATCATTACTAAATGAAATAATTATTTAATTAGTTTTTAACGAGTAGAGGGCAATAGATATCATATTCACTATTTCTTCCAAATCTAAACTTTACAGTTTCATACTTCTGTTTTAACTTTGGAATTTAACTGTGATTATGACTTTCACTTCATCTTCATGAAGAAGGAAATAAGTTTGAAATTTTAATTGCAAGTGAAATTTTCTCATCTACTGAATTGTGCTATTCTCCAACTTCAATGTTATCGAAATATTTAATAAATACAGGCAATAAAGAAAATGTGCAACATAATTGAAAATAATTAAGGTTTTTGTTGATCTCACAGAGCTATAGTAACAAGTCAAAACATATGGACAAAATATCTTCTATTGTAAAATACAATGTGACTAGAGTTATCAATAGGTTAGTAAATGCTATAATAAAAGGGAAGAAATGCACATGTTGCATGTTTCTACATCGATAAAAATCTCAAACTTTGGCAACTGCCATTTTTGTCATGAAAAAAAGTAATCATCAGTTTCAGACATAACTTTTAATGTTTATTACAAAAGATATATATACCCGTGCTTCGCTACGAAACTATGTACTTGATAAATTAACAGTTAAAGCTTGAACATTAATGAATAGTTATGATCGGCCTCTCCTCTCCCCTCCTCTCCCCTCCTCTCCCTCAAGCTTGCCCCACAGAAGCCTCTCCTCTCATCCTTCTCTCCCTCAGGCTGGCCCCATTGATCCTCTCCTATCCCCTTCTCTTCCTCAGGCTTGCCCCACAGAATCCTCTCCTATCTTATCCCCTTCTTTCCCTTTCAGGTGGGGAGGGGGAGTAGAATGTCTAAACTCCCAGCCCGCAGGCCGGATGAGTCACGCGCTGGCCATGCCCACTGGCAGTTGGAACAGAGTTATTTTTCAGGTGCGGAGGGGGAGTAGAACGTCTAACTCCTTAGCATCAGAGTGTGTTAATAATAATATAAGAAATAACTAATGATCTGATGGCCATTTCAAAAAATCCTTTCTTAGCAAGCACCTAGAAGCCAAGAGGAACATACATGTCAAGTTTCAAGTTTGTAGGCTTATGGTTCTGGAGATTTCGTGATGATGCGTGAGTGGCATTTGGCTTTTATATATATAATTTTTTTGGAGTTGTTAATATTAGATGAATCACACCCTACTGACAATTTACTATATAATAACTGAATTCCATATAGTATCAGTATGTTCTCAATACATTTATCCTTGAAATTCTTCAATATAAATCCACATTGTAAAGATTCATTTTAATTAACATGCAGACAACAGCCTTCAAAAAAGCATTAAATACTACATGATTTTGCTTCTAAATATATTTTTATTATCAAGCATTATATCTGCTGCATACAGCACAGTAAGCTTTAAAAGACAAATTATTTAATCTATTGTTCTTTTTGTAGGCTCAGAATAATTAGCAGCTCATTGTAAGGGTTTTGCAATCATTTCTAGACATAATTACAAAAAATAATTATTGAGTGAATGAAGTTTGAGTCTAATGGCCTTCAACAAATTATACTTTTCACCTCAAGAGCAGTGAAAAAACAGGATGAGAGAGTTCTTTTAAGAGAATTATCTTTGAGCTGAGAAAACAGAAATGCAAATATATAATCACATATGCATACCCATGGTACAATGGTGGGATATATGCTTTTATCATTACATAAAGAACAATCTCTAGAAAACGAATCCTTAGAAATGAGAATTCAGATTCTAAAAATGTATAGCACGCCATATGGTATGACTTCATTAAAGACATATGCTTCTGCATAATCTTTCCTTGTACTACAAGTTTAAAATGCTTGCTATTTAGGAATTCTCCTTCTCATAGTTTTAGACTTCACAGTTTCAAATAATCCTTTTCACAACAACTTGTATGTTGACCAGTCTTGAATATATTAAATAGTATCTCACTGCATCACAAAAGATTCCAGCAATGGGAGAACATTGTACACTCAATGTTTCATTTATATGGGCAACATTACTAAGGTTTCTTGATCTCTAGTGTTATCTCACAAGAGCTGCAGATTACAGGGGTAATGATAAGGAAAATACCCTTCAAGGACATTTATATGTCCTTGAATTCTTGGTTGTTGTTGTTGTTCTTTAACAACAACAACAACAACAACAACAACAACAACAACAACAACAGAGTTGGAAGGGATCTTGGAGGTCTTCTAGTCCAACCCCCTGCTTAGGCAGGAAACCCTACACCACTTCAGACAAATGGTTATCCAACATTTTCTTAAAAACTTCCAGTGTTGGAGCATTCACAACTTCTGGAGGCAAGCTGTTCCACTGATTAATTGTTCTAACTGTCAGGAAATTTCTCCTTAGTTCTAAGTTGCTTCTCTCCTTGTTTAGTTTCCACCCATTGCTTCTTGTTCTACCCTCAGGTGCTTTGGAGAATAGTTTGACTCCCTCTTCTTTGTGGCAACCCCTGAGATATTGGAACACTGCTATCATGTCTCCCCTAGTCCTTCTTTTCATTAAACTAGACATACCCAGTTCCTGCAACTGTTCTTCATATGTTTTAGCCTCTAGTCCCCTAATCATCGTTGTTGCTCTTCTCTGCACTCTTTCTAGAGTCTCAACATCCTTTTTACATCATGGTGACATAAAAGGGATGTTGAGACTCTAGAAAGAGGGCAGAGAAGAGCAACAAAGATGATTTTTGTAAGCCCCTTGCAATAAAAATTTAGTTTGGAAATTTGAAGCTTCTTGGAAAAGAATTTAGAAATCACTCCTTATTTAGTTTCTCAGGCATTTTAAGGGTTGTGACATTCACAGATTCGGAATTAACCAAGGAGAGAAGCAACCTAGAACTAAGGAGAAATTTCCTAATCAATGGAATAGCTTGCCTTCAGAAGTTGTGGCTGCTCCATCACTGGAGGCTTTCAAAAAGAGACTGGACAACCATTTGTCTGAAACAGCATAGGGTCTCCTGTTTGAGTAGGGGGTTGGATTATAAGATCTTCAAGGTCCCTTCCAATTCTATTATTCTACGCTCTATGAAATATGTATCCAGTTAATGTCTATGGAAATGTTTGTAGATGAGGTGTGTGTGTATGTATCCTAATATAATACTTTAAGCGTTAGTTCTATACATTTATTGGTTTATATTAAACCAATATCTCCCTACTTGTACTCCATGTTAAGGAACTCCATGTTAAGGAAATATAGTGTTGGATTCACTTAATGAAAAATATTTTAGAATCATAAAGTTAGAAGGGGCTCAATTTTGGAATTCAATTTAGTATTCCTCCCCAGTGAATTAATGCACCCCTAGTTAACACATTCAGTATATAAAAAAAGGAGCCAATCATTACTGTAGCTAACTATTTGGCTCTGACTGCTAAGAAATTTTTCCTAGCTTTCAATCAAAATCTGTCTTTCAGTAATTTAAATCCCTCACTGTGGAATGATATGGAATAGATCCTGGCCTGCTTATCTTTCTCTCTCTCTCTCTCTCTCTCTGGCTTTTTATAAAGTTAAACATTTCCTCTTCAAAGAATGTTGAGTCTTATTTCCTAATCATCTTTGTTGCTCTACTCTAAATTGTTCCAGTTTGTCTTTTTCCATAAGGGGTCAGAATAATACAAAATAAAATAAAAGCTATTCTTTTATGAGATTTCATAATTATATTATTGATTCAGCTTACAGTTCCACCTACAATGGCATATGCTTCTTTTCACAGCCAGATCACACTGCTGACTCAAAAGAAGTTGGCAATCAGTTACTGATCCAATATAATTTCATAAGTACACTGGCCAAATCAGGTATTCCCCATTACTTGCCTATTTGATTTCTATTTCCTAAATGCATAATACTGTACTGTTCACTATTATTTTCAGTACTTTCACCTCTCTGATTTATTCCTTTTTTCTTTTTCTTTTTTAAATTATATTAATTGTATTAGTTTTTTATCTTTTTAAAAAAGTTTTAATAACATTATATATTATATAATTTTATATCATAATAATATATAATTATGTAAGTTATAAAATAATATATATATAATTATATATATATACATACAGTATATATTATATATTATATAATATATATATAAATTAAAACTTTTTAAAATGATAAAAACTAATACAAACTAATATGATGTAAGGAAGAAAAAACAAAAAGGAATAAATCAGAGCTAAAAATGCAAGAAAAGAGTAAAAGAAAAAAGAAAAAAGAAACAAAGAATAGCTTTCAATATTCTTCACAGTAATTATAAGTACAATTATATTTTGATCTCTCTCTCTAAAGTTACATCATTATTCTTTTATTTCTATCATCTATCCTGTCCAATCATCAAAGCTGTAAATCGTAAGTTTATTTTTTAAATTTTTTTACACAAAAAGTCTATAAGGGGTTCCCAGTCATCAATAAATACGTTGTTTTTTTTTTTTTTTTTACTAATCAAAGAAGTTAGTTTATCCATCTCAGCAAGATTTGTCAGTTTCACAAACCATTCCTCCATTGTGGGAATATCGAATCTTTTCATCCTTGTGCATATAATACTTCACCTCAGAAATCATATATTGAAATAATCTTCCATTCCGTTTTTTAAACTGGTTATCCATCAATCCTAAAGGGAGAGGGTCTAGCTTCAATTCAGCATTAAAATTTTCATCCCATTTGTTTTAACCATCAAAATCCTTTTGTACTTTATTTTTGTCCCATTCTACTGTGTATCTTCAACACATTTAATCAGCATTCATCCACGTTTTCTTCAAAATTCTCAATAAAGCAATTGAGAAACAAAAGGGTCAAGGCTCAGTCTTTGGCACTCCTGTCAATAACTTTGCCAGTTAAATGAAAAATGATTAATGAGTATTTTCTGACTTATGGTTTTTCAGTTATCTATGTAGCCTCTTAACTGTCATGCCATTCAGTCCACATTTAAGTAGTTTCCTGATTATAATATTCCAGTCATGAAATTGATCCCAGACTCAGCCTGTCTCCATTATACCTACTGTATTATAATTGCCTCCCTTAACTTGTTTACCAGAAAAGTGAAATAGCACAGTAACATTTTCAAATGCATATGTGATCCTTGATTGGTCCCTTGATTCCACAAGAGCCCTGTTGACCTGTCCAGGGTCTGGAGTGCTCACTTAACCCCTCTTGCCCTAAGAACACTATTCCTATGATATCTGTAAGTGGAAAATCTTCTATCTGAGTAGGTTTTCATGAGCATTTATATGTCATTTGAATGAGCCTTGAAGGAAACAGATTGCACAGATTCCTCTGCAGCAATAGCAATAGCATTTAGACATATATACCACTTCACAGTGCTTTACAGCTCTCCCTAAGCAGTTTACGGAATCAGCATATTGCTCACAACACTCTGGGTCCTCAGTTTACCGACCTCGGAAGGATGGAAGGTTGAGTCAACCTTGAGCTGTTGAGAATCGAACTGCCAAACTGCAGGCAGCCAGCAGGCAGCAGAAGTAGGCTGCAGTACTGCATTCCAACCACTGCACCACCATGACTTGAACAATGCTAAAATATTTCATTAAATGGTATTTTGATTTTTGCATTTTGCATGAGTACATATGATTTTATTCATATTGTATATTTTAATGTGTTTTATTATAAACTGCCCAGAAGGCTTTGGCTATTTGTAAGTTCAAAACATTTAAACACATAAACATTTTCATCCATAAAACTGAAGTAGGTATGCTTAGTATTGAATTACAGTTGACGATATTGTAAGCTGAATGACTGCAGTAAGGGAAGAAGATGGTCTGAATAGCTAACTTTAACATTGAAATGTGCATTTCTCACATGTTAAAATTATATGGAAGGGAAGGGAAGGAAACATTTGGAGATGAAAGGTAATACAAGATATTGTACTGGAAGTACTAAAAGAAAATCATTTTCTCATATTACTTTTACTACTTAGATGATTGATTGATTGATTGATTGATTGATTGATTGATTGATTGATTGATTGATTGGATGGTACAATATACAGTACATGGACTTACACTGTATATTGACATTTCACTTAAAAACAGAGTAAAATATGAATGTTAAAAAGATCTATATTCAGATAACAATTTCTAGGCCATCTAAGCATTGATGGCATCAATATAGGAAACTGATTCCCTATTTTATCCTTTTTATACAACAGTTATAAAATAAACCAACAATATACTTTTGTTCAATTGACATAAACAAAAGATGCTATCATTTAAAACATATAATAATCACTTCATTCTCTAAAAAACAATCAACAACCCAGACTGTGTCCATTAATTTAGAATATGCATGGTCAGATTACAGGAAGATTTCATGTTACCACATTCTTACCTTCCCCACACAATCAGAGATATTCAAATGATAAAGATGTTACTGGAAAATATGGTTTTCTTTGTTTCTTGAAGTTAAGTGTTGAAGGCAAGCAATGAATATGTTTAATGCCTGTAATTAATAAGCTCTACCATCACTATTAAATATGTATATCAAACATGGTCTATTGTTACAATTTAATTATAACACTGCTGATATGTTATACAATGCTAGTACCTATGGGCAAGATAGAGCAAAGAACAATAGATGAAAAGGTGCAGCATATTTCTGCATCTTAAAGAGTGAAATAATACAGACACCCAGCATGGGTTTCTGCCTGCCTGTTTCTCAAGCTATTTAATATACAGTATAAGTACCTTCTCAGAACATTTTCTATGTACAAATATGTATATTTCTATACACAGACAAGTGTTCAAGTTGAAGGAGCAATGGCAAAGAACAAATCTATGGTCATATCATATTAAGACCATCAGTACAATATAGGATCCTGTATGTTTGTGGTGGATATGCAGTGAATCTGATATATTCAGCCAACTCCAAAGAGTAAAATATATGCAACACTAACTCTGCTGATGCAAAAAGTATTGGAGTTGTTCCTAAAATTTTGCAAGAAAGGAATCCCTACATGAATAGATACTTCATCAAGGAAAAGATCTAAACACGGTTGAAATGTGTTTTCATGTTAATTTGTATACATTAATCTAGAAAGGCTAATTAAACTAATTATGCTACTGTACATTACACATTCAATAGGCAATTAGCGTTATAAAACACAATATCAGTATTCTCAATTTTTACAATCTCATAAGTCTATACTAGCTAATAATCAGGAATTTAGAAGTTACAATTCAAAATATACATCCATTAATGAACTGAGGGCAGGGGCAAATTAATTCAAATTGTATTAAAAAACATGAAAGAAAATTGCAAGATTTTCTGATTAGAAATAAAATGCAAAGGCCAAGTTATAAGTTAAAGAACAAATTAAACAGACTAAGATAAAACTTGTCATAATTTCATCCTCTGCCCTTCATTTCAGTGTTTTTCATTTTATGAATCCCATCACGCACAACTTCTGTTAGATGGCAGGACCCTTTCAAATGGTCCACTCCAGAACCCTAATGATTCAGAATCAGAATAGAGCTGGAAGGGAACTTCGAGGTCTTCCAGCCCAACTCCCTGCTCAAGCAGGAAATCCTGTACCATTTCAGACAAGCATTTAGAATTATTTCTTGGGAATTTGATATTATTTCTTGGGAACATTAGAAAAAGAGTAAGAAAAGAAATTTTTATAAAGATAATAACAAGTATGGACCTTGTGTGTATCCAGAAACCAAACAGAAATTAATTAAACAGTTTTGATAAAGAGGAAGGAAATTCTTTAAAATTAAAATCAATTAAACCTTGTTTGGTGGGAGGTGCTCTAGGGAGGCCTGCGGTTGCACCTGGTGTGTCCTGAGCAGGTTGGCTGCAATGATAAGGCAATGATAAGCTATTTCCTAGCTGGCTGGGGTAGTAACTGAGGTGGGACACAGAGGCAGGTAACATGTAACGTTTTATTAACAACAACAGTAGTATAACTATAGAACGTGTCTGAGGTAAAACACTTCTGACAGCTCCTTAAATATGCGGCTGTCAAACGGAACAACCAATCTCCATTCACCAACAATTCCGCTCCTAGAGCGGCCACTAGAGGGACACCGGAATACTGCAGAAATTAATTAAACAGTTTTGAGAAAGAGGAAGAAAATTATTTAAAATTAAAATCAATTAAACCTTGTTTGGTGGGAGGTGCACCAGGGAGGCCTGCGGTTGCACCTGGTGTGTCCTGAGCAGGTTGGTTGCAATGATAAGGCAATGATAAAGCAACACAGAGTGGTAAATACCTGGAACTCACTACCTGATTCTGTGGTTTCGTCACCAAACCCCCAAAACTTTACCCTAAGACTGTCCACTGTTGACCTCACCCAATTCCTAAGAGGTCAGTAAGGGGCGTGCATAAGTGCACCAGCGTGCCTATCGTCCCTGTCCTAATGTTCCCTCTTATCAGTACCAATCTTATGTACATAAACAATGTTATGTTTCTATGTATATTACTAACACGTACTTGACAAAATAAATAAATAAATAAATAAAATAAAAAATAACAACCAACCACCTACTGTTCCAATGACCTTCACTGTTATAGTAAAGCCAAGGCTGTGAGCTTGTGCAGGACTCCTCACTAGTTGTGACTCTTGAGTACAGAGATTACCTAAATGGGTAATAGGTATCTATGGTACCTAAATTTATTATTATTTGTGGAAAATTAATTTTGTGTGCAGTCAACTTTTTAAAGTGTCTGCAGATTTGAGGAGTAGTGTATATGCATAGACATACACAGGCTGGAGGAAACAGAGGCCCTTTTTGAAGAGAACATCTCTGTATCAAGAGGTTGATCAACTTTGCAAACGTCCAGATGAAACGGCTTATCTGGACTCTTGGGTTCAGGTTCAGGTATGAGACAAAAAGAACATGAATCATATTCCCAGATGACTTGTGATAAGCCATGATGGGAAAGTGCATCCCTCCTTACTCCTTTGGACCTTTTGGATGGTGGCTTTTGATCACCATCAAAACTTAGCAAGATTTTTAGATAACAATCTTTATGGGATTTCTCCAACAATCATTATTTCATAGGTCAACGCTGTTCAGTCATGCTATGATATTTGATTTTTAAAAAAGTAATGTATATTTAAAAGATCTTCATACTGCATTTTAAAGGTTTACAAATAGTGAACTGCAAAAAACAATGAATACAAATGTCATTGATCAACTACTAATATTAGTTCTTGATTAGAAACCACCCAACATCTGCACATTTTGCTTTGTTGTTATCTGAGTCACACATTTCTTTCAAAAGAATTTTTAATACCAGTATGGTAGCTGTCACTTGACATTGAGGTTAATGATTTGTAAGGGAGATCATATTTGCAAGATTTATTTTTACTTTCCTTGAGGGTTTTTTCTTGATAATTTAATAGTTACAGTTGTGTTTGATTCTGGCAAGCAAGTAGGGATATGTAAGTCTTTATGGCTCTCAGGTGGTAAAACTGCTGGTCCAAGTAAATGTTGATGTTTCAACGCTGTTAAAAATATTAGTAAAAATAAAAACCATTTTGTTGCTTTTCCTGATCAGGAAGAAATTGGGGGAATAGACATGTAGATGATATTCAAACCTTTCTCCAAATTATAACTATGTAATTGCTGTAGTAGCCACTATGTAAATAGTTTATTACTGGGTGTTTTAAAATGTCCTATTCCACTTTTCACTTTAATACATTTGCATAAGAAAGAGCCACACAAATGTTTAGTACTTTACAGGCCCATTTTCCCTCCAACTGGCTTTATTATATCGCTTCACAATTGTTTCATTATTTGTTAAATTAAATAATTGCTATAGTCATTATATATTTTGATGGTAGAAACTACAGTAGAAAAACTCTGTTTCTGACATAGTTATCCTTGTAAGTTATCACAGAAGAATCTGACAGCTTCTTTCAAATACTTTGATTCTTTCTTCATTTGAGCTACTATAGAAATTTAAGTCCTTTGGATATCCCAGTGTGAAAATGTAACTACAGCTTAATCTACTAGTGTTTGACTATCACTCTTTTAATTTGCCAGGTAAACTTGTACTGATATGTGGAATTCTAGGAAAGTCTTCTAAATCTCCTGTTTCATTACATCTTCTAGAATTATATTCACTTTTTAAAATAGAAGCAAATATTTGTAATGAAAAGCACATAGATTAAATAGCCAAATGGGAAACTAGTATCTTAGAATATTTCCCTTCAAACTTTTTCATCTTTATAGACTTGTTATTAAATAATAACATGGTAATATTATTTAATTTTAGGAATTTAATATAAGACATATCTATATCCATTAGGAATATCCATTTTGAGATTTCGTAGTTACATTTTGGAAAGCATAAGTACATGCAGAGATGCAATTTTCTATCAGGTGTAAAGCTTTAAAGTCATGTTAATGAAAAAAAAAGCTAAGACGAAACCATACAATATAAAATTAAGAACTTATTATGTTACGAAAACCACTCCAGAGATTTCCCTTAACAAAATTGTTAAAAATACTCCTATTTAGCGCATTAGACATTTTACTATATATAGTGGGGTAACATTTATGCAGATGTTAAAAAAGATCCTTCTAAAAGATCAAATATCAGGTTTTAAATTACCGTATTTATCGGCGTATAACACGCACCGGGGTATAACACGCACCCCCATTTTAACAATAAAATTTGAGTAAAAATTTTTTTAATTAAAAATAAATGACTTGGAATGTCTGAACTTAATGTTGGATTCATATTTATAACATTATAACATGAAACATAACATTAACTCCTCTTATAAGGCAAATATGAAATGAAAAAGCACCTCTTTGAATGAAAAAAACTTAATCAGAATTGCTTTCTGGGAAACCAAAAAATTCTTCATCTTCACTTTCCTACCATCTTTCTTTTTCTTTCTGTCTTCCTTCCTTCCTAACATCTTTCTTTCTTTCTCTTTCTTTCTTTCTTTCTTTCTTTCTTTCTTTCTTTCTTTCTTTCTTTCTTTCTTTCTTTCTTTCTTTCTTTCTTTCTTTCTTTCTTTCTTTCTTTCTTTCTTTCTTTCTTTCTTTCCTTCTTTCTGTCTTTCTTTCTTTCTTTTTCTTTCTTTTTTTTCTGTCTGTCTTCCTTCCTTCCTAACTTCTTTCTTTCTTTCTTTCTTTCTGTCTGTCTTCTTTCTTCTTCTTTCCTTCCTTCCTAACATCTCTTTTTCTTTCTTTCTTTCTGTCTTCCTTCCTTTCTAACTTCTTTCTTTCTCTTTCTTTCTTTCTTTCTTTCTTTCTTTCTTTCTTTCTTTCTTTCTTTCTTTCTTTCTTTCTTTCTTTCTCTTTCTTTCTTTCTTTCTTTCTTTCTTTCTTTTTCTTTCTTTCTTTCTTTCTTTCTGTCTGTCTTCCTTCCTTCCTAACTTCTTTCTTTCTTTCTTTCTTTCTTTCTTTCTTTCTTTCTTTCTTTCTTTCTTTCTTTCTTTCTTTCTTTCTTTCTTTCTGTCCATCCGTCCGTCTGTCTGTCTTCTTTCTCCTTCCTTCCTTCCTTCCTTCCTTCCTTCCTTCCTTCCTTCCTTCCTTCCTTCCTTCCTTCCTTCCATCTTTCTCCCTGTAGGAGAAAGAAGGAACCTCTGTTGCCGTCTCCCGCGGGGCTGCAGCCACCCGACTGAATCCCCGACCGTGGCAGCATCCCTGCTGTTCTCCGGCCAAGCGGCCGAAGGAGCCCTGGAGCCCTGACGTCGCCCTGCATCTCGGTCTCTTTGGGCTTGTCCGGCAGCCTGCTGGGAAGGCTGCGACGCATGGGAGGAAGGAGCTGCTATTGCCGCTCCGGCATGTCTCCCCGGTCACTGTGGGTGCACCGGGGAGCCGCGTCCTTGTTAACAATGGAGACGCTGCGCGGAGCAGAGGTGCCTGGCGAGCGAGGCGAGTGGCGGCATCGGCGGCAGGCTCCTGCCCGCATCTCCCGCCCGCCCGCCTCTCATTCTTTTAAATGCTAAGGCAAGAGGCGGGCAGGCGGGAGACGCAGGCAGGAGCCTGCCGCCGATGCCGCCACTCGCCTCGCTCGCCAGGTGCCTCTGCTCCGCGCAGCGTCTCCATTGTTAACAAGGACGCGGCTCCCCGGTGCACCCACAGTGACCGGGGAGACATGCCGGAGCGGCAATAGCAGCTCCTTCCTCCCATGCGTTGCAGCCTTCCCAGCAGGCTGCTGGACAAGCCCAAAGAGACCGAGATGCAGGGCGACGTCAGGGCTCCAGGGCTCCTTCGGCCGCTTGGCCGGAGAACAGCAGGGATGCGCCCGCGGCCGTTTTTGAGCTGCCCCCAGAGCGGTGACCCGGCGTATAACACGCAGGTAGAGTTTTGGCATGTAATTTTAGTTTTAAAACTGCGTGTTATACGCCGATAAATACGGTATATCTATTAACATAATTATTAACATAATTATTAACATAATATTAATATAAATATATTAATATATATTAATATATATTAATATATATTAATATATATTAATATATATTAATATATATTAATATATATTAATATATATTAATATATTAACATATTAATATCTACAACGTCCTTCCTGTCAACAACTACTTCAGCTTCAACCACAACACTACACGAGCACACAACAGATACAAACTCAAAGTGAACCGCTCCAAACTTGATTGTAGAAAATACGACTTTAGCAACAGAGTGGTAAATGCCTGGAACTCACTACCTGACTCTGTGGTTTCGTCACCAAACCCCCAAAACTTTACCCTTAGACTGTCCACTGTTGACCTCACCCGATTCCTAAGAGGTCAGTAAGGGGCGGGCATAAGCGCACTAGTGTGCCTACCATCCCTGTCCTAATGTTCCCTCTTATCAGTACCCACCTTATGTATATAAACAATGTTATATCTATGTATATTACCAACACGTACTTAACAAAAATAAATAAATAAATAAAAATAAAGGATTGCAGTTCAATAACATGCCAATTTTTAACCATTCTTCAGACTGCTGTTGGAGTAAATACCCTTTCAAAGCAAAATTAGGGGCTTTTCGCTTGTTTTTTTTTCAGTGCAAAATGATAGCAAAAAAGGTTTTAAGCCTTGTCTGGCGGTGGTCTCAAGCAGGATTTCTTGTCCAAATAGTCCTTGTGAGAATACAATACACTTGTCCTGCCCCCAGAGAAGTTTCTCTTCTTTGTAATTAGGAGAAACAGGGAAAGAATCGTCACAACTGAGTTTACAGCCAAAACCAATCTAGGCCTCTTCATTTTAATTGCTTATGACAGTAACGTTTGTCACTCAAGGATAAATGTGGCAAACTTCCTTATTAGTTTGGCCATAAGTCAAATGGTTAAAAATGTTTGTATTCATGTTCATATCCTTAGTTTTCTCTGAGGATTGGCATGTCTCACAATAGTTATTTTGTTTGACACAATCCCATTTGTCCTTCCACTACAATACCATTGAAAGTGAAATACCCAGGGTCATTTTGCCGCTCTTTTTGAAAGGGTATGCAGTTCAAAAGACTGAGAGAAGGGGGAAAAATAGATTGGAAATGTTTCAGTGAGTAATAAGACTAATATCTTTTTTAACAGATTAACAGAGTTGGATCTTATAAGACCCTACACAGAGAAAGAACAAATTCTACCACTTGCCCCTGTATTAAATGCTTCTTTCAAATTTGTTGTAAAAAGACAACTTTTATATGTCATGAGTAATTTAGCTGAAGTAAAGAATAAAAACTGAAGCAAAGTGGAAACAAATTCAAATTTTAAAAATGATATTACATTAGAACGCTTTGTAACAACAGCCCAAGAATATTGATGTAAAAATCCCATATTTATTTATTTATTTATTTATTTATTTATTTATTTATTTATTTATTTATTTATTTATTTATTTATTTATTATTTCTTTCTTTCTTTCTTTCTTTCTTTCTTTATTTCTTTATTTATTTATTTGTGAGACTTATATACCGCCTCACAGTGCAAGCACTCTCTAAGCGGTTTACACCAGTAAGCAATGTATATTTATATTGCCCCCAACAATCTGGGTCCTCATTTTACCTACCTCGGAAGGATGGAAGGCTGAGTCAACCCTGAGCCGGTGAGATTTGAACCGCTGACCTACGAATCACAGTCAGCTAAAGTGGCCTGCAGTACTGCCTCTAACCGCTGCGCCATCTCTGCTCTTCAATGACTTATAATGACTTAATTATGGAATAAAGTAATGGAATCTATGCTAGTTAAAACTAGATACGGCAGTGTTAGGAGTATAGGGCAGCTTTCCTCTCTTACAAACCATATAGTTATTTTTCAAATGAATAATAAATTTCAGCATTCATTTGCATTAACAGAAGAACTGCAGTCTAAAGTTATCATTCTCATTTATACCCTGGGACCTCAGGCTTTGAAAAATCAAACTGGCTTCCACTTGTGCTGAGCTGCCTTTTGAAATGCATAATCTTTTCTTCTACTTCTTGTCCATGATAAAAGATGGAATGCTTTTAATGTGATGGATAACTGCTTTATTTAAGTTGGAGCATTAAATACACATTGTATTCACACTGACTGAAATGATCATATCAACAAATGGAGGATTACTTAAATTATGAACTATACCATATTTCTGCAGGGAATTCATCATACTGTGGTTAAATGGTTCATCTTGAATTAAGACAGGCTGTTATAAAATGCAATATTTGCTTCAATAAACAAACAACTATTATATTGCCTTAAAGTTTCATTGGGGCATTAGATTAAGGTGACCAGACGTCCCGCTTTTGGTGGGACAGTCCCACTTTTTAATAATTTGTCCCGCGTCCCGCAGCATTTCAAAAAAGTCCCGCTTTTTAAATTTGAATTTGCCCTGCAGGGTGAAATCCTGCCGGTTTGGCTGGGCCAGTCATTCGGCGTAGAGCCGATGTAACTGGCGGTGGTCGCGGTGCGGGGCTTCTCCCGCCCATTTCCCCCGCCTGGCTGGACGCCGCCATTCGGGTTATTTTGTCCTCTGCGCATGCGCAAAGTGTTCTGCGCATGCGCAGAGGACAAAATAACCCAAATGGCGGCGTCCAGCCAGGCGGGGGAAGCGGGCGGGAGAAGCCCCGCGCCGCGACCGCCGGCAGTTCCATCGGCTCTACGCCGAATGACTAGCCTGGCCGAACCGGCAGGATTTCACCCCTCTGCGGCGACGAACAGGTAAGCCTGCACCAGTAGGAACCCACCCCTGGCTGCGATGAAGGGGGGTGTTTGGGGGGGGGTGCACAAACCTGCAGGATAAGAGAGACGGACCCCTCCCATCTTGCTCCCCTAGAAACCCCCCCTGTCAATGGTGTCCCGCTTTACAAAAAATAAAATCTGGTCACCTTACATTAGATGCTTCTCTATATGAATGGTACAGGATAGGTCAAAGACTGAACTCCAACTAACTAATAGTTATAAAATTTTTTTAGAATTACCGTATTTTTTGGAGTATAAGACGCACCTTTTTCCTCCCTAAAAGTGGCTGCAAATTTGGGTGCGTCTTATACTTCGAATGTAGCTTTTTTTTCCAGCCCTAACTAGGTGCTAACAGATCTTCCCAGCTCTTACGTTGCAGGCTTTTTCATTGTTACTCTCTCCAAAGAATGTTTTTCCAGCCCTAAGTTTTTGCAGAATTTTTTTTTCATTGCTCTACTTGCTCCGAGTAAGTTTTTCTCTAGCCCTAACCAGGTGCTAACTATCTTCCCAGCTCTTACCAGCTTGCAGGCTCTTTCATTGTTACTCTCTCAGAAGAATGTTTTTTAAGTCCTAACCAGGGGATAAAATAATGTGCTGAAGCTGACCAGACTAAGGATGCTAGCCAGATGAATACCTGGTAGGCAGATTGTTTTCCCCTATTTTCCTCCCCAAAAACTAAGGTGCGTCTTATACTCCGGTGCGTCTTATACTCCGAAAAATATGGTAATAAAACAAACCTATTTGTTTTTAGAAGAATTATTGAGATCTACGTTTCATATTCAAGTCATATTAATTGTTTTGGAAACAAGTTACAATATAAACTGGAGTCAAACTAGCTTTATTGGCATGAGAATTCTCTTGGTTGAAATAAACCTGTGGATAACTTCTATTGCCTTTTAGTTGCTCTTTTAGACAAAAAGTGTTTCTAACCTGCCATTAGGTTTCCTAAAACAATTTTCAGCTGTAATGACAAAATGCATTTCATTTCTTTTTGATACTTTTGTCATATCCTACATCTTTCACAGAATTGTCTCAGGGTAATGCCGTTCGTATTCTACAAACCTGCAGACAGAGATACTACCCCATTTCTACAGCTGGATTTACTGTTTGGAATAGTACAAATCAACCAAAAATAAAATATTAATAAAAAGGAAACCCACCCAGAAGTCATGTGAGAGCAACTAAACTTTTTAATATTGATTTTTTGATATTGAATAGTTATTTATAAAGGTTCATTGAGATTTAATCAGATGTTGAAATATCAATCAAGTTCATACCTATGCATTTCCTGAAGGAAGACATGCTACATTTAGAGAAAAGATATAATTTCTTTCTAGCTTAATTTGTTTTTTGTGTAGTTTTGGTACAATATGAAGTCATTGCCTTCTTACAAGGTGTTTTCCAACTTCCCAAACTAGGATATATCCTAGGTATTTCCTGGTGCAGTATCAACCAGGTTCTTACTAAATCTGACTCTGCTTAGGTTCTCAAGGGCAACCAAGAAAAAAACCTAATGGGCTTGATTTATTTTACATTGGCAATATATTATTGTATCATAAGTGAGCAGACCAGGGGCACATATTTCTTCAGATATTCAAATCCCAAATCATTTAGAACTTTATATGTCAATGTCAGCATCTTGACCTTGGTACTGTTGTGAATTATATAAGAAGTAGAATGAGAGATCTCAGAAATATCAACAATTTATTAACTGTGACATCTACACTTTCACTTGTGAGTCAAAATTGCAAAGGAAACAAGCAAACCAGGGAATAGCAGACCATATCAGCTACATAAGATTTTCTTAGCAAACTATTATTACTCTCTGTAAATATTCAGCTGTGTAGATTTAAAAACAGATGATAAAACATTTGAATAGAAATACAGAAATGGAATGTAAAGACTGTTGTGCCTCTTCCTGAATTACAATGCCTTGAAACAGATATAAAGATCTGTATAATTGGAATTATAATTGAGTTTATAATATTTCTTCATCATCTTTTGCATATTTTTGAGTATGTAGGTATCATTCTAATATGCTTAAATAGAAGTTAGATTAGAAACAATCTTTTTACTGATACAGTTTTCATGATTGTTACTGATGAGTATTTTCATACTGGTAGTTGCTTTTCCCTAACCTATCTACTCTTTATTTTATTTTGGGAATGGGAAGGAGTTTTCAAAGTGGTCAATCCTGGGATTTCCAAGAAAGTGGAATGATAAGAAACATATTCTATGTGATGCTATCAATCCATATACATGAAATAAACTCAACCCCAAACTTCCAGAAATAAAGCACTGTGTCTGAAGTAAATTTCTAATTGTTGAGCTGATTCCAAATCAATCAAAAAGGAATTGATTAGGGCAACTAAGCAATTAAGAAGGCTTATTTGATTATTTTGATGAAAAATATGGCCTGTATAAAATACTTATTAAGGAGAACATAATTCTAAATGGCGAACACAATCTTTTTAAAAAATTTGGCATGATAATGCACTTCTTGGAAGAGAATTCCTCTTTCTCTCATAAGGGCACTTATTATAAGCTATTTATCAATTGTAAAAGAAATGTGGGCTAGAAATCTTATAAATAAATGAAATTGTTGCATTTAGAATCATTTGGAAAAAGCTTTTATGGGTCTGTAGAAACTCATCATCTGAAAAGTGTCAATTTCAGTATTTTTTTCCTGCATGCAC
This sequence comes from Diadophis punctatus similis, assembly GCA_023053685.1. Classification (NCBI taxonomy): domain Eukaryota; kingdom Metazoa; phylum Chordata; class Lepidosauria; order Squamata; family Dipsadidae; genus Diadophis; species Diadophis punctatus. The sequence goes on along the minus strand of JALIGW010000001.1, from coordinate 105,772,778 downwards.
AAGCATACAATCAGGATAATTTGATCATATCATCATTGAATCAAATATTTGCAGTCTGATCCTTCTAAATTTCATTGTAGAAAAACAGTAACACCTTGATACTACATTGCAAATGCTCGGAAAATGAATTGTTATTTGTATTTTGATTCTTTAAAAAAAACTGTATGTGAAATGCTATATATGAAGAAATCCAACTATAAAAGCTATTTGAATCCATTAAATGACATTAAATTGTTACAGGTATTTTAGTTTTGGGACAGGGGTCCCCATCGTTTCGCATCGTGACGGAAGTGCACGTTTTGCTTCGCTCATGCTCCCGCGCATGTCACTTCCCGGAAATGACCCTCTGCGCATGCGCAGAAGCCTTTGTGCATGCACAGAAGCATTTATACATGCATAGAGAGTTTTTTTGCAATCCGTGGTGACCAGAGGACTGGTTCGGGAGCGTGGACCGCTGGTCATCGCTGCCGGTTCGGCGAGCAGTGCTAAAATTCCGCTACCAGTTCTAAAGAACCGGTCCAAACCGGCAGCAACCCACCACTGGTTTGGGACCTAAAAAGATTTCTCCTCCTGAATAGGTAGAACAGGAAAAAAAATCAGCCCGATATTTTGGGGCAAAGTGGATGCCTTATCCTTGAGAGATATTTAAAATATAAATGTTATGTCACAAAAGTTTTCTATCTTCAAAAAATTCAACCTTCAGATATGCAGGTAGTCCTCAAATTAAGAAAGGACAAAAAGATGCAGTTTGTGGAAGGCTAGTGATTAAATCACTCAAAAAAAGTGATAAAGCATATAGAGAACATTTCTGAGGATTGATCTTTTGGAAGCACTAACAGTAAAGGGAAACCTACATGAAATAGAGTTGTTAAAGAAAGCAGAAAATGAATAAGAATACAGAAAAGAGGAAGAATTGGGAGAAAGCTGTACCAGTGACAACCAGACACTACAACTACGACAAAAATATCTGACAGTCAAGAGCAGGGGTGTCAAACTCGCGATGACACGTTATCATCATGTAACGTATCACAATTTTTTCCCCTTCACTAAAATGGGGGTGGGCGTGGCCAGTACGTGACGCATCCAGGCCATGGGCCGCGAGTTTGACACCCCTGGTCAAAAGTATCAAATATAGCTGATAAATTTAGGTGCACCAGTTGAGAAAACAAGTGCTATTCCTGTGCCAGCAGATCAGAATCTCTTTTAATATTGAAGGCAATGGCGTGATCATATCAAAATCCTAATTAATAGAAATCACTAAGATCATGCCAAGCAAGGATGCAATGCAAACTACACTCTAAGTATATGGTGGCCCAATCTGGGCTAAGATCTAATTTTTCTCCCAGACCTTTAGGATAATACTGCCATATAGCAAAAACGTCTCAGAAGTTACCAATAGACTATTGGTAGACCATATGGCATCAATGTAGCGCACAAACCAATTAAAGCCCCTCCAAAACATCTTAAGTCATTTACAACATACATGTAAAGACTGCAACAGCCACTACGTAGGAGAAACAAGCAGATGACTAGCAGAATGCATCAATGAACACCAACAACGGTAGCATTTGGAAGACATGTTGAAAACTCTTTAATTTCCCAACATAAGGACAGACCTAACCATAATTTCAACTGGAAAACCCTGACCATCCTAGACCAAGCCAAGTCCAAAAATACTACCTGTTTTTCCCCCAAAAATACTTTTCCCCTGATAATAAGCCCAATCGGGCTTTTGAGTGCATGGCAATAAGGCCAAGCACTTATTTCAGGGTTCAGAAAAATATAAGACAGGGTCTTATTTTCGGGGAAATACGGTACTCTGACAAATCAGCCATCAGTAGAAACATAGACATAAACAACAGCTACATACTGTGCTAAAGAGACAATCAACAAGCCAAAAAGGGAACAAAAAGACCTCCCCAACAGCAATCAATACTCAGTTGAGGATAGATTAATGCCAAGATTAAAATCAGACCAACAATCAAGAAGTAAACAATATCCCAATCAATGAACTGCCAAACAAGTTAACTGTAAACAGCCCAACCAAAGAACCACCAAGACCACTCCCATAAACACTGACAGGGCAAACTACCAGAATATAAATTGAGAGCAAAGCCCACTCCCTACCAGCACTGACAAAGTTACCTAGTTTGGTAATGAAATGTCCGCAAGAAAACAACAAAGCTGAGAGAACACCAAGGATCCCTCCTTTCAACTCTAAACTAGAAATATTTTGCTTTATTACTAAGTAAAAAATAAGGACAATATGCAGTTTATATATCATGTTCCTTGGGCATTCCAATCACCATTTTATACTCTAATCATGCACATCAAAAGATTGCATACTTTTTTTATTTTGAGAGGACTGCAACAATGGCATCACACCAGGTCGGGGCCTCTCCTCGAATTATTCGGCAAACAAAGCACATTGCAAATAGGTCTATCTAGATTGTGCCTGAGCTCTACTGGTTTTAAATGGTCTTTAGTGGAATGCTTAACTCTATGCCATTAGCTGAAAGCAAATCCAAAGTACAACATCTGCCATGCAAGATACTTACCCTTGAGATCTTTCAAAGCTGCTATCTTAACATTCCCTTCGGGGAGGATTAAAGGCATTATAAGAAGCATTCTGGGATAATCCCTAAAAGGCAGAACATGTGAAAAGGGAGAAGGAGAGAATGTACAAGTTTTGACCAACTGTATTGTGGGTAGCATAGCCTTTTTTGAGAAGAAAAATTGTGTATAAATTATCTGCTATAAAATAATTCACGTTTTGATTCAGTATATTCTCTTTTCTTTATGCTAAGAAACAGTGAAGAATTATGGTTATCCTTTTGTTTCAAATCTGTGTCGGTGTCAGCAGAAGAAAACAAGTTTCAACAAATATTTTGTCTATAAATTATATAGAGAAAAAGATAGGGGGGAAAGCTAAGCAAAAAGGAGAACATAAATCCATCCATAGTATGAAGTTTTTGAGGTTTTATGCTTACAATCCAGGCTATACATTATGTAGATAGACTCAAGCGCAGAGAGTTACCCTTGGCTTCCCCAGAAATCCCTGTCCCCACAGAACTTTTAAATGTATCAAATATTGGTGATTCATTGAAAATTTAATGACTCAGAGATGCCTCAGAATTTTTTTTATTAGCAAAGCCACATGCTTGCAAATGTCTTAAAAAAACCACTTAAGTCAAAAAAAGGTCAGACCAAAAACTCATGTCAGTGGGTCCTAGCCACCTCACATTTATCTTCTGATGATCCTCACAGAGTTTTCTATTTTCCTCACAGAGTCAATTTCCCCATACAATTTGATTTCCTTTATTTCCGTCTTTTCTAATAGTGCTTTATCCTTTTTGAGGCCCCGTGAACAAAATTATGTATTATTCTGAGTGAGATTGCACCTTTGCTTTATATAAATACATTAGGAATGTAATTTCTTTTGTTTATAGTAAGGAAATGGATATCCGAGGTTCAGGTTAAAGAATTTCACCAGATTCATTAACTTTACCTTTCTGCCTATAGATATTTAACAAATCTTGGATATAATTAAATAGAATATTTAAAAGAATATTAAGCAAATTAATATATAGGTAGACCAAAGATTAGAAATGTGTGTCACTCTTAAAGTTTTGGACCAAATTCAATGGACAATGATTTTATATGCTAACCATGTACATCAAAATATTGCATACTCTAGGATTTATAAGAGAGAAGTCAACTATTGCAAGCTACTGTACATATTCCTGGTGTCCTATCACATACCCCGTTTCCCTAAAAATAAGACCTATCCCGAAAATAAGACCTACCCCCCCTAAAATAAGCCCTACTTAAAAGCCTGCGCAACTTGCCAGCCACTCATTCCGACAGGTTGCTCACGATGCTGCAGCCACAAGGCGAGGCAGGATAGTGGTGGAGCTGTCCCATGCACCCTGGACCGGCTTACCTCAGGGCCCCTTCAGCCAGGCCAACCACGTCCCAACAGCTGCCTCACAGGAGCAGCACCAGCACCCATGTGCAGCAGGAGTCCAAGTGACCGCTGGCCGAGTTCTTCTGCTTGCTTGCGGCGGCAATGGAGCAAGAGGCTGAGCAGTATGTTGGTGCTACAGCTGGGAGGTGAAGCAGGTGTCAGTGAGTGGATGGCCTGGCTGTGGGGCCCTGAGGTAAGATGGTGCCGGGCACATGGGGAAACTCCACCCACACCCGCCTTGCGGCAGCGGCACTAACACATCATGTAGCCTCCTACCCTGTTGCGAGCAAGCAGAAGTGGGCCTCCCGTACATGGAAAAAAATAAGACATCCCCCCAAAATAAGCCCTAGTGCTTATTTTGTGGCCCCAAAGAAAAAATCTGGTCTTATTTTCGGGGAAACACGGTATATGCTACCATTCCAAGAGTAAAAAATTATAGATAACTCCAAAATGTCTCACTTTTCTTCTGATCATGTACCCATTTTCTCTAGTGACTTTCCAAAAGTTAATCCTCTGAACTAGAAGCAGCTAGTTTCAAGAGGTTCCAAAAACAAAAGTGGTCTGTTTCAGAACTGGACCATGCCTGGACATTTTGTCTCTTGAACTGCAAACTTTTTGTATTTCCAGTACATGGTTTCTCTTCATTTACCAGTCTTAAAATATCCTCATTTATATTTGAACTTGTGGAAGACTCCAAATATAATACTTTCACATAATGCCCTTTTTATATAAAAAATCTTTTATTTAGTTTATATATGCACAATTACTAAAACAATCATTATCTTAAAGAAATACAGAATTTAAATAAAGTACTCTTTTTATTAGTAGAAAATATTGATTTCCTCAAAACATTTCTACCAAACCATTCTTTGACTTTTGGAATAATATCACTTTTCCAATTTCTTAGTATGATTTTAGCCACCCTCATGCATTATTAATCCCCGATAGTCAAATTCCAAAACTATGGTATATAATTCAACTTTGCATTAGCATCTTTAAAATTTAAAGATTTTCCTATAAATCTCCTAATATGCATTAATACAAAATGATTATATGGCCATGTCATGAATGTATTTATTCATTAGATTTTTATTTTGCATCGATTACCTTATAAATAACTCAAGGCAATGAATACAATTAACATGTTTCTTCCTCCTCCTACTTTCCCCACAATAACAACCATGAGAGGAGAGTTGGACTGAGAAAATGACTGGCTAGACAGCTTTGGGGTAATTAGAACTCACAGTCTCCTGGTTTTTAGGCCAGCACCATAACCACTATACCAAACTGGTTAATGATTAAAAGTTAATAAGTCCTCAAAATGTTTACAGTTTCAACTTTAAAAAAAATGATTTTTCATACATTCTTTATGGGGATCCAATATGTAGTACCGCTTCAATCATTAATGTCGCTCTGAGTTTGAGTTTATTTTTTATCCATTTTCAAACATTTATCAAACATAGGAGATTTTCAGGCTAATTTAAGTGTTGACCTTCTCTTTTCCATTAGACCAACTAATTGACCTTAAGGCAAATGCAGTGCAGCCTCTATTTGGTCTGTTTGATACAACATAATCAGGAAAAGTCATTAAAAATATCTAATGGTTTTGAATGCATATTTTGTGGAAAAAAATGTGATTGAGGAGAAACTGTGTCACAGTAGAAAATTAATTAGTTGGAATCATGAGTGCATTTCATGTCATAATACGCTAAAAGGTCATCAGTTCATATTTATCTGAATCTTTCCACAAGCTGTGATTTTTACACCACAATAAGTATTCAGACGTTTGCATAGAGTAATGTTCAATTTAAAGTTTGGTTTGCTGGATAATACTCTGTCCTGAAAACTATGTGTTCCTGTTCATTATATAAACTGAAGAAGCTCTGTTCTCACTTCCAATCCCTGTCTGAAGCTTCACCCACGGCTTTTAATTTAAGCCATTTAGTTTAGAGGTGACTGCATCTCTGCTCAACAGTTTTCATAGCCAATAAAGCATTTCATTTTTCCTTAAGGTAAGGTGACCAGATTTTTTTTAAAAAAATCGGGACACCATTGACAGGGGGTGGGTTTCTAGGGGAGCCGCCATGAGTTTTGCCCTCTGCGCATGCGCAGAGGGCAAAGAACGCCAATCCTTCAAACAGCTGTCAGCAACCTCTCCCGAGGATATCCCCCCCGGCTGCCTTTACGCGCCCTCCCTTCTTCCTAGGAGCTTTCGCAGTCCTCGCTGGCCAAAGAGAGGCATCTAGGAAACCCGGCGCAGTCCCGCCAGCTCGGCTTCCTGAAGTGCTCGAATTCCTTCTCCGTGCCCTCTGGCTGGCTGAGCGCGCGGAGGGGGTGGGGAGCGAGGGCGGCGGGGAACGGGACGGACGGAGGAGCCTCTGAAGTGGGTGGGGGTGGGTTCGTGCGCGCGCAGGAGTGGGGGGGGAGGTTGGAGCCCGGGCGGAGGGAGGGCGCACGCTGAGGAGAAAAAAAGTAACTTGTAAGCGTGTGAGCCAGGGAGAAAAGGGGGAGGAGGAGGAAAATTCCCCGGGTGTCTCCTGCCCGCGCTGCGCCCCGCTTCCGAAGAGCTCTGGGGACAGGACCCGCCCCTCTCTCTCCTTCCTCACCCCCCTCCTCTCGCGTCTTTGCCCCGCGAGTTGCCTCTTTCAAATCCTTTCTTAAAACAACCCTTAACAGCCACCGCCAGCCTACTTGGAATTTTGTTTTGTTTCACACCGGCTCTTCCGCCAGCTTCCAGCCGCCGCCGGAGGAGTCAACGCGGGACGCCCGCCCGCTGCCAACGCCGCCCACGGCCGGCCCGAGCTGAGAGGCCTGCTGCTGCTGCTGCTGCCCCTGCGGCTGGGCCCCCAGTCCCGGCTGCCCCGGCGGCGGGAAGGCTGCGGCGGCGGCCCCGGCCAGCTGAGCCAGCGCCGGCCCGAGGGCCATCTTGGATGCGATTCCTTCGCTCGGGCCGCCCCGCCCACCGTGACGCCGGCCGTTTTGAGAGGGCGGGGCTGCATCAGGCGCCTCTTCACCGCCCTCCAGTGCATACCCGGCGGCTTGTAGACCGCGAAGAGCCCTTGCAAACCCGTGCCCGCCGAAAGTTTAACTCCTCCCCCCAATCTCGCACGCCGCCCTTTTAGGCCAATTTTTTGAAAGAATGCCCTAGTCGTGCATTCTTTCAAAAAATCGGGACTTTTTAGAGGACGGGCGGGACGCGGGACAAAACATTAAAAAGCGGGTCTGTCCCGCCAAAATCGGGACGTCTGGTCACCTTACCTTAAGGTCCCTGCCAGTTGTCAAATGCTTCGAAAGTGCATTAGCAATCGCACATTGCAATATTATTAGAATAAATGAAAGTGGGTATGTATGTACAGTATGTGATATTTCCTATTAACAGTCACAAAAGTTGTTATTAGGCAAAATAAGCAAGGGCATCAACATAGGTGGAATTTAAAACCAGTGTCTTTTTTAGTCTGCCTTACTTTTTCATTGGAGTCAGTCCCCCCCCCAAATATTTTTCTACTGGATTGTCTTTATTACAAAAGGAAGCTACCTAAATTGCTCCCAAACAACATATGCACTGGTTGCTCCATCTATAGCCGTGGTGGCGAACCTATGGCACGCGTGCCACAGGTGGCACGCGGAGCCATAGCGGCCGGCACACGAGGGTTCCCACTGGCAAACCGGAAGTGCGGAAAAACGCACTTCCGGTTTGCCGGTGAGCTGTTTTTTGCACTCCGGAGGGTTCAGGGAAGCTCCCTGAAGCTCCGGAATGCAAAAAACTACAAAACGGACAAACCGGAAGTGCACTTTTTCGCTCTTCCGGTTTGTCCGTTTTGTAGTTTTTTGCATTCCGGGGCTTCAGGGAGCTTCCCTGAACCCTCCGGAGTGCAAAAAACAGCACACCGGCAAACCGGAAGTGCGTTTTTTCGCACTTCCGGTTTGCCGGTTTCATCGTCCCAGGCTCTGGTAAGCCTTTGTGCGGGGGTGGGGGGGTGCGCATGCGCAGGGGGCAGCATGGGGGGGTGTTGTGCGCATGCGTGGGGGGAGGGAATGGGTGTGGGCATGTGAGCGCGCGTGAGCATGCGCGAGCGCGCCCCCCCTTTTTGGCACGCGAGTCTAAAAAGGTTCACCACCACTGATCTATAGGAACATAAAGATGCAACAAACAAAAAATTCTATTAGCTATCCACTGATCTATTAAGTCTAAAGGCATCTTTCTATATGTGGAAGGTTCACAGTTAGCAGAACCAAATAGATCTACTACTGTCCTAACATGCTGTCCTAAAAGTTTCTACAGTTACATAAGCAACATATAACAAATACCTACTATTCTACTAAACAAGGGCACAATGATTTCTAATAGTAGTTGTGCTGAATGTTGTCACTCAGGGATTTACCTTGGAAAAGCGGCCAGTTTGCCTGAATATTCACTGAATCAGACCATGTCCTGAACCAGGAATCTGAACCTAGAATGTTCAGTAATATGGAATATGAAGACTTTAAAATACAGCATATCAATACAATAAGATCACCCCTTTAATTCCCCATCCGTTGCATGCCACACCTCTTATTTTGAAAATAAAGATGATCTTATCACTAATCTTGACAACTAGTTAATTAATTTAATTTAATTTAATGGATTTGTATGCCGCCCAACTCCCTAGGGACTCTGGGCGGCTCACAACATATTCAGATCCATTTCAACAATATATAATGCAATAAAATACAATAGTTAAAAACATATAAACATATAAAAGTTAAAAGAGTATCGTCTAGCTATCACCCCGCCTGCCGGAAGAGCCAGGTTTTTATTGCTTTCCGGAAGGCCAGCAGGGTGGGGATAGTCCTGATCTCCGGGGGAAGCTGGTTCCACAGGGAGGGAGCTCCCACAGAGAAGGCCCTCCCCCTCGGCCCCGCCAACCGACATTGTTTGGTCGATGGGACCTGGAGGAGGCCGACTCTGTGGGCCCTGACCGGTCGTAGGGAGGTATGCGGCAGGATGCGGTCCCGAAGATAACCTGGCCCTGAGCCATGTAGTTCAAGAATGATTTTTATTCTTTTTAACCTAACAGAATGTTGGCAATAAATATTTCACTTGAATAGTGAGGTGAGACATGGGAGGTGTCTAAATTTGAAAATTAAAGTAAACTAAAGTAAGGGAAGGGAGGGGAAGGGAAAGGAAAGGAAATTAAATTAAATTAAATTAAATTTCAGGACTCTATCAGCAAGATTAACTGTTCCAAACTTGAACAAAGCAGATGTAAGAATATAGCAAAATAAAGACTGAGTTCAAAACTGGACATGATCCCACTTGGAACTGCAAAGAAAAACACTATAGGAAAATAAAATATCTGCCTGCCTGTGGACTAAAAGTAATCCTGCAAATGCCAGAATGGAAAACTTAATTCAAAAGGGACATGGACAACAAGAAGTTCAAAAGAGATAAGGGATCAGGAAATATATTATTATAATTAACAGTTTAATTATATGTTAAACTGTTTTTCATAAAGGGAAATACCAGTTTGTCATAAAATACACATTTGTCATAAAGGGAAATACCAGTTTCCTTGGAAGCAAGCATCACCAGGGATTAAATATTTTCAGATTCCCTATAGGTGATTTAGGAATCACTTTAAATCATCATCGCTTTTAAAAGCTGTAGATAAAATTGCTGGGCTTCTTTATGAAAAGTTTGTGCATGTTCACCTTTGATAATGCTAGAACTGCTCTTAAGCAACAATTCTGAGATACATTTTCAAACAAATTTAAGATGTCACACCCCATTATTTATCATTTGCTCCCCACATATTTATTACCCATTCTAATTTTAAAAATTCATAAGGCCTTTCATTTGTATGATACGCTATACCATTACTTAGGATAGGAATTTTTTAAATAAATAAATAGTATTTATTTTCTTTGGAATTTTAGTAACAAATTTCTTAATTATTTTTAAACTACATTATACTTATTGTTTTTCTCTTATACACTTATTCTTTTATTCAATATTTTGTTTGCATCTGACCTTCAGGGCTGTAATAAATTTGAACTGAAAAGTACTTTTTCTCCTGAAAATCAGTTTATTACTGTTCAATAGCACTTGTTAAATAAAAGGGAGTTTTGCCCTTCCAAAGATGCAGTGCTTTTCCTCAGAGGTAAACGGAGATACATCAAAATATTTCCTCTTTTTACTTCTCTTTCAAAGTTTGAGCTTTGGAAAAAAAAATACTTAAAATTCCTTTCCGTTGTGCTTCACATTTGTGCTGCTCTTTTTCCTTTTATGAACAGAAGTATAGTGTTTCTTCTCTATGTCTATAAAACTGCTGTAGCAATTCATTCTACTTCATGTACTATACACAAAGAATTAAAAAAAACCCTCTATGATTTATAATCATTACCAAGAGAGTCCTCTTACTTCTTGAAGTATTATCTTATATCTATTTATTCGTACTCTCTGTTTCTGTCGTTTGTCCATTTATCTATCCATTGGACAACCTGTCTTTTTAAGCCACATATACCAACTTTACCCTTTAGAGACCTTGTCTAAAATCTACATATATGGAGCTAACTCAGTCCCTTTTTTTCTCCATGCTTCCTCGTATCTCAAATAATCCTGTTTTCCCTGCCTCTCTCTACCTCCTCAGACATGGCAGACAGCAAACCAGACAGGATGAAGGGAATGCTGGCTTGCCACCTCTTGGCTCATGAGAAGCAGCCCGTTTTATCTTGCAAATGGAAGGGGACTTTCTGAAGTCTCTGCTGGTAAAGAGATGGATTTTGCATATTCATCTTTCTCTAGCAGTTTGTAACTTTACTTTCCATGCTGCACCATATTATTCCAGGAAAGAGGAAAAAAAAGTATAGGGTTTTTCACCCATTCCACTCAATGGGAAGCATGTGTCTTGTTAGATAGGGTGAATGGAAGAGGCAGACAGAAGTGGCTTCAGAACAACAGCTCTTTATTTGGCAACTATTTACAATCCAGCGAAGGCTCTGACTGACAGCCAGCCCTTTTATAAGGAGCTGCCAGACAGTCTAGCCAATCAGCAGTCAGTATTTTCCCTCCAGAATGGAGGACCTGACTGAAGCCTATGTGCTTCAGTCTGAGAATGTAACATGTCTCACCTTGGATTTGCCCAAACTGAAAGTCAGGAACTTCATATGTATATAATTTCTACACTAACAGTTTATACATCTTCAATTGTCATACAACACCTTTTGGCCAAAACAATAGTCATACAGACAAGACTTGTCACTGATGGCTGGGAGGTGCCCTGAAGAGTCATTAGCACAGAAATTGTCTTGGTCAGAATCAAAGCATGCATTATTTTCTAAAATGCAATCAGGTCTCAAACCACAAACTTTGATCAAAATACAGCTGTCATTTCATCATTTGTTTTATTGTTTTCCTTCATCGAACCAACTCCTAAAACCCAGCTAAACATCTAAGGTGGCATCTTATAGTTTGTATAATAACAATTCCTAAAGTACAGTACTTAATGCCATCCACATGGAGTTTAAGTACCTCAGCTTCTGGAGTTCAATTTCAACTACTAGATAAACATGCAGTTGTCTTTTCAAAACTCTAGACAATTTTCAAAGCTTTGAAGAAAGATACTATTCACAAAAGGGAACTTATATTGCTCCCACCTTTATTTTTTTCACCTTTTCATGGAATTCTAAGTTCCACTGATCCTTGAAAAATATATATCTACAGCCACTTACATTTCTGATATTGTGGCAATGCCAACAAAATGGTTGTAGATTTCCATGTATAAATACAATATATTTATTGTAGCTATGTATTTATTATTTCTACTTATTAAAATAAAATTCACCTTAGCATAGTACCGAAGACTGTGATCTTATGATTCATTCAGTCACTTATCTGCTATCTAGATGCTAGTTGTTGACAGGCAATAGCCTATGACAGTGATGGCGAACCTTTGTTTCCTCGGGTGCCGAAATAGTGTGCACATGCACTATCGCACGTGTGTGCGTGCCCACACCCATAATTCAAAGCCCCCTACTTGCCCCACCTCCCTGCGCATGTGTGCATGTCCCCCCCACTCCCCCATTTCCCGACTTCTAGTGGGCC